>CM045923.1:13954295-14494295 GCA_025177825.1 Aechmea fasciata
AATTACACACAATAACATCTTCAACAAAAGGGTTTATTTATTATGATAAAAATGTCGGCTATTACATCATTCCCCCCTTACAAGAAGTTTCGTCCTTGAAACTTAAATCAAGGATTCCCCATAAACAAATGCGGATGACGCTCCCGCATAGTAGACTCAAGCTCCCACGTAGCCTCGCGCTCCTCGTGGTTCTCCCACTGAACCTTCACGTACGGAATGCTCCTGTTCCGCAACTGCTTCACCTCACGTGCCAAAATCCGTAACGGAGCCTCAACATAGCTCAGATCCTCCCACAACTGTATAGACGTCGTGCTGATGACGTGGGACGGATCCGAAATATACTTCCGAAGCATGGACACGTGAAAGACATTGTGCACCCGGGCGAGACTCGGAGGTAGAGCCAACCTGTACGCCACCGGACCAACACGCTCTCGAATCTCAAACGGTCCCACAAATCGCGGACTAAGCTTGTTCCGCACACCAAACCGTTTGATTCCCCTGGAAGGCGACACCTTGAGCAGCACATGCTCACCGACCTGAAACTCTAGGTCACGCCTCCGCTGGTCCGCGTAGCTCCTCTGTCGACTCTGTGCAGTCTGGAGCCGCTCTCTCGCAATGCGAACCTCTGCCTCCACATCCTCCACTAAGTCCGGCCCGATCAATCGGCGTTCTCCGACGTCATCCCAACAGATAGGGGACCGACATCGACGTCCATATAAAGCCTCGTACGGAGCCATCCCAATGCTCGCCTGGTAACTGTTATTATAGACGAACTCCACCAATGGTAAATAATGAAACCATCCATCGCCGTAGTCCAGGACACAAGCACGGAGCATGTCCTCAAGAGTCTGGATAACTCGCTCCGACTGTCCGTCACTCTGCGGATGGAACGCCGTACTAAAATTCAGCCTCGTACCCATAGCCTGCTGCAAACTCCTCCAAAAGTGGGAAACGAAGCGGGTGTCCCGATCAGACACGATCGACATTGGCACCCATGAAGCCGAACGATCTCATCGATGTATAACTGTGCCAGTCGATCACGGGACCACGTCGTGTGCATCGGCAGGAAGTGAGCCGATTTCATCTGCCGAACGACTATAACCCAGATCGCATCATGGCCTCGCTGTGATCGAGGCAATCCTGTGACGAAATCCATAGTAATCTGCTCCCACTTCCACACAAGTATTGGAAGTGGTTGCAGCTTCCCTGCTTGTCGCTGAAGCTCGGCTTTCACCTGCTGGCACACTAAGCATAGAGCCACGTGCTGTGCCACCTCCTGCTTCATCCGAGGCCACCCGAAATTCTGCTTCAAATCGCGATACATCTTGGTTCCGCCTGGATGAACCGTGTAAGGGGATCGGTGCGCCTCGGACAGGATATCATTACTCAACTCCGAGTCACTGGGTACGTAGCGCCTGCCTCTGAAACGCAAGGACCCATTAGTGTGGATGGTGAAGTCCCCGAAACTTGACCAGGGACCCACCATAATCAAATTTGGATACTGCTCCGCCAATGCGGTATCACCTTTGAGTGCTGGTCAATCACACTTCCTTGTGCTTGGATAGAATAAATATTCCGAATAGGGAAAGGATAGGACTTCGGTCCCACCTGGACAAAACGAGGGTAAACATTCCAACCAAAATCTATGGATCAAGATTCACTGGAATCATATCCATCTTATAACTTGCGGACAAAGACAGTCCCGCGTCCAGAATTATCCGATCCCATCTTGCAAATTCTGAGATAATAATTCATCCCTCAGAATTACTAGATCCACTCACTTTGGTCCACATAGCCATAACCGACTCGACTATGTCGAAAATTCACGTAGAAAAGTCACAGACAACACCGCGAGTTTGGAGTATGTTTCCGTAGTCCGAAACGACACACTCCTGCTCGCCCACAACATTAATTAGCTCACCACATGCTAAATGTATCGTTGTCCAAAACTTGAGTCGAAACACTCACCTTGGAGACCACAGTCTCACACCAGTCACCCGATAACTACCAAAGTCAAACCTCAATCAGTGGAAAGCCACCTGTGGCATTCGACAGTCCTAGGTCCAAGACCTCATTTTCCACATGACCAAAAGGTCCAAGGTTGACAATACCCATTGAGTTAAACAATTTGTTCGCTCAATATTACAGTCAAACCAACACATGGTCCATGCCAGTCCATCACTTGATGCACAGGATTGCCAATCGCACTATGCGATACTAACCATAGGTGATGCTCAACATCCGTCTCCACGAGACCCTGTCGCTGCCGTCTATACCAGAACCCTAGCGATCGATGTTCCCAGCAACACCCAAATATCTGTCTTATTGTGACCCAGGCGCACCTGTCACCACTTGACTAGACAAGCATACCATTCCAAGGTTTGCACATTAAGCCAAGTTGCAAACCTTATGTGCTATCACATACGGTGACAATCAAAGCCAACAACCAGGCTCAAGTCGCTCCACAATTGTGATTCCGAACCTCTCGACAAACAGACCGAGACTACTACGAACACTCAGACTCGAACTAGAGTCAAAACCATCTACAGTGATGCTGAATCAACTGCGCAAATTAGCCATGGAATAACCCAAGGCTCGCTACGTGGTCAGAGATGACCAACACTCTAGCCTTTTCCACAAGACGCTCTAGAGAGAACACCGACCCAATCCATAAGTCCCAAGCGGGAAGAGGGTATTTCGTCTCACTTTCTACAGTACATTGTCTGCAGCCAATGTACTTATCAAAAGAAAAGCAAAATATTCGAAGATCCACTACCAACAACAAGTTGAAAGTGTGACACGTCGAAGCATCAGGCCACTTCATACCTCTTCATTGAACCAAGAGTTCACAACCTTTATCATCGAAGCATCGACTTTACAAGTCGACAATCGAACTCAGAACGACTCTGTACCGACTCACGGGGAGTCTCATAGCTTTCAACCTCTGAAAGCTACTAGTGACGCTATGTCGCAAACACGCAACTAAGGCTTTAGGAAATGATTGCTCAAACCGATTTCCGCACCACAACTGAGCTATACTCGAAGCTCCGAGACTCCGTCATTACAGTGGAGTAACCCGAGTCAATTCGACTTCTATCGCCAACCACCGAGGAACCCACAACACACCAAATTTAGGTGTTAGGATAACTGTATACGATGTATCCACAAACAAAGACCCAACACCAAGACTGTGTCTAACCAATTCTAGTACATGTCAATTTGACGTATAACTAATTAAAGGTCAAAAGACCCAGACCACTGATTCCATCAGTAAAGAAGGAAGAGGGATATGCATCGCAACCCTACCCAAAGATCTGTGAAAGCAACACCACTGTTGCAGTCACCTAGACAGCTGCTAACCAAAGCCCTGGACTACACCCAAGTAGCTCCACAGAAGTCACGACCGTAACTAGTCTAAACACCGTCTCCGTAGAGACATTCGCAATAGCTCCCGTGTCCAAGTAGGAAAAGTGGCCCGGGCGTCGGCAGTCAAGATACTCGTCTAGGCCCGAAAATCACTGGCCCTTCAAGGCCCCAGCTGACATCAGGGGAACCTCACCCCACCACTCGATGTCCATAAGTACACTGCCACTACTCCAGACTGAGACACCAGCTTGTGCGAAAACTGTAGCACATACGGAAATAATTGTGCACTCCGAGTTTACCCAACTTGAATGCAACCCAGGACATAAGTCAAAGCCCCACACTCTCGTGCCTATATATCGTAGGTCTTCCTAGAGTCAACCTAACCAATAGTTCAGTTCTCTTTGGTTCAGTTCAATTACTTTTATTTTCAAAAACAATCTGTGAATGGTGTTGTGGTTGTAACTTGGCTCTGATACCACTTTAATCTGTCACGCCCCGGGGTTATTTTATAGTGTAAAATACAGCGGGAATTTTTTTTTAAAAAACCTGACCCCAAGGTATGCCAGATCCGCCACAAATTCAGGGAGCCCACTGTACACACGGACAGAGTCTCCCCTATATTTGCACGGCGTCGCACAAGTACAGAGTGTAATAAACAAACAAAAACAACCACACACGTGAACATACAACATTCAACAGTTATATCTATTCACATACACCATTCACCACAGGTTTATATTTGAGATATACAAAAACTGATAAAATCACAAGAAAATCTTTTGAAAGCTGTTTCCTACACGGAAACCTTTTCTTTTAAAACGCTACCACGAGGGTTAGAAAACCATTTTTCTTTTTCTAAAAATCCAAATTACTTTATTACATTCAAAGTAGTACTATTCAAATATCCAGAAGTACTAATATAAACTGAACCATATAACGTCTAAGTCATGCAAGGAAAAGGTAAAGGAATAACCGACAAATGGACGGAGCTATATCGCACGCTAGACACGCTCCTCACCAACTATCCCACTAGGACCTGCAATCTCACCTGAAAAAGAAGGCGGGGGGTGAGAACATGTAAACATGTCTCCCCTCCCAGTGGGTACCCCAAACTGACGTGGGCGAGGGGTATTCACTAGTCACGGAGATAATCAAAGTAAAGCTGATAGTAGTGCAGTAGCAACTATAACTGAGTAAAGAGATGTAGATATATATAAACCAAAAGCTACTATAAGTATGCGTCAATAGGAAAGAAAGCTCACGAGTACCCAATCAACCAATGCTCTCTTGGTCAAGACTCGCACCTCAAGCCAATGCCCCTACTACTCTCCAGTGCATATAACCCCTCTTTGGCTCATGAGTCGGCTTCTGCAACCACTTTTCCGGAAAAGAACACCCGCTTGCGGTGGATCAGACCGCCTGTGTTCGTGAAATGCGACGAGTACGTATCGGGCGATCAATGTAGACATGCTCAAAGATCATCCATCGGCAACTAGCCGACAATCCTGCCCCCCAGGGCCCATCGACCACATAGGTCGTCCAGTACGCTACCCGACCAACCAGGTCCCGGGTAGAAGATAGGAACTCAACCAACCAAGTCACAAATATAGGATGTGCAAATCGACCAACCAAGTCACAAGTATAGGATATGCAACTCGACCAACTAGGTCACAAGTATAGGATATGAAACTCGACCAACTAGGTCACAAGTGTAGGATATGCAACTCGACCAACTAGGTCACAAGTACAGGGTTCAACTCGACCAACCAGGTCACAGAAATAGAATATACTGATAAATCTACTCTACTTCTACACATGATACTGGTATGGAAATAACTGAGTAGAGTAAAGAGTAAATACGGGTGCAAGGCTCAATATATAAATGGTAAGCAATATAAACAGTCAGGGTGAAAGGAACGTCACCAAGCTTGCACCACTGTACCGACGGCAACCTGTGATACCCACCTGTAAAACTGTGGAACTGATCTGCCGACTGTGGAGACGAAGAAACCGAACCTACGAAAGGTCCACCGGATTAGAGTCTAACCCACAAGCACAAATATTACTACTCACAAAGCCCCACTAATGAACCCATGGGAATCGGTTTCCCAAAACCGATTGCCGAAACATCCGGAAGTCACGAAAACTGCACCGGAACTTCACCGGGACTCCGAAACTGTCCCGGAACATGTCGACTCGAGACACGAGTCACCCGCTGCCACAAAACACGTATTTACGTGTGACTTGGCAGTCGTGGTATCACTTTACTTCGGAACGATTATCGTCGGACAACCGTTTCGATCCGGGTTCCCGGAAGTGCCAAATTCGACACCGGAACCCACCCTCACTCACCCGTCGTTTCCGAACCATCGAAACGACGCGGGTGACCAGCCAACAAGGCTCAGCGACATCGCAAATAATCACAAAGTATCGTCGGAAGAATTCCGAATCAGAACACGTTCCGTCGGCGGATTTCGCCGAAAAACGCTCGGAAAACCCCTTTTTGATTTCCGTAAAGGCTTGGGACCTTCGACGATCAGTCCAGAGGTTACCCATGGCATGTACACGCTGCCTACAGCGACCACAAAAATCAAAATTTTATAAAAGTCCCTGTTGATACATAAAAGCACACTATTTCATGTGATTTTATGGTTTTTATGGACCGTGCACGCAAACCAGTGCTCCATAAATCGAACGCTCACCCTCGCTGCAAGGTTTCGGCGTGCCGGAGACCGTGCTCACCTTTCGAGCACCGTTTGCCTCTCGTGGCACGCATACGAGCGACGTGAAAAGTGAAACAAAGACGCACAAAGGCATAAAGTGCGACTATCCCGCTAATCAGGGCATCTAAAATCCAAACGGAGGTGAGCATCGCGTTCAGCACGAAATAACGATGACCGTGCTCACCTCGTCCCTCATCGGAATGCCATTGTATTGTCGGAAAGGCGATCGGAACCCCAAAGTGCTGTGCTGTAATATAAAAACAGCATACCTGGCTGGGGGGACCTAGGGTTGGTCGCCGGCGGCGGGGAGGCGTGCGCTCCGACCAAGGACGGGAGCGGCAGGTTCGAGGAAGGCGGTGGCCGGCAGCGGACGACAGCCAGTGGCGCGACGTTGGCGATCACGGCCGCCTACTTTCTCTCGGGTTTGAGGCGCCGGCGACGGCGCGGCGACCGAAGGACGTCGGGGCGGTGACGATCCGGCGGAGGAGGCCACGGGGAAGGTCGTGCTCCCGTCGGAGGGCGGCGACGACGCTTGAAAATCGAGGAGGGTCAACCTCGGCCCGCACCAAGATTCGTGCGGCCGCAAGTTGATGAGCGCGGCCGACGGTCCACGGGGGTGGCCGGGTGGCGAGCCACGACGGCACGAGGTCACGGGAGGCCGTGGGAGGCGGCGCAGCCCGCGGTATGCGGCGGCGGCGTGCGAGGCGGAGATCACCTGTGCTCGGCACTGGGTGATTCTTGTTGACCGCGGGGAGCCGAGCGGCGGTCGGCGGCGACGCCGGGGACGGCGGGCCGGCCGGAAAGCGCGCGGCGACGTCTCACGGCTGTGGAAGAGCTTCCAGAGGGTTAGAAGCTTTCCTGGTGTTTCCTCGGTCAAGGTGATGGAGGTGGTGGCCGTTGGAAGGGAAGAAGGTGGGTCAAGAGGGTTCCCCGGCGGCCGGAGCAGCTTGCCGGAGATCGGGGCGTGCGCACGGGGTAGGCAGAGAGATCTGGATGCGGTTATGGTGGCTGGAGGAGGTGAAGAGACTTTTAGGGTTAGGGTTTCACAATGAAACCCTAACACACATACTTATATCAAAGTGCATATTTGCATTTTAGTCCTCCACAGTCCACCACTTACAATCCAACCCCTGCCAGTGTAAGTAACATGCGCATAGGACCCCCAACATTCGAAATCTCACGATTCGGCGCATAAAATATTGGACCTTTTCGCGATTAACTGTTTTGCGATTTCGACTTCTTTGCGTACTCTTCGCGATTCCCGAAGATCCGTCAGTTGGATTTCCGATCGGATCGTACCAGCTTGTTCAGCACGACTGGGGCATCGATTCTAGCATTTCGTTTCATTCGATTTGGTCTCCGATTCGCGAGGAAACAACCCCTCTTTAATTCCTCTATAATTTCTAATTATATATATGTATAACCGTTCAAACCCCTTTTTCTCGACAACCGTGCATCAAAACTCATTTCCGTCAGTGCCATCGGGTCCAGAATAGTCGAGCTGTTCGAAACGAGCTATTGGAGTCTTATGTTCGGAGTTCGGTACGCACCAGGACCATTCTCTACTCCGCGGCTCACCGAAAATCCGGAGTTACTATTCACTTTAAGTCAGGAGTCCGGGTCGCGTAACTTTTCCGTTTTAGCTCATTTTCACCTGAAATTTGATGAGTGCATTTATAATTAAGGGATAATTGCCTATATACCCCTCACGCGTCTGAAAATATCCGATCTACCCCTACTTTTTTTTTCTTTCTAAAATGACCCTCATACGTTCCACCGTTATTGCAAAATACCCCCGCAGTTATCTCCTGTTAAGTTAACTGGGTTAAACGTGAGTTAAATATCTACCACGCTTTAAAAAATTTAAAATACTAATTTTGCCCTTAACTTAAGGGCAAATAAGAAAGGTTGGTGACGGTAGAGGGGTATATTGGAAAAAACCAAAAGTCGAAATACTTTTGTGCCCTTGACTTTAAGGCAAATAAGAAAGACAAATGATGGTAGAATGGTATATTTGAAAAGGGCAAAATAGTAATTTTACAGAGATAACAGAGTTACTTAACAGATTTTAACTCTAAGGGTATATTAGAAATAGGTTGGAACGTAGGAGGGGTATTTTCAATATTAGTCTTCTAAGAGGGGTAAATCGAAAAATCGAAAACTTTTCAGGGGTATATAAGCAATTGCCCCTATAATTAAATTACACACAATAACATCGTCAACAAAAGGGTTTATTTATTATGATAAAAATGTCGGTTATTACATCATTTCCCCCATACAAGAAGTTTCGTCCCCGAAACTTAAATCAAGGATCCCCCATAAACAAATGCGGATAACGCTCCCGCATAGTAGACTCAAGCTCCCACGTAGCCTCGCGCTCCTCGTGGTTCTCCCACTGAACCTTCACGTACGGAATGCTCCTGTTCCGCAACTGCTTCACCTCACGTGCCAAAATCCGTAACGGAGCCTCAACATAGCTCAGATCCTCCCACAACTGTATAGACGTCGGGCTGATGACGTGGGACGGATCCGAAATATACTTCCGAAGCATGGAAACGTGAAAGACATTGTACAGCCGGGCGAGACTCGGAGGTAGAGCCAACCTGTACGCCACCGGACCAACACGCTCTAGAATCTCAAACGTTCCCACAAATCGCGGACTAAGCTTGTTCCGCACACCAAACCGTTTGATTCCCTGGGAAGGCGACACCTTGAGCAGCACATGCTCACCGACCTGAAACTCTAGGTCACGCCTCCGCCGGTCCGCGTAGCTCCTCTCGTCGACTCGTGCTACCGGAGCCGCTCTCTCGCAATGCGAACCTTTGCCTCCGCATCCTCCACTAAGTCTGGCCCGATCAATCGGCGTTCTCCGACGTCATCCCAACAGATAGGGGACCAACATCGACGCCCATATATAGCCTCGTACGGAGCCATCCCAATGCTCGCCTGGTAACTATTATTATAGGCGAACTCCACCAATGGTAAATAATGAAACCATCCATCGCCGTAGTCCAGGACACAAGCACGGAGCATGTCCTCAAGAGTCTGGATAACTCGCTCCGACTGTCCGTCACTCTGCGGATGGAACGCCGTACTAAAATTCAGCTTCGTACCCATAGCCTGCTGCAAACTCCCCCAAAAGTAGGAAACGAAGCGGGTGTCCCGATCAGACAAGATCGACACTGGCACCCATGAAGCCGAACGATCTCATCGATGTATAACTGTGCCAGTCGATCACGGGACCACGTCGTGTGCATCGGCAGGAAGTGAGCCGATTTTATCTGCCGAACGACTATAACCCAGATCGCATCATGGCCTCGCTGTGATCGAGGCAATCCCGTGACGAACCATAGTAACCGCTCCCACTTTCGCACAGGTATTGGAAGTGGTTGCAGCTTCCCTGCTTGTCGCTGAAGCTCGGCTTTCACCTGCTGGCACACTAAGCATCGAGCCACGTGCTGTGCCACCTCCTGCTTCATCCGAGGCCACCCGAAATTCTGCTTCAAATCGCGATACATCTTGGTTCCGCCTGGATGAACCGTGTAAGGGGATCGGTGCGCCTCGGACAGGATGTCAATCCTCAACTCCGAGTCACTGGGTACGCACCACCTGCCTCTGAAACGCAAGGACCCATCAGTGTGGATGGTGAAGTCTCCGAAACTTGACCTGGTACCCACCATAATCAAATTTGGATACTGCTCCGCCAATGCGGTATCACCTTTGAGTGCTGGTCAATCACACTTCCTTGTGCTTGGACAGAATCAATATTCCGAATAGGGAAAGGATAGGACTTCGGTCCCACCTGGACAAAACGAGGGTAAACATTCCAACCCAAATCTACGAATCAAGATTCACTGGAATCATATCCATCTTATAACCTGCGGACAAAGACAGTCCCGCGTCCAGAATTATCCGATCCCATCTTGCCCGAGATAATAATTCATCCCTCATAATTACTAGGTCCACTCACTTTGGTCCACATAGTCAGAACCGACTCGACTACGTCGAAAATTCACGTAGAAAAGTCACGACAACACCGCGAGTTTGGAGTATGTTTCCGTAGTCCGAAACGACAAACTCTTGCTCGCCCACAACATCAATTAGCTCACCACATGCTAAATGTATCGTTGTCCAAAACCTGAGTCGAAACACTCACCTTGGAGACCACAGTCTCACACCAGTCACCCGACAACTACCAAAGTCAAACCTCAATCAGTGGAAAGCCACCTGTGGCATTCCACAGTCCTAGGTCCAAGACCTCATTTTCCACCTGACCAAAAGGTCCAAGGTTGACAATACCCATTGAGTTAAACAATTTGTTCGCTCAACATTACAGTCAAACAACACATGGTCCATGCCAGTCCATCACTTGATGCACAGGATTGCCAATCGCACTATGCGATACTAACCATCGGTGATGCTCAACATCTGTCTCCACGAGACCTCGCCGCCGTCTATACCGGTAACCCTAGCGATCGATGTTCCCAAAGAACACCCAAATATCTCTGTCCTTATTGTGACCCAGGCGCACTTGTCCCCACTTGACTGGACAAGCATACCATTCCAAGGTTTGCACATTAAGCCAAGTCGCAAACCTTATGTGCTATCACATACGGTGATAATCAAAGCCAACAACCAGGCTTAAGTCGCTCCACAATTGTGATTCCGAACCTCTCGACAAACAGACCGAGATTACTACGAACACCCAGACTCGAACTAGAGTCAAAACCATCTACAGTGATGCTTAATCAACTGCGCAAATTAGCCATGGAATAACCCAAGGCTCGCTACGTGGTCAGAGATGACCAACACTCTAGCCTTTTCCACAAGACGCTCTAGAGAGAACACCGACCCAATCCATAAGTCCCAAGCGGAAGAGGGTATTTCGTCTCACTTTCGACAGTACATTGTCTGTAGCCAATGTACTTATCAAAAGAAAAGCGAAATATCCGAAGATCCACTACCGACAACAAGTTGAGAGTGTGACACGTCGAAGTATCAGGCCACTTCATACCTCTTCATTGAACCAAGAGTTCACAACCTTTATCATCGAAGCATCGACTTTACAAGTCGACAATCGAACTCAGAACGACTCTGTACCGACTCACGGGGAGTCTCATAGCTTTCAACCTTTGAAAGCTACTAGTGACGCTATGTCGCGAACACGCAACTAAGGCTTTAGGAAATGATTGCTCAAACCGATTTCCGCACCACAACTGAAGCTATACTCGGAGCTCCGAGACTCCGTCATTACATTGGAGTAACCCGAGCCAATTCGACTTCTATCGCCAACCACAGACGAACCCACAACACACCAAATTTAGGTGTTAGGATAACTGTATACGATGTATCCACAAACAAAGACTCGACACCAAGACTGTGTCTAACCAATTCTAGTACACGTCAATTTGACGTATAACTAAATAAAGGTGAAAAGACCTGCACCATCGATTCCATCAAGAACAAGGAAGAGGATAGGCATCGCAACCCTACCCAAAGATCCGTGAAAGCAACACCACCGTTGCACCTAGACAACCGCTAACCAAAGCCCCGGACTACACCCAAGTAGCCCTACGTAAGTCACGACCGTAATCGGTCTAAACACCGTTCTCCGTAGAGACACTCGCAATGCCTCCCGTGTCCAAGTAGGAAAAGTGGCTCGGCGTGCAGCTAAGATACTCGCCTAGGCCTGAAAATCACTGGCCCTTCAAGGCCCCAGCTGACATCAGGGGAACCTCACCCCACCACTCGATGTCCATAAGTACACTGCCACTACTCCAGACTGAGACACCAGCTTGTGTGAAAACTGTAGCACATACGGAAATAACCGTGCATTCCGAGTTTACCCAACTCGAATGCAACCCAGGACATAAGTCCAAGCCCCGCACTCTCGTGCCTATATATCGTAGGTCTCCCTAGGGTCACCTAACCAATAGTTCAGTTCTCTTTGGTTCAGTTCAATTACTTTTATTTTCACAAACAACCTATGAATGGTGTTGTGGTTGTAACTTGGCTCTGATACCACTTTAATCTGTCATGCCCCGGGGTTATTTTTATAGTGTAAAATACAGCGAATTTTTTTTTTTTGAAAACTTGACCCCAAGGTATGCCAGATCCGCCACAAATACAGGGAGTCCACTGTACACACGGACATAGTCTCCCCTGTATTTGCACGGCGTCGCACAAGTACAGAGTGTAATGAACAACCAAAAACAACCACACACGTGAACATACAACATTCAACAGTTATATCTATTCACATACACCATTCACCACAGGTTCATATTTGAGATATACAAAAACTGATAAAATCACAAGAAAACCTTTTGAAAGTCGTTTCCTACACGAAACCTTTTCTTTTAAAACGCTACCACGAGGGGTAGAAAACCATTTTCCTTTTTCTAAAAATCCAAATTACTTTATTACATTCAAAGTAGTACTATTCAAATATCCAGAAGTACTAATATAAAACCGAACCATATAACGTCTAAGTCATGCAAGAAAAAGGTAGAGGAATAACCGACAAAGGACGAGCTATATTGCACGCTAGACACGTCCTCACCAATCGTCCCACTAGGACCCGCAATCTCACCCGAAAAAGAAGGGGTGAGAACATGTAAACATGTCTCCTCCCGTGTGTACCCGAAACCGACGGGCGAGGGTACTCACTAGTCACGAGATAATCAAAGTAAAGTTGATAGTAGTACAGTAGCAACTATAACTGAGTAAAGAGATGTAGATATATATAAACCAAAAGCTACTGTAAGTATGCGTCAATAGGATAGAAAGTTCAAAAGTACCCAATCTGAACCGATGCTCTCTTGGTCAGCACTGCAGACCTCAAGCCAATGCCCCTACTACTCTCCAGTGCATATAACCCCTCTTGGGCTCATGGGTCGGCTTCTGCAACCACTTTTCCGGAAAAGAACACCCACTTGCGGTGGATTAGACCGCCTGTGTTCGTGAAATGCGACGAGTACGTATCGGGCGATCAATGTAGACATGCTCAAAGATCATCCATCGCAACTAGCCGACAATCCCGCCCTCCAGTGGCCCATCGACCACATAGGTCGTCCAAAGACGCTACCCGACCAACCAGTGTCCCGGTAGAAGATAGGAACTCAACCAACCAAGTCACAAGTATAGGATGTGCAAATCGACCAACCAAGTCACAAGTATAGGATATGCAACTCGACCAACTAGGTCACAAGTATAGGATATGAAACTTGACCAACTAGGTCACAAGTGTAGGATATGCAACTCGACCAACTAGGTCACAAGTATAGGGTGCAACTCGACCAACCAGGTCACAGAAATAGAATATACTAATAAATCTACTCTACTCCTACACATGATACTGGTATGAAAACAACTGAGTAGAGTAAAGAGTAAATACGGGTGTAAGGCTCAATATGTAAATAGTAAGCAATATAAACAGTAAGGGTAGAAGGAACGTCACCAAGCTTGCACCACTGTACCGACGGCAACCTGTGATACCCACCTGTAAAACTGTGGAACTGATCTGCCGACTGTGGAGACGAAGAAACCGAACCTACGACAGGTCCACCGGGTTAGAGTCTAACCCACAAACACAAGTATCACTACTCACAAAGCCCCACTAATGAACCCACGGGAATCGGTTTCCCAAAACCGATTGCCGAAACATCCGGATGTCACGAAAACTGCACCGGAACTTCACCGGGACTCCGGAACTGTCCCGGAACATGCCGACTCGAGACACGAGTCACCCGCTGCCACAAAACACGTATTTACGTGTGACTTGGCAGCCAATGTATCACTTTACTCCGGAACGATTATCGTCGGACAACCGTTCCGGAAAGCACAAATCTCTATGTAATAAAAATAAATGCGAAAAATAAAAAGCACACCGAAATTTACGTGAAAAAACTCCAAACTCAGAGTAAAAAACCCACGGGACCAACACGCGAATAAACAATTCAATAAGAGAAAAGATTACAAGGTGATTACCAACTCCACGGACTTAACCTCTCTAACTCTCCTTCGAATTTCCGTGCAATCCTCCTCCGGGTTGTCCATGCCCTCACGTTCGAGTCCACGAACGCGCGCACTTCGAATCCACGAAGTCTTGAACACGTCGAATCCACGACGCCACTCGAATCCACGAGCCAACGATCCGAATCCACGAACCGCCTTTAAACGCGCCGAATCCGAACCGCCTCACGAGAGTATCATGAATATGGTGATCCTTCGCTTAGGAGTATCGTAGAAAAACCGAAGAAAAAAACTTCAAGCGAAGCGTAGATCAAATCGACATATAGATATGAAATTACGATATCCCGATTTGACCTAAAAGAGGCTATTTTGTAGAAAATAGGTTTTAGATCAATTCCTAGCCTCTAGGGTTTCTCAAACATGTATATTAATGAAGCACACGGAGTTAGAGAACCCTAATATCTTATTTATAGACTTTAGAATCAATTAGATTCGGATTAGAGAAAATTCGATTTTTACCATCTTGTAGACTAATGCAATGACGGAAAGATTATTTTTCAAGCCCCATTACAGAATGGGTTTGATGGTCAGACCAGATAGCAACCATGCTTGTACAGACAGTTGTACAGTCCCAGACACTTTGTAATCGTACTCGTACACCTTTCAGTCATACGGTAATGGTATGATGGTCGTGCATGTGTTCGTGCAGTCGTACACTTTGTAAATTTTTCAATTTTCGAAAATTACAAAGTTCCAATATAATTTCTAATCCGTTAAACAATGATTTATGATTCTAATGCCAATAACTAAGTATGAATCACCATATTATGATTTAAAATCTTATCTTGACATCGTGATTCATATCGTGAGCCAATTCCGCTTTCGTCGAAATCTTTGATTTTTCGACGATCTTCGATCCGCTCCGATCCTTCAAGACTCCGACTCAATTCACGAAACTTGCCAACACAAAATCCTTAACAGATTTGGTCTCCGATTCGCGAAGAAACAACCCCTCTTTAATTCCTCCGTAATTTCCAATTATATATATGCATAACCGTTCAAACCTCTTTTTCTCGACAACTGTGCATCAGAACCCAATTCCGTCAGTGCCATCGGGTCCAGAATAGTCGAGCCGTTCGAAACGAGCTATTGGAGTCTTATGTTCGGTGTTCGGTACGCACCAGGACCATTCTCTACTCCGCGGCTCACCGAAAATCCGGAGTTACTATTCACTTTAAGTCAGAAGTCCGGGTCGCGTAACTTTTCCGTTTTAGCTCATTTTCACCTGAAATTTGACGAGTGCATTTGTAATTAAATTACACACAATAACATCGTCAACAAAAGGATTTATTTATTATGATAAAAATGTCGTTATTACAGAGGAGCCGTGCGAGCACGAGATTTTGTCGTATTCGACTCTGGACGCTCTAGGGTTTTCCGGAGGTGAGTAGCTCGCCGAGATCATCGCAATGGTTTTAACTTCTTTGATTTCCGAGCTTTGATGCTGCTGTTGCTGATTCCAGTGTCGACCGTTGGCGTTTTGGCTCTTTCTCTGTGTAGGAGCGTCGGATCGCGACGAAACTTGCTTCGTTGGATTTGGGACTTCGAGACGAATCCAGAGAGCCCAAGATCACAATTTTTGGATAAGGTTTGCTTGGTCGAAATCTTGTTTTACTGAGCTGATGTGTATCAAACAGATTCTGAAGTGTTGATCTGTAGATTCCAACGTCGACCTTTGGTGCTTCGGCTCGTACGCGACGTAGGAGCGTCGGAATTCAGTGAAACTTGGTTCGCTGGACTCGTGACTTCGAGAGGAAGCTACTGAGCCCTTGTTTCCTAGATTCGGAGTAGGTTTGCCTGGTCAAAACCTGTTCTTACTTCGCTGCTGTTTTCCGGACAGATTTCGTGAGTTTGAGTACTAATGTGACGCTACGTTTCGCAGCTGCAGGACCTCGAGCTTGAGCGGGACACCTTGGATTTCATTACCTGATTTGGATACTCTCTTCGCTGTCAGAGGTTGCTTGAGAGGTGGGTTTTCATTGGATTATTCCTAAGTACAATGTAGTCGGCATGTATATTTTTATGTGGAATGTAAACCTTAGCTCAAATACATCGATTGACTTGTTACTAGAATCTGAATTTTTGAAGCATGCTTAGCTAGTAATGATTTATACATGTTGGACTTGGATTTGACTTAGGAGAAAACCACAGTTTGATCGTCATATGTATACACTACCATATTTAGCTCTAGGAGCCGTACTGTGTTGTATCGTCGCTGTGGCAGTGCGATGGATACCCAAGATAGTGTAGCTTGTTTCTACGCTCGTGCTGGGGATGCCGAGCTTTGTTACTGTAGAGTTCAGACTGTTCGTGTTGTCGGGGACCGTCGGGGGTTGACGGTGGGCCCAGATTACTGTTTTGATACAGATTGTGCCAAGGGCACGTGACCTATTGGTGGTTAGACCCTGTTTACTTGACTTATGCCTGTGAGAGCCTGATTGAGCTCGACAGAGATACGCTTGCATACTCGGTTGGTTCGCGCCCACGAGTGCCGCTCCGGAGTCTGGCTTAGTGCTTTTGCGTTGGTGTCGTTGTGTCCTAGTTGTTGGACTCGCTCTCCACTAGCTACCCCTGGGGTAGTTGTTAGTGTAGCTTCGACAGGCGGGACGGGTGTATCACAGTCCCTTGTAAGATTGGGTCAGTCTTTACTTGTTCTACAGAGGGTTGTTTTAGAGCAGGATAGTATAGTGGCATCTAGCTGTTGAGTGTTTCCAGCTTTCTTTTACTTTTCTTGCATACCCTGTAGACTTAGTGGGTGGACCGATGTTGTTAGGGCGGCACCCACTGAGGACTACCTGTTTTTACAGTAGTTCTCACGCCCCTTTTCTTCCACCATTGTTGCAGGGCCTTCGGTTTCGGCTGTTGCTCCTCCTGAGGTGGATCGTGGCAAGGGCGTCGCGAGCTAGAGCCCTTCCCGACTGGTGCTGAGTTAGCAGATTTTTCCTATTGCAAGTAGTGTGTTCGTGTTTTGGGAGCTATGTACATATGTGTGAACTCGCTGGAGCGAGTGCTTTTATGTAATAATCGACATTTTTGTCATAATAAAGAAACCCTTTTGTTGACAATGTTATTGTGTGTAATTTAATTACAAAGTCACTCGTCAAGTTTCAGGTCAAAATGAGCTAAAACGAAAAAGTTACGCGGCCCGGAAGAAACGACTTAAGTGAATAGTAACTTCGGAATTCCGGCGAGCCGCGAAGTAGAGAATGGTCCAGAATTGTACCGAACTCCGATCATGGCACTTCAATAGCTCGTTTCGAACGGCTCGATTATTCTGAGTCCAATGGCACTGACGGAATTGGATTCTGATTCACGGTTGTCGAGAAAAAGGCATTTGAACGATTATACATAAATAATTAAATAATTGGAGATTGGAGATTTAAAGAGAAAGAGAGAGGGATTGGTACTTCGCGAATCCGAAACCAAATCGAATGAAGTAAAGTGCTAGATTCGATGTTCGCGACGTACTGAACTAGCTGGCGCGATCCGATCAGAAATCCGACCGACGGATCTTCGGGAATCGCGAAAAGAACGCAAAGAGGTCAAAATCGCAAAACGGCGAATCGTGAAAAGTTCTAATATTTTATGCGCCGAATCGCAAGATTTTGAATGTGGAGGGTCCTTGGTGCAAGATTCAACTAATGGCAGGGATTGAAATTGAATTTGTAGGCTAAGGAGGGCTTATATGCAAAGTTGCCCATAGTATATATTATGAGGCATTAGGGCTTTCATGAAGCAAACCCTAACCCTTGACTCCTCCGTTCCCCCCCGGCTCCACTACCCGTGGCACCCCCGTTCCACCCCGGCTCCACCACTTGTGGTACCTCCGGCTCCACCTCCTGCTCCACCCCCGATTCCACCCCTGATCCGACAGCCTCGCGCCGTTGGCCCTCCGGCGATGCCTCCACCGACAGTTCCTGCGGCCGTTGACCCTCCGGCGATGCCTCCACCGACAGTTCCTGCGGCCGTTGACCCTCCGGCGATGCCTCCACCGACTGCGACTCTTGCTGGGGTACCAATATCCCTGCAATGAGGCCGCCGCACGCGAGCGAAGCCGGCGCAGCTTCCCGAAGTTTGATCCGCCGGTTCTCGGGAAAGAAGGATGACGCTTGGGTGCTCGAGCACTGGGTCATCTATATGGAGAAACTGTTTCGCGATCTTCGTTACGAGGCGGAGGATCACGTCCCCTTGGCTGCCCACTGTCTGGAGAAGGACGCCGACGCTTGGTGGCAGCGTCATCTGGAGATCAAGTTGGAGGGTATCTATCCTTCCTGGGCAGAGTTCAAGAGACTTCTCCACGAGCAGTTCTTTAAAGATAGCACCAAACGGGATCTGGAGCGCGAGCTTGAGCGCTTGAAGCAGGGAAGCCGTACCGTTACCGAGTACGAGCAGGATTTCTCCCGCATAGTTGGACTCATTCCTTTCGCTGTGCGGGACGAGTACCACAAGGCGAGGATGTTCATGAGGGGGCTGAGATCAAACATCCGGATGTCGCCGTCGGCGCGGTATTATCACCTTCGACCAAGAACCGGAGCGGGCTCGATTGTTCGTAGCGAGTACGAGGAGGTCAAAGCGAGCGGGACGTGTCCGAGCGATCGGGGATAGGAAGCGTTCTCGCGACAAGTCTAGTGGTGGCTCTTCTTCCGTACGGAGGCCACCCAAGTACCCTCGCACCCAAAGAACCGGCGAGGAGCGCACCCTCCGCGGCCGGCATGTGGCGCGCGATCTTGCGTCATCTCATGCGGACAAAGACGGTGACGGATTGTCCGCAGAGTGGATCATCACCGTTGTGGCTGGGCCAAAGCCATTTCATCCCGTGCCCTACGTAATCGGAGCCACTCGTAGCGCCGTTTCCTCCCCAAAGAAGACTTGGCAGAACCGCTGGACCTCCAAAGATACCGCTCCATCCGGGCGCCCTTCTACCTCTCGACGCCCGAGGGGCGCGCCAAAGCTGTGCTTCGGAGGACGAGTCTCGCTCCGACTCCAAAGACGAGGGCGACACCGGTCCCGACGTTCTGTGTATTGTCACCCTCTCCACCACCCGTGCTAGAGCTATTTTTGATACTGGAGCCTCCCATTCATTTATCTCGCATACTTTTGCATGTGAACATGGCATTCCCTCGAGCCCACTCGAGGAATCTATCAGCGTGCACACACCTGCGGGAGACATTGTGGCTGATCGTTATCTTCAGTCGTACCCGGTTGTTCTGGATAACCGGGGATTACTCTCGAATCTGATGGTGCTCCCGATGAAGAAGAACTTCGATGTAGTGCTTGGCATGGATCGTTCTCCAGTGCACTACGCTACCGTCGATCGCGAGCGGAGGACCGTGGACATTCGCAAAACCAAAGCGAGAGGAGGTGTACGTCTACCGAGGATGTAAGAGCTCCTACTTTGTCGTTACTATCTCCTCTCGCTAAAGCCAAGAAACTTATGAAAGCCGGTGTATAGCCTACTTGGCTTCAGAGATAGCACCCGCCGGCCGCACCACTATTGGAGGAGATTTCGTTGTTCGTGATTTTCCGTACGTGTTCCTCGCCGAGCTTCCGGAATGCCCCCTGGACAGGAAGGTCGATTTCTTTATCGACTTAGTTCCGGGCACAACGCCGATCTCGAAGGCCCCTTATCGTATGGCCTTCGCCGAACTCAAGGAGCTGAAGACTCAACTCGAGGATCTTTTAGATCGAGGGTTCATCCGACCTAGTGTGTCTCCTTGGGGTGCCCCAGTCCTTTTCGTCAAAAAGAAGGACGGTAGTCTACGACTTTGCATCGACTACCGGGAGCTCAATAAGGTCACGGTGAAGAACAAGTATCCACTACCCCGGATTGACGATCTTTTCGACCAGCTTCAAGGGTCGACGGTGTTTTCAAAGATCGATCTTCAGTCTGGGTATCATCAGCTTAAGATCCGAGCTGAAGATGTACCGAAGACCGCATTTCGAACTCTTTACGGCCACTACGAGTTCACGGTGATGCCGTTCGGGCTTACCAATGCCCCGGCAGCCTTCATGGATATGATGAATAGGGTCTTTCAAGCTTACTTAGATCGCTTGTCGTGGTTTTCATTGACGACATCCTGATCTACTCGCGGAGTGATGAGGAGCACGAGGATCATCTCCGGCGAGTACTACAGTTGCTTCGAGAGCACAAGCTATATGCTAAGCTCAAGAAGTGCGAATTCTGGCTTCGTGAGGTATCATTCCGGGGCATATCGTGACTCCATCGGCATTACGGTGATCCGAGGAAGATATCCTCAGTAGTCGAGTGGCCTGAGCCTACTTCTGTGACGGAGGTCAGGAGTTTTCTCGGTTTGGCGGGTTATTATCGGCGATTTGTCGAGGGCTTTTCTAAAATTGCCGCACCGCTGAACAAGCTGACCAGAAAAGGGGAACGATTCCATTGGACCGAGCAATGTCAGCAGAGCTTCGACGAGCTGAAGGATCGATTGACCCGCACACCTGTTCTGACGTTGCCGCGGCCTGGTGAGGACTTCGTGGTATATTGTGATGCCTCACGGGTTGGGCTAGGGTGCGTGCTTATGCGCAGGATCGGGTCATTGCTTATGCCTCGCCCTAAAGCCATATGAGAAGAATTATCCGACGCACGACCTAGAGCTCGCGGCAGTGGTATTTGCCCTTAAAATATGGAGGCATTATCTCTATGGGGCACACTGCGAGTTGTTCACTGATCACCAAAGCTTGAAGTACCTCTTCACACAGAAGGAGCTGAACCTCAGACAGAGACGTTGGCTCGAGCTCTTGAAGGACTACGATCTCACTATCCAGTATCATCCGGGAAAGGCGAATGTGGTGGCAGACGCCTTGAGCCGGAAACAGCCCTCTGGTGAGCTGTCCTTCATGATCACGAGCCAGGATCGTCTGGTAGAGGAGTTCCGTCGTCTTGAGATAGAGGTTGTTTCTACCGGAGCTACGGCCCATTTGATGTCTCTGGTGGTACATCCTACTCGACGAACGATTATGCTCTGGACACAGAGTGATCCGTACTTGCGTAAAGTGCGGATCGAGATCGAGCAGGCAAGGACGGAGACTTCACCATCCACACCGATGGATCCTTGCGTTTCGAGGCGTACGGTGCGCACCTGACTCGAGTTGAGGAGCGACATTCTATCCGAGGCGCACCGATCTCCTTACACCGTTCATCCAAAGTGAACCAAGATGTATCGCGACCGGCTGCACTTCGGTGGCCTCGGGATGAAACAGACGTGGCTCAAAGACGTGGCTCTGCTTGGTTTGCCGCCAGTGAAAGCCGAGCATCGCCGATCGCAGAGCCGCAACCACTTCCTATACCTGTGTGGAAGTGGGAGCAGATCACGATGGATTTCGTCACTGGATTACCTCGATCACAGCGAGGTCACGATGCGATTTGGGTCATAGTCGATCGGTTGACGAAATCAGCTCACTTCCTGCCGATTCACACGACGTGGTCCCGAGATCGACTGGCACAGTTATATATCGACGAGATCGTCCGACTTCACGGTGTGCTAGTGTCGATTGTGTCTGATCGGGACACCCGCTTCGTTTCCCACTTCTGGAGGAGCTTACAGCAGGCTATGGGTACGAAGCTCAATTTCAGTACGGCTTTCCATCCGCAGAGCGACGGACAGTCGGAGCGCGTTATCCAGACTCTTGAGGATATGCTACGCGCTTGTGTCCTGGATTATGGAGATGGATGGTATCGTTATCTATCTCTGGTGGAGTTCGCCTGTAATAATAGTTACAAGGCGAGCATTGAGATGGCACCGTACGAGGCTTTATATGGGCGTCGATGTCGATCCCCTATCTGTTGGGATGACGTCGATGAGCGCCAGTTGATTGGGCCAGACTTGTTGGAGAATGCAGAGGCAAAGATTCGCATTGCTAGAGAGCGACTCCTGACTGCCCAGAGTCGACAGAGGAGCTACGCGGACCAGCGGAGACGCGACCTAGAGTTTCAGGTCGGGGAGCACGTACTGCTCAAGGTATCGCCGTCCGGGGGATCAAACGGTTTGGGGTGCGGAACAATGCTTAGTCCGCGATTTGTGGGACCGTTTGAGATTCTCGGAGCGTATTGGTCCGGTGGCGTACAGGTTGGCTCTTCCTCCGAGTCTCGCCCGGGTGCACAACGTCTTCCACGTGTCCATGCTTCGGAAGTATATTCCTGATCCGTCCCATGTCATCAGCCCGACAACTGTACAGTTGCGAGAGGATCTGAGCTATGATGAGGCTCCGTTGCGGATTTTGGGACGTGAGGAGAAGCAGCCATGAATAGGAGCATTCCGTACGTGAAGGTACAGTGGGAGAATCACGAGGAGCGTGAGGCTACGTGGGAGCTAGAGTCTTCCATGCGGGAGCGGTATCCGCAGTTATTTACGGGGGATTTCTGATTTAAGTTTCGGGGACGAAACTTCTTGTAAGGGGGGAATAATGTAATAATCGACATTTTTGTCATAATAAAGAAACCCTTTTGTTGACAATGTTATTGTGTGTAATTTAATTACAAAGGCACTCGTCAAGTTTCAGGTCAAAATGAGCTAAAACGAAAAAGTTACGCGACCTAAGAAACGACTTAAGTGAATAGTAACTTCGGAATTCCTGGCGAGCCGCGTGAGTAGAGAATGGTCCAGAATTGTACCGAACTCCGATCATGGCACTTCAATAGCTCGTTTCGAACGGCTCGATTATTCTGAGTCCAATGGCACTGACGGAATTGGATTCTGATTCACGGTTGTCGAGAA
Organism: Aechmea fasciata; assembly: GCA_025177825.1. NCBI lineage: Eukaryota > Viridiplantae > Streptophyta > Magnoliopsida > Poales > Bromeliaceae > Aechmea > Aechmea fasciata. The sequence continues at coordinate 13,977,154 of CM045923.1, forward strand.
AAAGGCATTTGAACGATTATACATAAATAATTAAATAATTGGAGATTGGAGATTTAAAGAGAAAGAGAGGGGGATTGGTACTTCGCGAATCCGAAACCAAATCGAATGAAGTAAAGTGCTAGATTCGATGTTCGCGACGTATCGAACTAGTCGCGCGATGCGGTCGGAAATCCGACCGACGGATCTTAGGGAATCGCGAAAAGAACGCAAAGAGGTCAAAATCGCAAAACGGCGAATCGTGAAAAGTTCTAATATTTTATGCGCCGAATCGCAAGATTTTGAATGTGGAGGGTCCTTGGTGCAAGATTCAACTAATGGCAGGGATTGAAATTGAATTTGTAGGCTAAGGAGGGCTTATATGCAAAGTTGCCCATAGTATATATTATGAGGCATTAGGGCTTTCATGAAGCAAACCCTAACCCTTGCCTCCTCCACTTCCTCCAGCGGTTCCAAACGCCTCCAGCACCCCCTGCCCACTCCGTGCGCGCATCCCCAACCTCCGGCGACTCCGCCGCCGAAACCTCCTGATCTCTTCCCTCTATCTCCTCTCCATCCATTGATGCCTGCCTTGGCCGTGGAACACAGAGACAAGAAGGGAGTCTTGCTAACCGTGGACTAACTTCCCCGCTAGATCTCCCCGCGCGCCGCTCCGGCCATCCCCGCGTCGCCGGGAGTTGCTACAAGAAGTCGCGGCCGATCTGCTCCACCCAGGCCGAGATCAGGCGTGAGAGAATCCAGCACGCCGCCGTCGGGTTTGGAGGGTGGCATCACCCTTCCCCGACCTCAGGCAACCCCGTGCGCGCGTTTCCCGACGTCCCCGTACACCGCCGGCCGCCGCCGAAGCCCCCGCCGCCGCTCGGTTTTGGTGCACCGAGGGTAGTGGCTCTCGGCTTTCGGCCGCCGCCACCCAACCGAGGGAGCACGTGGTCCCCGTCCTCCGGCGCCGAGCCATCGACGTCCCGACCGCCTCCGCCGCCGCCGCGCCGCCGGAGGCCACCCAACCCGAGAGCAAGGAGGTTATTGATCTCCTTCACCGCCTCCGCCACCCTCCGCCGCCGGCAGGACCTTCCCGACCTCTCCGACCCGGCGCTCCCGTCCCCGGCCGACCGACCGCCGCCGTGCCGCCGGCGACTTGACCTAGCTCCCCGGTCGCAAGCCCTAGCTTTTCTAAACAAAGACCTAGTTCTAGGGTTTGTGCACGCTCCGAGGCTGGGTCTTTTTGACCAAGTGAGGTGAGCACGGTCATCGCCTTTTCGTGCTGAACGCGATGCTCACCTCCGTTCTGAATTTCGATGCCTCGTTTAGCGGGACGATCGTACTTTACGCGCTGTGCGCGATGTTTTGCTGATTTCGTGTCGCTCGTGCGCGTGCTACGAAGCCCGACAGTGCTCCGAAAGGTGAGCACGGTCTTCGGCACGTCGAGACCTTTCAGCGAGTTTGGTCATGCGATTTATGGAGCACTGGTTTGCGTGCACGGTCCATAAAAGCTGTAAAATCGCATGAAATAGTGTGATTTTATGTATAGACAGGGGCTTTTATGCAATTTGGAATTTTGTGGTCGCTGTAGACAGCGTAGGAATACTATGAGTAACCTCTGGACTGATTGTCCAAGGCCCTGAATATTTACAGAAAATCCGAAGTGATTTTCGGAGCGTTTCGCGGCGAAATTTGCCGACGGAACGTTGTTTCGGCTCGGAATTCTTCCGGCAACAGTTGTAGGGCATTCACTTTGTCTCTAAGCCTTGTTGGCTGGTCACCCACATGATTTCTAGAGTTTGGAAACATTGGGTGAGCGACTTTGGGTTCCGGTGTCAAATCCGACGCTTACGGAACCCTGGACGGAACGGTTGTACAACGACGATCGTTCCGAGTTGCGAGGGCATCACCGCTGTTTTGGTTACACTAAATTGGGCATTTAGTGGCAGCGGGTGACTTATATTATATTAGGAAAGTCTCGGGATAACTTGTGGGTCCCGGTGGAGCTCCGGCACAGTTTTCGAAACTTTCGAGCGTTCCGACGATCGGTTTAGGAAAACCGAGTCTCGTGGGTTTATAAGTGGAACTACAATAGTGATACATAAGTTGAGGGATTGAATTCTAACCCGAGGGACCTTTCGTAGGTTCGGGTGCTTCGCAGTCAGCAGATCGACTTCCACGTACATATACAGGTGGGTATCCCAGGTTACCGTCCGTTCAGTGGTGCAAGCTTGGTGACGATTTCTTCACCCCTTGCTTTTATATTGCTTACTATATATGTCACGCCCCGAGCCCACTACCAATTTGGTCCGGCCCGGGCACGTCAAACAGACGCCGAACGGACAGCACCTCCCCTGTCCGCCCAAGGCTAAAGCGACGAGATCAAGTACAACAAGTTCCCAGGAAACAACTTGAATACGTACAAGATCAAACAACAGCGACGAGAGCACAACCAGTGCTAAACATACAAGAGCAAGCATCACGAGTAACATACAAGTGAATAAAAGAGAGATACTAGTCTATTACATCCATACAACTGCTTAATACAATTTGATTGCCATACAACTTCCAAAATATGAACATAAAGCTTACATCCTCGAGAATATAACATGAGATATACAATCACTCAAAATACCTCACAACCTATACATCATCTACTCTCCAATATACATATGGAAACTCTAATGCAAATAGGAAGCATCTACTCACTAGCACTAGGGCGCCAAGCCCCTACCACGATCCTCAGCTGGCGCACTCGTACCTGTACCTGTAATAGTACCCCAACCACACGGGGTGAGAACTATATAAATATAGTTCCCAGTGGGCTCGGCCGCCGACCCCGCCGATCTTCCCACTAGGTCCAAGGAGGCACAGAAAGATAGATAGATAGATAGATAGATCGATATAATAGAAATCAGCAGCTATACTATAAATAGAGATGCAATATCTTGCTATGCCTCAGGTCAATGTAATGCATAAACTCATAGTGAAAGCTAGCTACTATACCACTATGCTCAATATCATCTAGCCGCCACCTACCATCATGCTAGTGTATCTCGACGATATAATGAATAGAACTAAAACATAGCTATGCAGTCTACTATGTCACATCCTGGTATGAATGCAAATCCTCTTATGCTATTCATGTTATGACCCAATTCATGACCCAATCTCTTAGGCTACCCCGCCTAAGCCTAGAAATCCTGTGACCCAATCCTTTAGGCTACCCCGCCTAAGATTTCACATCCAGTGGTCATATCACTCTACTAGTCCCAACACATAATCTCACTCTACTAGCCCAAACACATAATCTCACTCTACTAATCTCAACTCATAATCTCAACTCTCATAGGTGAAGGAATAGTATGTTCACTCAGGGTCTGAAGCTAGATCCATTAGGCTATCTATTAGGCAACTATGCTCCACGACAATGCGACTAATAGCAAAGGCTAACCATCATACTACTATGCTCAATAAGTTTACTATTCCCTTGGATACCCAATCCACTTGGCTTGCCCGAGGGCTTGCCTCACTCTCGCGTCCCTTGCCTCGACGACGAGGAGTCTAAACTGCTCAACTCGCCCGAGGCCGTCTGTGGATAGCTAGTCGCCGCGGTCAAGCCGCTACTACCATAGCTCGTGCCTAGTACTCCGGAGTGCACGTCTCGTGTGGAGCGACCACCACGAGGAGAAAACAGGACAACGCGAGCTCCAGTCCAATCCTCGCCCACGGAGGATACCCTAGCTAATAGGGAATTTATCATATCTTTACACTCAACTTCCTAGTGTCTCAACTGTAGTAAGTTCTTATGCCACTCACCTAGATCGAACTGACTCTAGGTTCACTGTCGACCTATGTTCCATAACACTAGGTTCCTTGCCATTCTTATCCATCCTAGGTTCATGACACTAGGTTAATGCTCGACCTATGTTTAACAACACTAGGTTTGATGTCAATCCACCTAGATCCTGATTCTAGGTTCACTTGTCCAACCTATGTTCATGACCCTAGGTTAATGCCACTCGATCTATTCTAGGTTCATGACACTAGGTTAATGCCACTCGTCACAATTTAATGTTCTCAACACAAAATCTCAAGATACTAAATGCATCTAGCATATCTTTACTACGCATGTATATCGACGTGCAATCAACTATATCACTTAGCATTTCTTTATCATGTCATCATCTAGCATATAGTTCTAATGCATTTATATGTAGTTATATCAAGTACACCCAATTCTCATGGTTTAATGTTCTCCACACACTACGTGCACATGTTCACTAAGTTGTCATTATAGGGTTTCACAACACTATGTCATATATGCTAGGTTCTTCTTACATTTTGGATCATAGGTTTCCAATGTCATCTCCTAATCCTATGTCCATCACATCAAGTATTCACATCATAATACTATATTAATCATAGATATCATACTAGGAGTAGGAATGCATGTATCATCACCCTATAATGCAAATCCATAAAGCACTATATATATACATCATGCTATATGTAAATCAATAAAGCACTAAGACATAGAAGGAAGCTCGATGGCTTCGGACGACACCCCCCACCTTTTATCGCGTTCCGATTGCTCGTCGTCACTCGCAATCGGCCTCCACGGCACTCGGTATCCGGTTCGGCTCGATACTGCAACTGCGCCTCAACCATGCTCCGCTTCGCAGCCCCGTAAATTATAGGTCTTCGGTTTGTTGCCACGAGCCCACGATTCCATTTTCACGATTTTTGGAAGCTTTCGCCGCAAGCTGCGACTATTTTTACGTCAACGGCTTCAAACCTCCATATCTTCGCAACGGCTCGTCGGATTGCCGAACTGACTTCGCCAACGCGTTTCGTTACCTAGCAATTAGGTTTACGTAGGTTCAATTTAGATCAAACCCATCAAATAGCAAAAATTACATTTCTAACCCTAGGTTTGCTACTATTGCAAGAATACTCCAAATTGGAACCTTATTCATGCATTAATCCTTTAATTAGCATGCTAGGATTCCTCTAAATCCACTATTAAAGGATATAAATCAAACCCTAAGAATTTGCCATTAAAGGGTTCAAGAACCTCACCTCAAGGTTGCTCCAAATCCAAGGAAAAGATGAAGAAGACGACGACGATTCACTTCGAAGCTTCGATCTCCATCAAATCCATCCATTTTGGGAAGGATCTAGAGAGAGAAAGGGAGATTTCCCTCTCCCCTCATGTGTGCGTGTGTGTGTGTGCTGGTTGGGGAGGCAGCACGAAGAAGAAGCAAAGGGATTAAATCCCATTTTACACATTAGTCCCTCAATTTAGCACTATTCACATCTAACTTTCAGATTAGGTTCAGATATTTTTATCTGCCCTTCGGAATGTCCGATCGAGCTCAAACTTGACAGTTATGTTCGTTTTCACATAACTTAACAGAAGAAATTTTAATTCTTCAGTTTCGACCCCGTTTGGCCACTGCGAACTGTACCGAACTGTAATCGTTATCAGATAACATTCGGACATTTATTTCTCATCTTCTGGATGTCGGAATGGCACGAAACTTTATATTTAGCCTCGTAAAAATATTCCTGACATGCCCGCCAATTTTCATAATTTTCTGACACTGTGCATTTTCACTAATTCTGTCCCGCTTCTACGTAAAATTCTATATCTTCTGTTCGCTCCGATTTCAAAGACAGTGTCATTTCTAACCTATTCTTACACCCTTAAGTCCAATAAAAATAGTATCTCACACTATTTTTATTTACATTTAATTTTTATATTAAATTTCGGTATACTACTTCCACGGTAAATTCACAGTTTTGGAAGTCCGACACCTTACAATATACTCTTGCATCAGATTACTTCTATTTACTCTGCTCAGTAGTTTCCTTGGTTTTTACTACATATAGGAGTAGAGTAGTTTACATCAGTTTCTTTCTCTACTCGGGACCTAGTTGGTCAGTTACTTTGCATACCCGGGACCTATTTGATCAGTCACACTCAGTACTTGGTACCTGGTTGGTTCTTCTGGTTACTTGACGACCCACGTGGTCGGTGGGCCCTGGGGGGCAGGATTGTCAGCTGGTTGCCGATGGATGATCTTTGAGTATAACTACATTGATCGCCCGATACTCGTCGCATTTCACGAACACAGGCGGTCTGATCCACCGCAAGTGGGTGTTCTTTTCCGGAAAAGTGGTTGCAGCGGACAACCCGTGAGCCCTTGGAGCTTTTAGGGGTATATGCATGGTAGAGCGATTGGCTTGAGGTCCGCGACGCACCAAGAGAGCATTGGTTCAGATTGGGTACTTTTGAGCTTCTATACCTGTTGACGCATACTTACAGTAGCTGTTGTTTCATATCTATATATCTCTCTCCATTTACTTGTTTATCATAGCTACTGTACTACTATCAGCTTTACTTTATTTGTCTCGAGATACCCACTGGGAGGGGGAGACATGTTTACATGTTCTCACCCCCTGCCTTCTTTTTCAGGTGAGGTTGCTGGTCCGAGTGGGACCGCTGGTGAGGCGCGTACTTAGCACACGTTCTAGCTACCTACCACGGTTTGCATATCCTTAGTTTACTCTCAGTCTACTTTACTTGCTTATGACTTAGACTTATATCTGGTTCATGTTCTCTACTTATATTTGAATGTTAAATTATCATGTGGCTTTTGGAATTGAATGAAATAATGGTTTTAGGATTTATGTTATATAAAATGGTTTTCTACCCCTCGTGGTAGCGTTTTAAAAAGAAAGGGTTTCCTTGTGGGAAACAGTTTTAAAAGGTTTTATCGTGGATTTTGATAACTTAGTATTTCAAAACCAGTTCGAGTAGGAAACCTTTCAACTGAGAGATGTGGAATTATGAATGAAGAATTGTGGATAACCTGTGGTGAATGGTGTTTGGATGTGTATGTTGATTGTATTTACTATCTATACACGTGGTTGTGGTTGTGTGAATGTAAAAATACTTTCTGTACTTGTACGATGCCGTGCAAATACAGGGGAGACTCTGTCCATGTGAACAGTGGTCTTCCTGTATTTGTGGCAGGTCTGACATGCCTTTGGAGGTCAAGGTTTAAAAAAAAAAAATTTCTGCTGTTATTATACTCTAAAATGACCCGGGGCGTGACACTTTTGTATCGAGATTTTTGTATGTATATAGAGTCGTTCCTTCTCTACCTGTTCAGTTTGTTTTAGTTGTTTCTGCTTTATACTACTGTCTGAAGTATTGTATGTTATACAGGTACAGCTACGCTTCGTGTACAGAAAAATTTTTTTGTACACGGCGGATTTGTCGGCGTGCTCGGGGAATCTTTTAACCCGGGGCGTGACAATTATATATTATATTACATATTTAATTACTACATAATATATTTTAAATATATTATATATATATATATATATATATATATATATATATATATATAATATTAATATATCTGTAATATGATAATAATTATATATTAATAATATAAAATATATAAAATAAATATATGTAATAATATTATATTATATTATTTTTTATTATAAATATATTGTTATATAATATTTTATTTATAAATATATAATAATTTATTTTATAATATTAAATATATATTATTATATATTATATTACATATTTATTATATAATATATTTTATTTATTAATATAAATTATATTAATAAAATATATTATTATAATTATTATATATTAATAATATATAACATATATAATTAGAGAAAATATATATAATAATTATAATATATTAATAATATAGATAATAAAAAATATATTAAATAATTTTTATCTACTTTTCTTTTCCTTTCAACCAAACAACTGTCATTGAAAACTACTTTTCTTTTCCTACAAACAAAACACAAACGACATAAAACTTTTTTCCACCGAAAAAAAATTTTCCACCGAAATTTTTTTTTCCATAGTTTTACGTGGAACCAAACACACCATTAAGCAACCCCATCGAAAGCCATCTTCCTCAATTTATTTATTAGTGGACGAGGGACAAAAGACTTCCCCAATTTATTTATTAGCGGACTAAGCATAAAAGACTTCCCTAATTTATTTCTTAGTGCGTGGATGAGGTACAAAAGCCCCCCACTTCTATAAAAACCCGTACACATAGGTATTCAAACACTAACCACACACACACACACACACACACACTCTCCCTCTCTCTCTCTCTCTCTCCTCTCCCACTCCTCATCTTTGCGTCTCTAACCCTTTTTTTTTGTTTTTTTTTTCTCTCCTCCTCCCCTGCATGCATGCCTCTCTTTCTCTCTCTCTCTCTCTCTCTCACTCTCTCTCTCTCTCTCTGCCCCCCTCTCCACCCAGGCTCCCCCAATCTCTCTACCGCTCTCCACCCTCACTCATCACTCTCTCCTCATCTACGGACACACACACACGCACATGCACTCTCCGCGCGTGCCCCTCAACGCCGCATCCAACTTCCTGGCCTCATCGATCCAAGCCTCATGAAGCAAATCTTGGCGGCAAATCGAGGGGAGAGGAGGGGACACGTAGCCACTAGAATGTGATTCGTATTTTTCTATATCTATCTATAATAAATGTAGATAGTGATGGAGGTGGTAATCTTTTCAGTGCAGAAGAACACGCATGTAACTCATCACTTGCTACTTAAATAACTAAGCCTTCATGAAGACTTTCTTCATCTGGCAGCAACCTAATTTTGTACAAAATCACTAATGTACGTAGCTTGCTGAATCAATTTATAACTAATTGCGGCATCAAATAAGCTAGGAAGTTGTTTCCAGAAAGTTGTTTGTGCTCTGTGCATGTAATACTTAATGAATTGCCCTTTTAGTTTGTATTGTGACGGTGCTCATGTTATTTTAGTTTAATTAATGACGTCGAGGGATTCCTCAAATTCTTCACTAATTAAGCAACCCCATCGAAAGCCATCTTCCTCAATTTATTTATTAGTGGACGATGGACAAAAAACTTCACTAATGAAGTTGTTTCTAGAAAGTTATTTGTGCTCTGTGTAAGACTTAATGAATTGCCCTTTTAGTTTGGATTGTGACGGTGCTCATGTTATTTTAGTTTAATTAATGACGAGGGATTACTCAAATTCTTCACTAATTAAGGGGGCGTTTGGTTTGCCGTAAAATCACTCCAAAAAAAAATTTCGGTGGAAAAGTAAATTTCCAGTGTTTGTTTCATTGTAAATTTTTTTTTGGGAAAACAACTTTTACAAATCCTAGGAAAAGTGAGCTTTTTCGTTTTCCGCTCAAAACGAGCGGAAAACCAAAATCCCAGCTTTGAGCTGCTGGGGGCAGGGTGTAGCACAACGCGGTCCACGAGAGACACCCCACCTCGTGGACCGTGAGAGAGAGAGGTCCACGGTGGGAAGTATTCTATACTATCACACTTACATCACATCATCAATAACAAGCCAATCACATTCCTTCTTTTCAAACAAAAGTACAATAAAAATATTTTTTTACAACCATGATGTGACATATATTTTTAAAAAGAATATTTTGATTGGCTTGTTACGCCACGTCACATATATACCCGTTGCATTCTAGGAGTTATCCCACGGTGACCTCTCTCGCCCCCATCTTTATATATATATATATATATATATATATATATATATATATTAAAAATGGTATTTTATTTTTAATATAAATATATTTATTATATATTATTTTATTTATAAATATTATTTTATAACAATTTAATAATTTATTTTATAGTATTATATATTATATTACATATTTAATTATTACATAATATATTTTAAATATATTTTATATATATATATATATATATATATATATATATATATATATATATATATATATATATATATATATATATATATATATATATATATATATATATATATATATATATATATATATATATATATATATATATATATATATAAATTATAATACTAATATATATGTAATACGATAATAATAATATATTAATAATATAAAATATATAAAATAAATATATGTAATAATATTATTTTATTTTATTTTTTATTATAAATATATTGTTATATAATATTTTATTTATAAATATATAATAATTTATTTTATAGTATTAAATATATATTATTATATATTATATTACATATTTATTATATAATATATTTTATTTATTAATATAAATTATAATAATAAAATATATTATGATAATTATTATATATTAATAATATATAACATATATAATTAGAGAAAATATATATAATAATTATAATATATTAATAATATAGATAATAAAAAATATATTAAATAATTTTTCATCTATTTTTCTTTTCCTTTAAACCAAATTAACAACTGTTATTGAAAACTACTTTTCTTTTCCTACAAACAAAAAACAAACGACGTAAAATTTTTTTCAACCGAATTTTTTTTTTCCACCCATAGTTTTACGTGGAACCAAATACACCCTAAGCAACCCCATTGAAAGCCATCTTGCTTAATTTATTTATTAGTGGACGAGGGACAAAAGGCTTCCCCAATTTATTTATTAGCGGACTAGGCACAAAAGACTTCTCTAATTTATTTCTTAGTGCGTGGATGAGGTACAAAAGCCCCCCACCCCTATAAAAACCCGTACACAGGCATTCAAACACACACACACACACACACACACACCCTCTCTCTCTCTCTCTCTCTCTCTCTCTCTCTCTCTCTCCCTCTCCTCTCCCACTCCTCATCTTTGCGTCTCTATCCCTTTTTTTTTTATTTTTTTTTCCTCTCCTCCTCACCTGCATGCATGCCTCTCTTTCTCTCTCTCTGCCCCCCTCTCCACCCAGGCTCCCCCAATCTCTCTACCGCTCTCCACCCTCACTCATCACTCTCTCCTCACGTACGGACACACACACACGCACATGCACTCTCCGCGCGTGCCCCTCAACGCCGCATCCAACTTCTTGGCCTCGTCGATCCAAGCCTCATGAAGTAAATCTTGGTGGCAAATCGAGGGGAGAGGAGGGGACACGTGGCCTCTAGAATGTGATTCGTATATTTCTATATCTATCTATAATAAATGTAGATAGTGATGGAGAGGTGGTAATCTTTTCAGTGCAGAAGAACACGCATGTAACTCATCACTTGCTAATTAAATAATTAAGCCTTCATGAAGACTTTCTTCATCCGGCTACAACCTAATTTTGGACAAAATTACTAATGTACGTAGCTTACTAAATCAATTTATAACTAATTGCGGCATCAAATAAGCTAGGAAGTTGTTTGTGCTCTGTGCCTGTAATACTTAATGAATTGCCCTTTTAGTCTGTATTGTGACGGTGCTAATGTTATTTTAGTTTAATTAATGACGTCGAGGGATTCCTCAAATTCTTCACTAATTAAGCAACCCCATCGAAAGCCATCTTCCTCAATTTATTTATTAGTGGACGAGGGACAAAAGACTTCACTAATGAAGTTGTTTCTAGGAAGTTATTTGTGCTCTTTGTAAGACTTAATGAATTGCCCTTTTAGTTTGGTTTGTGACGGTGCTCATGTTATTTTAGTTTAATTAATGACGAGGGATTACTCAAATTCTTCACTAATTAAGGGGGTGTTTGGTTTGTCGTAAAATCACTCCGAAAAAAATAATTCGGTGGAAAAGTAAATTTCCAGTGTTTGTTTCATTGTAAATTTTTTTTTGGGAAAACAACTTTTACAAGTCCTAGGAAAAGTGAGCTTTTATGTTTTCCGCTCAAAACGAGCGGAAAACCAAAATCCCGCTTTGAGCCGGGGGCGGGGTGTAGCACTACGCGGTCCACGAGAGACACCCCACCTCGTGGATCGTGAGAGAGAGAGGTCCACTATATTAAAAATAGTATTTTATTTTTAATATAAATATATTTATTATATAATATTTTATTTATAAATATTATTTTATAACTATTTAATAATTTATTTTATAGTATTATATATTATATTACATATTTAATTATTACATAATATATTTCAAATATATTTTGTTTATATATATAAATTATAATACTAATATATATGTAATATGATAATAATTATATATTAATAATATTAAATATATAAAATAAATTTATGGAATAATATTATATTATTTTATTTTTTATTATAAATATATTGTTATATAATATTTTATTTATAAATATATAATAATTTCTTTTATAATATTAAATATATATTATTATATATTATATTACATATTTCTTATATAATATATTTTATTTATTAATATAAATTATAATAATAAAATATATTATGATAATTATTATATATTAATAATATATAACATATATAATTAGAGAAAATATATATAATAATTATAATATATTAATAATATAGATAATAAAAAATATATTAAATAATTTTGCATCTACTTTTCTTTTCCTTTCAACCAAACAACCGTCATTGAAAACTACTTTTCTTTTCCTACAAACCAAACACAAACGACGTAAAATTTTTTCCACCGAAATTTTTTTTCCACAGTTTTACGTGGAACCAAACACCCCCTAAGTAACCCAATCGAACGCCATCTTCCTCAATTTATTTATTAGTGGGCGAGGGACAAAAGACTTCCCCAATTTATTTCGCGGACTAGGCACAAAAGACTTTCCTAATTTATTTCTTAGCGTGGATGAGGTACAAAAGCCCCCACCCCTATAAAAACCCGTACACATAGGTATTCAAACACTAACCCCACACACACACACACACACTCTCTCTCTCTCTCTCTCTCTCTCTCTCTCTCCTCTCCCACTCCTCATCTTTGTGTCTCTCACCATTTTTTTTTGTTTTTTTTTCTCTCCTCCTCACCTGCATGCATGCCTCTCTTTCTCTCTCTCTCTCTGCCCCCCTCTCCACCCAGGCTCCCCCAATCTCTCTACCGCTCTCCACCCTCACTCATCACTCTCTCCTCGCGTACGGACACACACACGCACATGCACTCTCCACGCGTGCCCCTCAACGCCGCATCCAACTTCCTGGCCTCATCGATCCAAGCCTCATGAAGCAAATCTTGGCGGCAAATCGAGGGGAGAGGAGGGGACACGTGGCCTCTAGAATGTGATTCGTATTTTTCTATATCTATTTATAATAAATATAGATAGAGATGGAGGTGGTAATCCTTTCAGTGCAGAAGAACACGCATGCAGCTCATCACTTGCTAATTAAATAATTAAGCCTTCATGAAATCTTTCTTCATCCGGCAACAACCTAATTTTGTACAAAATCACTAAAGTACATAGCTTGCTGAATCAATTTATAACTAATTGCGGCATCAAATAAGCTAGGAAGTTGTTTCTAGGAAGTTGTTTGTGCTCTGTGCACGTAAGACTTAATGAATTGCCCTTTTAGTTTGGATTGTGACGGTGCTCATGTTATTTTAGTTTAATTAATGACGTCGAGGGATTCCTCAAATTCTTCACTAATTAAGCAACCCCATCGAAAGCATTTTCCTCAATTTATTTATTAGTGGACGAGGGACAAAAGACTTCACTAATGAAGTTATTTCTAGGAAGTTGTTTGTGCTCTGTGTAAGACTTAATGAATTGCCCTTTTAGTTTGGATTGTGACGGTGCTCATGTTATTTTAGTTTAATTAATGACGAGGGATTCATCAAATTCTTCACTAATTAAGCAACCCCATCGAAAGCCATCTTCCTCAATTTATTTATTAGTGGACGAGGGACAAAAGACTTCCCCAATTTATTTATTAGCGGACGAGGCACAAAAAACTTACCCAATTTATTTCTTAGTGCGTGGATGAGGTACAAAAGCCCCCCACCCCTATAAATATCCGTACACATAGGTATTCAAACACTAACCCCACACACACACACACACACACACACACACACACACACTCTCTCTCTCTCTCTCTCTCTCTCTCTCTCTCTCTCTCTCTCTCTCTCTCTCTCTCTCTCTCTCTCTCCATAATAATGAGTTTGCTGTTTTCGCCAAACATTGATCAGGACCGATCGACAGAAAGTTCCCCAAAATTATGGATCACTGTGGAGATAAATGTAGGGATGAGTGATCAAGGGTTGATTGCCGCTACGGCAATCAGCCTGCTCATCTACTGCATATGGAAAAGGAGGCGGTCTGGCCCTCGCAGGAGCAACAGAGGCTCCACGTCCTCAGGCGTACTAGAGGGTCGTCTCGCTGCCCATGGTGACATTGAGTCAGTAGTCACCTCAGGCGTACTGGAGGGCAGCCTCGCTGGGCGAATGATCGGCAATTAATAAATATTAGTATTTATTATTTGGTATGTTAGCTATCTATTTATACACTTTATTTTGAGTTTGTAAAAATTTTACATATAAGCATATATATATATATATATATATATATATATATTGCATTTTATTTGGCTTATGTTTAAATATGTATATTAAATAGGAATAGTTGTATGAAAGATACAATACAAAAATGACACATTCATAGCAAAAAAATTATTTCATTCATATATAAGTCAAGAGTATCAAATGAAACCAAAATACTAATTGTTCCTCACATCCTCAACATCAATAAAATGATAAAAAACCATAATATTCAAAAACAGCTTTTTAAAAATAACACAGTAGTTCAAAATATAAAATGATGCTAAAGGGCATAGTAGGTTCAAAGACAAAAGAAATGATCAAGTATCACGGGAAGGATTTGATGATGCTGACGTATAGCAAGTGCCTGAAGACTCGGGATCCTGTAACAAAAACAAAAATTTCTTTCAATAAAATAAGAATATAGTTAACAATGAAAACATAAGTATAATATCAATAAGATTATCTAGATAAAGCCATTTTTCTACCTGACAACTGCCACCAAGGTTACAATCAGGAATTTTTTGTATGTGTGTACTTCTGTTTGGCTCGACTTTCTTTGGCTAACTTCTCTCGTTTCTACCATTTAAAAGATAATAAAAAATTAGTCAACAGTACATCATACTAGAAATTTCATAGTAATTAAAGGGAAAAAGCATAGTAATGCCATATTTAATCAATAGTATTACTCTACCAATCAACCAAGCATAGTCACAATGAATACGAAAAAGGAGTATGCAGATAAGTTGGTTTAACATCTAAAGAGACCCTTCGTGAAATCAAGCATAAGTTGTCTGTGTGAGTAGAGAAAAAGGTGAAAGCAGGAATTGGAAAAAGGAAAAAAAAAAATAGATAGAGCTTTCACCATCAGTAGGGTTCTAAATTCTAATTATTCCAACTCAAAAATTTCCACTAGCATCAACCTGATTAGACCAGCTACCCCAAGAAATAATCAGGATGCCAGAGTATTCTCATAAACAAGCCTGCAAATATTTGTAGATAGAATGTGAAATCAAGAATTCAATTAGTGAAACATCTATACATGTTTAATGGTTGCCCTCTTTTGTTAAATCGAACTTGAATACGCCAACTCTCATCCATTTCCCATATCTCCTTTAATGTTGTACGACCTCTCTTTCTTTCTTTCTTTCCATCATCATGAACTACAAAAAAGAAGGCACAAGGAAAATCTTGAGGTCAAAGCAATTCATATTCATCTTGAAATAGAAATATATCTGAATTGTTAATTCTTGAGTTAATACTATTGAAGATATAGTGCACAGATCAGTGCTTCTTATTCCAAGAGTAAAAATTATCAACACTTCAAAGCCAGTCAATGCATACTTGGTTCATCAGCTTTTAAAAATTATCAACACTTCAAAGCCAGTCCAACTTCGCATACAGCTGGGTATGATTTCTAGCAAACTGAATTCAGAATTCACCTACCATTTCCTAGGGATTCAATCATACACTTTTCTAAACATTTATCTATCAAAAGAAGTGCAGAAAGATGGCAAATTAGCTATTAAAATACACAGGTAATCAGTGAACTTTTAACATATTGTCATTTGATTCCTAGTCTTTCACACAAAGAAGAGTAATCTCTAAACTTTTCAAATTTTTTGCACGTCATCCCAACGTTCATTTGCTATCGAAAATATATCTTACGGTCATTTCTGTTTCCACCTTGTAGCAGAATCACAGGTTTTAAACAGTAAATGCATGATTATGTGAACAATCTAAGGACTAAAGTGAAATTATCGAAGTCTAGTGTTATCCATGTATTTTTTTTTTCACCCTAAATTATCTTTAACCAACTCAGAAAAGAAAATGCAGGTTAATTTCAAATCGATGCAAGTAAATTACATGATTGTCAACCACAATCAACAAAATTGTTTGTATTGGGGATTTTAAGTACATAGTTTTCTGTACTCAAAATCAATTTTAGCCTTTTCGACAAGTAATGTAGTCCACAAATCAAAGCTTTCAAATTCAGATGTCACCTTAAGAATAGATAGCTGATAAATAAGACTGGCACTTCTTACAGCAAGATAAAATAAAATAAAATAAAATAAAAGGCTGATTCGTCAAGCAAACATGCATTACACTCTAATTACAAACTTCTATAATTAACTCAATAATTATGAGTATAAAATAACCGTCTATGCAACATCATAATGAATGTTAAATTGCCAGTCGTATTTTGCCTATAAAAAATAGCATGCTGTAAATTTAGTAAGTTAATGCAACAACAATGAGAACAAAAACTCAAAAAAGATCAAAGAGAAATAAAAGACGGTACAAAACTTGATGATCTAAACTAATAACCAGCTTGCCGATTACAACTTTCTCATCCAGATTTCAAGATAGAAATACAGTGATAGCTCACAAGGGGATTAAAGTGGATTGGCTAACAGTGACCAGCTGTGCTTACTGATGGGCCGATGGATAAATGTAGTCCACAAATCAAAGCTTTCAGTAGTGACTACTCCCAACAAGAAACTCTTTTAAGTTAATTACTTAATTCTGGATGTAAGATAGGTAATTGTACAATCTTGCTCAATTTTTGGAATGGCAAGTAATATACAAGATAATGGAAAACAAATAGGGGAATATGTATAGATCTGAACTGAAATCCACATTTTGAAGAGTACTTATAGCTAACTAAATTCAATAGAAGCAATCAACTTTTAGCTATGGCTTACATATAGAAAACTAAAAGAAACAAATAGAGAATCAGTTTCAACAGGGCACTAAGATGCAAAACAAAAGAAAATCAATTTAAAACATTATTACCAATTTGAAAATTCTCTCCTGCCAAACTTGCTTCCCCATCTTCTTCAATATTTGATACACCATCTTGACCGCCACCTTGATTTGTTTGTGAGGTCAACTCAATAATTGTAACACCCTTCAATTTTCTGGATCTCGTCATTTTACACCCTGAAAAGAACATAAGTGATTTTAGTTACAACAACATCCAAAGTTCATTCTAAAGACAAATTTAAACTACTTCAAGAATATAAAAATATAAATTTTGGCCTTAAAAAATAAAAAGAATGTTGGAACACAATATCATTAGTATAAATAGTGACAACTAAACTGATAGACAATAAATAATAATAAATGCAGTACCTCTTAGTTTGAGTGAATGTCTTCAGCAACATCCAATCTTACCTAATTCTGAATACTATGATCATCCGAGAAGTTCTCATCTAAGTGTTGGCTAGTAAAAGGCATACACTCATTGTGCACCTCAAAATCTTCATAATTGCTTTTTAAGTGTAGAAGAAATTGTAACAACGTAGTTTCTTTGTCATTGAGTTGGCAAGTATCAGCATAGTGATTATTAAACAATTATGCTCCCATCAAATTCTATTAAAGCCTCTTTCAAGTGTGTAATTCCTGCAGTATATGAATACTATTCTGACAAAGTAGAGTTCATGAAATTCCAGCAATTACTAGTCCAATAAATAGTAGAAAGATCAAAAAGTAAATAGTAAAAACTCAAGAATACCCTTCTCAGCAAAGTTTCAAGATCGAAAAAGCAAACAGGACATTTCAATATAAGTTATCACATCATTGGTAGATTTGAATTCAAAAGGATAACAAGAAAAATTTGCAAATAGTAAAAAATATTTAAATTCAGAAAGTCAAATAGTGATGCAATTATTCTGCTAATCTTAACAGGGTGAGTGATGTTGTAGCGTAAAATTGCATTTCGTATGGCTTCAAGGTCTTTTTCGTCATCAAATTTGGCAGAATGTACACCAATAACAGTGAACTGCACAGAATAAGTCCTGTTTATTATTAGGCGATAGAACAAGCATTATGGAACTTGAAAAATCGTACAGAAGGATTACATGAGTATATCATAGATACCTAAAAAGATGTAATAATGGAAAATCCTAAAACAAAAATTTCAAGCCTCAGGGAAAGTTAGCAAGTCTTTATATGAAACAAAAAGCTTAGGCCTCATTTGCTGATGCTTTCGTTCTTTTGTTTTATTAACCTTAAATTTTATGCATTAAATACACCAACGGATGGCAAATAATTTGTAATCTGTAAAGTTATGGAGTATGTTTAGCAACAAAAAAAAAACAAAATCCTAGTACTAACTCTTTTCTTTTCTTTTTTTCTTTTGTTTTCCAAGCTAAATAAAGATAACAAAAATAGCCTTAATTTCTGGATATTCTCTTAACGTGAACCATGTAGAAAAGGGTATCTCCTAGATTTCAACTACAGAGACTAATATAATTAATCCACTTGCTCACCAGAATACAAAGCACTTACAGAGTTATATTCTACTTAGAAGACGATAAACTCAATCAAGAAAGAGAGATAACTCACAGGCTTATTACTATACTTCTTCTCTAAATATTCAAGATCTGGTAGCACATGCATACAGTTGATACAGCAATAGGTCCAAAAATCAAACAGAACTACCTTGCCTTTTAAATCCTGCAGCAAATACAAAAATGAAGTTACACATGAATAATCATAAGTATTCAAGTCAAATAAATGCTATATATTAATTGCAGACAAATATAATGTCGGTAATCTAAGTAACATAAGCAATACTCTTCGTAACTGTGCAACACTAATCTAATAGCTTGCATTACACTTGGATTTAAAACTGCTGATGCATTTGCATCTATTTGAAAGCTCTTCACTAGAACAGATTTACAGTTCCCAGTTCCAATTAAGAAGTCCCAGTTCGAATTAAGAAGTTAAAAGAAGGGTTCCAACAGATAAAGAAGAGATAAAATACAAATTATAATTGGATAAGTTATAAGCTACCCTGCGAAACCGAAGTGGAGCTGTATTCAACCAGTCAAGATTCGGTGGGAACTCAGGAACATTTGAAGCAGAGCCCCTTAAAAAATTAAAAATGAAAGAAAAATCTTCAGAAAAATGAACAAAAAGTTTAACATCAAAAGCAAAAATGTCTGCAAAAATTGTACATACCTAGCTTCTAAATCTGCCAGGTAGTTCTTAATTTGTTGTATCCTTGACGATCGCGAGTCTCCTACAGTCAGTAAACTGTGTGCTTAGTTTTGGCATGCCCACATGCAAAGTCAAGAAAGGTGAAGAATTGAAAAGAAAAAAAAAAATTATTCCCACTGCATCAAATGCCTTGGGCTTATGGTGCCGGTAATACTAAGCATAATTCATCAGTTGCCATGAGACATCCTTGTTTCTGCCACACCAAAGCAAAATACTTTTTGGAATGTTATTTCGCATATTATTACCTTAAATACCTTAAATGTGAGAACATCTCCAGTAGTAATTAGTGTGGGAGATATATAATTAACAAAGGATATATATCTATGAAAAACACAAAGGGTGTAACAAAAAGTACACATCGAATTGAGAGAGAATATGTGTTTCGCCATTGGGGGAGGGAAAAGTTGTATTCGAAGTTCGATGAGAATGTCACTTTGAACATTAATTGCCAAAAAAAATGCAAACAATGTAATGCTTCGATAAGGTAAGGTTTCTCTTTAGAAAGATTCCATAGAAATTCTTTTTTTTTCAAAAAAAAAAAAGTGAGATCCGTATATGGACCATGGTCTCTTAGTTATTTTTTCCTGCTCTTTTATTAGCTCATAACTTTAAGATCACTAATTATGAATTATTTATTCTAAATTGATCATTTAAGTAATATGATATATATCAGAATCTGTCCTTAAGCTCTCTAATTCCTACATTCATAATGTTATAGCATACATTTTTTCGCTGGAGCGGTAAGATCTCAGGGAAACACGCGATCTAAGTAGAGATCGAACAAATTTCTACTCAAAAAACGCACAAAATTTGAAATCTAAACACTAAAATCGACGAAAAATTCGTTAAAAAAAGATTTACCAAAAAAGTAGTGAGCAAGATGATGAAGGTGGATGAACGATTCCTCCCAAGCGACGATCGCGTGCGACTCGGCAAAGGTCCTCCCAAGCGTGCGACTCGTCGAAGGTCCTCCCAAGCGGCGATCAAATGCGAGCTCAAGGGGGATCGCCTCGGCGAACGATCCTTCCCAATCTGACCATTGTATGTGAGGTTGAGGAGCGGAAGAGGTTGGAGGAGAAAACCCTAGAGAGGAATAGGATGGAGGAGACGCGAGGGTCGGGTTTGGGTCTGTGTAGGAGAGAGAGAGAGAGAGAGAGAGAGAGAAAAAGAGAGATGGATAAGGGCTTTTTTTGAAAATAGCCCCCTGGCTTTTTATATTTTGCAAAATAGCCCTACTGTAAAATAAATTGTAAAAATGGCCCTACCCATGCCACGTCAGCGCCACGTCAGCGCCACGCGGGCCGGGGTTGGGCCAAGTGTTTAAGTTGAACACGGTGAATGGTTCACCGTGTCCAATTGTATTGGACACGGTGAACCATTCACCGTGTCCAATACATTAGTATTGGACACGGTGAATCATTCACCGTGTCCAATACTAATGTAAGGGCCTAGCCAAAATGGCTAAGTCCTGATAGTTGTATTGGACACGGTGATTGGTTCACCGTGTCCAATACTAATACTAATGTATTGAACACGGTGAATGGTTCACCGTGTCCAATAGTATTGAACACGGTGAACCATTCACCGTGTTCAACTTAAACACCTGGCCCATGCCCGGCCCGCGTGGCGCTGACGTGGCGCTGACGTGGCATGGGTAGGGCCATTTTTGCAATTTATTTTACAGTAGGGCTATTTTGCAAAATATAAAAAATCAGAGGGCTATTTTCCAAAAAAGCCCGATGGATAATTTGGGCCTAGAGAGAGAGAGAGAGAGAAAGAAGGAGATGGCTAATTAATTACTTATGGGCTTGGGCTACTATTTTGGGCCGGCCCAATTCAAAAAGTCGCTAAATTAGTGCCGCATTTTAACTAATTTTCTGTAGTGTTTATATAAAAGTCTTCTTGCTGTAGTATTTAGTAGGGATAATTGTTTATATACGTGTCTCGAAAATATCCGATCTACCCTCCTTTTTTTCTTTCTAAAATGCTTCTCATACGTTCCACCGTTATTGCTAAATACCCCCGCAGTTATCTCCTGCTAAGTTAATCTGGGTTAAACGTGAGTTAAATATCTACCACAGTTAAAAAAAATTAAAATACCAATTTTGCCCTTAACTTAAGGGCAAATAAGAAATGTTGGTGACGGTAGAGGGGTATATTAAAAAAGACCAAAAGTCGAAATATTTTTGTGCCCCTGACTTTAAGGACAAATAAGAAAGACAGTGATGGTATAAGGGTATATTTGAAAATGGCAAAATAGTAATTTTACAGAGATAACAGAGTTATTTAACAGATTTTAACTCTAAGGGTATATTAGAAATAAGTTGGAACGTAGGAGGGGTATTTTCAATATTAGCCTTCTAAGAAGGGTAAATAAAAAAATCGAGAACTTTTCAGAGGTATATAAACAATTGCCCCTATTTAGTAACCGCAACCCCCATCGATGTATTTTTTTTCTTTTTAATATTTTAACAACTATTATAGTCACTGCGTTTGCATTCTTTATTATAAAACAAATCATTTGGCATATATATATATATCTATACTACTTATAAAAGCGTGAGTTTTAATTTTTTTTTCTTTTTTCAAAAATGCCTCTATCCTTTTTATTAATATTTTTCTATCCAATTTTCAACCAATCATTTCAAATAAATTTTAACATAATAATATATTCTCAAATATAGATTTTAAGTTTTCGTTAGATTTTATCCAACGAATAAAAATAAAAGTATTCTCATTTTTCTTGATAAAAATACCCTCCATATCCGTTATTTTTTATCTACGTCGTGTTTCTCAAATATTTTTTTCTACCCACCAATCATATAATACGTAAAATTAAATTTATCTCATATCTAACGTAATACCCGCCAATCACGTAATACCTCCACTAATCACGTAATACGTAAAATTAAATTTATTTTCTAATAACATTTTTTAAAATATTTTTTCTTCTCAAACATAATATCTGCCAACATATAGTATTCAAAATTAAATTTTAAATTTGTAATGCCCGTCAAAATTTAATACCCGTAAATTTGATAATTTGAATTTTAATACCTCCGTTAATCATATAATACGTAAAATTAAATTTATTTCCTATCCAAGCATTTTCTCAAATATTTTTTTTCTCAAATATAATACCTATCCAATCAAGTAGTATTCAAAATTAAATTTTAAATTTGTAATAATGTCCGTCAAAATTTAATACATGCGAATTTGATAATTTAAGTTTTAATCTATGGTAGTATATTTTTTCTTACATAAAATAATAAATTTAAATTTGACGAGTATTAAAATTTGGCACGCCATAGAAGCGTTAAATATTGCTAAAAAAAATATAATACGCTAAATCATAACTAAATCGTGAATTAAATATAATTTTAAATATTTTTAGCAAAATATTCAATATTTAAATAATGCGTCATAAAAACTTATTCCTAAAAAAAAATAATACCTGTCCAATCAAAAATAAATCGTTAATTAAATATAATATTATTTTTTTTAGTAAAATATTTAATATTTAAATAATATCCATCAAAATATTCTTTGCATTCTCAAATATAGAATATATCTTAATACCCTCTCATATATTATCTACACTACCTAATCTTATTTCATCATATATAGAATATACCTTAATACATGCTCATACAATATCTACACTACCCAATCTTATCTTATCATAATATTTATCACAATACATCATATTTTTTTCGTTAGCATATATTTTTTGGTATTTTCTCATTTTTATCATACGGTTTTTACATAAAAAGCATATATTCTTTTAGTAGTATCCTTTCTTATTTTTATCTATATTTTACTCAAATATTTTTTTAGTTATATCTTTATCTATATTTTTCTCAAATATTTTTTTAGTTATATTTTTTCTCATTTGTCACGGTGGTATATCGTCATCGTTCTATTCATCATCATTGCCTATGCCGGTATATTGCCGCGTTCGCTATCTGCTAACACACATTGGCATGAAAAAATTATTAATAACTAATTATTTGAATGGATTGAAGCATGAATCGAATTAGATTGTCCTATATCCCTGGCATATGAAGAGACGCTATTGGAAACAATTCAGTTATTGTATTAAAGCAGTGAACGTTAATATCGATAATTAGAATAAATATACTTTTTAATATTTTATTTTTTCTATAGTATTTTAAATATTTTTATCAGGATCAATTTATTTAGCAAAATTTTGCAAGTAAAATTGTGCTTAATTCACTTATTCAAAAACTTAAGAAATAAAATTAAGTTAAAAAGTTTTACTTATACGAATTTTTATTAAATTTACACTTTTTATTAATTTTATCTATTCTGATGATTTACTAATATTTATTTTATTATTTTTCTTACTTTCAGTGCAATTTGTACGGAAGAGAGTCGGACGGTTACATTTTAAGTTAGTTAATGACAAATTTTTTTGTTTTTTTTTAATGATACCATGATGGATTTTGAGTCCTTTATTTGATGATATTATAATTCTATTTTTTATTTCTGTTATTTTATTTTGGTAATGATTAAATACTATATATCGAATCTATAATATTTATTTATAAAAAATTTAGGCTAAATTGCAGAAACCCCTCCTATAATAATCCGCTTTTTCACTTCCCCCCTGACATTTAAAAACCTATACTTTGCCCCCCCTGTAAAATAAAAAATGTTCACAGGGGGTTACGGTATGTAAAATGACTATTTTGCCCCTCGCCATTTTCGTCATCTTTCTCATCTTCTTCAGCCGGCACTTCGATCGGCCGCAATTCCGACCTCAATCGGCCACGATTTCTCTCTATTTCCTTCTCCACTTGCTCTCCTTCTCCTCCTGCACCCTCGCCACCTCACGATTTCGTCGACAATAGGGAGGAAATCAAGGTGGGTGTTGATGGAGATGTAGGCAAGACAACGAGGGCGAAGGCGAGGCGGCGGAGGAGGACGAAGGGATGTGGGTAAGGGCGAGACAGTGGAGGACGGCGAGGCGGCGCGGCAACGAGACGGCGGCGAGGCGGCGAGCCTGAGGGAGGCGAAGCAACAAGGAAGAGGGTAGAGGGATATTTTCGGCATAAAATAATATTTTATAATGGAACCATAACGGTAGGGGGTGAAGTGCATATTTTTTATTTTACAGGGGGCAAAGTGTAGGTTTTTAAATATCAAGAGGGGAAAGTAAAAAAAAACGGATTATTACAGGTAAAATTTCTGTAATTTAGCCAAAAATTTATTTTTTAGTATTTGTGCGACGTGCATTGCACGTGCACTTAACTAGTATATATATATGTCGGTCTTTTTTAAGAAAAGACCGAGTTACGCAAAAAGAATATTTGATTGCTGGATGGTTTTGAATCTTAATTTTGACCTCTACGTCCAGGTGATTTCTAAGATTAACCCATATTTGTCAACACCATCCATTCTCTATAATAAACGATGCTAACCATATACGTACATTTATCAAGTATATATCCTCAGATGCATCAATTTTATCTATATATCTGAAAAGCAAAATATTTTACACCGACACATCATCACCTCGAAACATGCCTCGAAGCAGTCACAATTCAGTTCACATTCAGCAAAGAAAACAATAACTGGTAACATGAATAACTTTAAAAGTCGATCGAAACAACAAGGCTTAATACAGGGCGTATGATCCATTTATGCAACTCTAACTGCAAGGCTCCACAGTCTCCCTCTCGATATATACCTGTAATTTGACAAATGCATAATTACGGCAGTGAACATAAACAAAGATTAATCACTAATAATGATCACCATCATATCATTTGTATGATTGAATTAATCCATTTCCAGCAATAACCTCAATTAAATGCTTCAAAACATATATAATTTTCCAAATGAAGGAATCCAGCAATATTTTTGAACAAATATAAATTGTAAAGGTTGAATAACGTAAACCAACTTAGAGATTCAGCCCTATAAAGCTAGCGATTATGAATACTTAAATTGATCGAAAAATAATATATGATATATAATAATATATATACTAACTTAGAGATTCAGCCCTATAAAAGCTAGCGATTATGAATACTTAAATTGGGATCGGGGAAAAATAATATATGATATATAATAACATATATATATATATATATATATATATATATATATATATATATATATATATATATATATATATATATATATATATATATATATATATAGAGTCCTACTATACTTTTATGAGTATAGAGCCTCTTGTACTCATAAGTTTTTTACCATTAGATCTACTCTTTAATTAATTTTACCCGTTAGATTATACTATTCAACCAACCACCCACTCAACCCTAGGGGGCCCACTATCAACCTAACCGTAACCACTCTCATCCTAATCACTCATTTTTCATCTGAACGGCTGAAAACTTATGAGTAGTAGGTCTTCAATACTCATAATAGTATAGTAGCCGTGGCCTATATATAATAGTATACTATTATGAGTAGTAGCCCTACTACTCATAAGTTGTTTTCGATGATAGAGCTTCCGAATCGACGATCCACTCCGTTAAATATGATCTAGAGTATTTAAAACTTCTAGAAAATAAATTTCGTAATTTTTCGAAATCATTTACCTTACGATCAAAAGCTCACAAAATTGACAATTTTTAACTAGATATGGGATACTTGGTAGTTTAACGGTGTAAAAGAATTGAAATAGGTTGAATTTTTGATAGAAAATTCTATTCACTACCTAGATAAAGATCAATAACTCCGATCTTAAATTGAAGGATCCGATCATCTATTTTTAGGACATCGTTCGATTTCGGCCGTTCATTTTATGCCCATTTGATGGACTTTATTATGATTTTGAAAAATTACAAAATTTATTTTCTAGAAGTTTTAAATACTCTAGATCATATTTAACGGAGTGGAGCGTCGATTCGGAAGCTCTATCATCGAAAACAACTTATGAGTAGTAGGGCTCTACTACTCATAATAGTATAGTAGCCCTACTCTATATATATATATATATATATATATATATATATATATATATATATATATATATAGAGTAGTGCTATTAATAGCACCATTGTGCTTAAGTTTTTAACCATCCATCAATTTTGATGGGTGGTTAAGGTGAGAGAGAGAGAAATTGATGAGATATTCAAAAAGATGAAAAATTGAGAACCTTAATTTCTCTCCAATTTCTCTTCTCTCTCACCTTAACCATTCATCAAAATTGATGGATGGTTAAAAACTTAGAGCACATTGTGCTATTAATAAGATATTTCATATATATATATATATATATATATATATATATATATATATATATATATATATATATATATATATATATATATATATATATATATATATATTTCTAATGTGAACTCGCAAATAAATAAATAATAAATAAAATAAAATAGTTAGAAATATTGTTAGCGATGTGAACGAAGGTGAGCGGTAGTTAACACCGAGAAATAATCCACGCACCAGGTCCATGCACCGGGATCCTGAAGACTTTTAAAATTAGTGGCTTTAAGTTTTAAAAATTAGATTATTAAATGTGTTCTGTGATACTTCATTTTTAATTCTTAATCGAAAAGAATTAATTATTAAGAGATTTTAAGCCAATATTTTCTCATGTAAAAAAATATATTTTTAACACTGTTGTTTTCAGTGACTTTTTGATGACTAGGTTTTTAAAATGGGATAATTGCCTATATACCCTCATGCGTCTGTCGGTATGCTATCAATAGCACGAAGCACTCGATGCTACTAAGTTTCCCACCGTTAGATCCACCCCTTTGATGATTTTCACCCGTTAGATCATACTATTCAACCAACCACCCACTTAACCCTAGGGGGTCCACATCATTCTAACCGCACATCTCTCAATCCAACAAAAAACTTGATAGCACCAATGACTTGGTGTTATTAATAGCATAGTAGCCTAGTTCTATATATAGAGTCCCAATTTGGTATGCTATCAATAGTACGAAACACTCGGTGCTACCAAGTTTTCCACCGTTAGATCCACCCCTTTGATGATTTTCACCCGTTAGATCATACTATTTAACCAACCACCCACTTAACCCTAGGGGGCCCACATCATTCTCACCGCACATCTCTCAATCCAACGGCCAAAAACTTGATAGCACCAATGACTTGGTGCTATTAATAGCATAGTAGCCTAGTTCTATATATAGAGTCCGGCTGGTATGCTATCAATAGCTAAACCCTAAACCCTAAACCCTAAATCCTAAAACCCTAAAGCACTCTATATATATATATATATATATATATATATATATATATATATATATATATATATATATATATATATATATATATAGAGTAGGACTACTATACTCTTATGAGTAGTAGACCCTTACTACTCATAAGTTGTTTTTGATGATGGGGCTTAATCGACGATCCACTCCGTTAAATATGATCTAGAGTATTTAAAACTTCTAGAAAATAAATTTCGTAATTTTTCGAAATCATTTACCTTACGATCAAAAGCCCACAAAATTGACAATTTTTAACGACCTGGTATGGGATATTTGTTAGTTTAACGGTGTAAAAGAATTGAAATAGGTAGAATTTTTTGATAGAAAATTATATTCACTACCTAGATAAAGATCAGTAACTCCGATCTTAAATTGAAGGATCCGATCATCTATTTTTAGGACGTCGTTCGATTTCATTGCCGTTCATTTTATGCCCATTTGATGGACTTTATTATGATTTTGAAAAATTACGAAATTTATTTTTTAGAAGTTTTAAATACTCTAGATCATATTTAACGAGTGGATCGTCAATTCTAAGCCCCGTCATCAAAAACAACTTATGAGTAGTAAGGGTCTACTACTCATAAGAGTATAAGAGCCTCATTTAGTAAGTGGTCTACTACTCATAAGAGTATAGTAACTCTCTCTCTCTCTCTCTCTCTCTCTCTCTCTCTCTCTCTCTCTCTCTCTCTATATATATATATATATATATTTATATATATATATATATATATATATAGAGTCCTATGGTGCTTGTAAAAGCACCAAGCACTTGGTGCTTGTGAATTTTTTACCGTTAGATCTACACATTTGATCATTTTCACCCGTTAGATTATACAATTCAACCAACCACCCACTTAACCCAAAGGGGCCCACATCATCCTAACCGCACATCTATTAATCCAATGGTTAAAAACTTACAAGACCAATGACTTGGTACTTTTAAAAGCATAGGAGCTCAATTCTATATATATATATATATATATATATATATATATATATATATATATATATATATATATGAGTCCTATGGTGCTTGTAAAAGCACCAAGCACTTGGTGCTTGTGATTTTTTTACCGTTAGATCTACATCTTTGATCATTTCCATCCGTTAGATTATACTATTCAACCACCCACCCACTTAACCCAAGGGCCCACATCATCCTAACCTCACATCTATAAATCCAAGGGCTAAAAACTTACAAGTACCAATGACTTGGTACTTTTAAAAGCATAGGAGCTCAATTATATATATATAGTCCGCCATGGTGCTTGTAAAAGCACCAAGCACTTAGTGCTTGTGAATTTTTTACCGTTAGATCTACGACTTTGGTAATTTTCATCTGTTAGATTATACTATTCAACCAACTTTATATATATATATATATATATATATATAGTAGTCAGCCGTGTGCTATTAATAGCACACCCAAACCTCGTTCTAGTGGATTTTTTACCATTAGATGCCTTTAAGATTCCCGCCGTGACTAAAGGAGCTTTAACGAAAAAGGTTCTCGTTAATCGCGCTCTCTCTCATCCCTCCCATTGTAACCCTATCTCTCTCTCTCTCTCTCTCTCTCTCTCTCTCTCTCTCTCTCTCTCTCCCCCCACCCTCCCTCCCCGTCTACGCCCCACAACACCCTCCCCGCCCGCTCGCCCTCCTCGGCCGCCCGCGCTCCCCTGCGCGGTCTCTCCTCTCCTCTCTCAGACGGAAAGGCGGCACGCCGCGCACTTGCGTCGCCTCTCCATCTCCAACGAGGTACGACCCTCTTTTTCTTTTTTCTTTTTTGAAACCCTAGAGTTGGAACTTTTGCTTTCCTCTCCCTGACCGTGGATATGGTCGCCGAGAAGCGCGCACCTTTACACGCTTGATACACCATCTCCTCTTGATTAGGCTCAAGAAAAGTGATGACCTTGTTCTCGTAGTCGATGACCGCATAGTACTTGGAGAGCCAATTGATCCCCAAGACCACGTCGAATCCCCACAACTGTTCTAACACTAACAGACCAATTGGCATAATCCAGTTTCCAATCTGCACTGGACAATCCTCGCACTCCTTATCCACACTAAACGAGTGCTCGGGGAACTTGACCCACCAATAGTCCTCGTGACGCACTATCTCTATACCATGAGCCTTAGAGAATGATGCACTAATGAATGATTGAGATGCACCAGTATCGAATAACGCTCTAACTCTAGTGCCTCTGATCAGAATAATACCTGCCACCACGCCATCTGGAACCGCCGGCTGCTCCTCCACTTAAGTGGCAAAACCCGCCCACTAGGTGCTCGAGGTGCCTCCTGCTGACGAGGCGCTGAAGATCGTCCAACTGACATAGCGAGTGGTAGTCTCGCCTGTTGTCGTGGCGTGTAGTGGACTGAAGCTGATGATGGGGCAGGAGATGCACTGCCCGGACACTCCCGACCAATGTGGCCCGCCTGGCCAAACCGAAAACACTGCCCCTCACGCTGAGGGCAGGTAATAACTCGGTGGTCTCCGCCGCATATCACGCAGGGTAGGTGGTCTGGCTCTGCGTCTGACCCCGACCTCCCCGCCACTGTGATCGCTGAGATCGAGGGGGTCGCTTGGAACTCGACTGCCCCGGGGATCCACCAGAAGCCTGCTTCTTGGCCTTGTCTTTTTCCTTGTCCTTCTCATAGGCCTCGCACTCCTCACGCGCAATGGCATTACCACGCTCCACCCATAGCGCGCGGTCCAGAAGCTCCTCGTAGGTCTTTAGCCGGAGAGCATGGATCGTCTTGAAGATATCCGCCACAACCCACGCTCGAACGCCTCCACCCGGTCCCTATCACCGTGGACCAAGCTCGGAACGCAATTTATCAGGTGCGTGAACTCCTTCTCGTACTCCCGCACCGTACGACTCCCTTGCCTTAGCTTGCGGAAGTCCTCCTTGGTCTCCCGCTTATCGCTCTCGGAAAAATACTCCATCAGTAGCATCTCCCAAAACGCCTCCCAAGTCATGGAAGCGACGTCCAACGATCGGTCTTTCTTCATTTGTCTCCACCATAGTCGCGTCGACCCCTCAAAACAATGGGCCGTCAGGTGGACCTTGTCTCGCTCGAGGGTGTAGATGTCCCCGAACAAAGACTGCATGGCGATCAGCCATATCTCTATCAACCACGGGTCCTTGTCTTCTCCGTTGAAGGTCGGTGGCTTGAATCGCTTGAAGGCCGTCAACACCACTAACGACCTTTCTTGCTCAGCCTCAAGCGCATCGAGTTCAGAGGCCGATGAACCCGAAGCTGGCGGAGGTACAACCGTCACCGGTGCCGTCGCCGTCACTGGAGGTTGTGCCGCAGGTGCAACAGGTGCGGTCGGTTCCTGAGGTACGGGCGCCGCCGCCGCCGCCTGTTAGGCCACTAAGTTGTGGAGCCTTCTAAGCTGCTCCCTTTGCTGCCTCATAGCCCCAGCTAATGCCGCTACCTGGGCTCGCAGCTCTTGTACTTCATTTGATTCGGACTGCTCGGGCACCTCAGAAGGTGGTGCCGCAGTAGATCGCGTCCTAGGGCGTCCTCGTGGTGCCATCACGTCCTGAAACGTAGCACACACATTAATACTCGATATACGTGACACTCACGCGTTCCAAAATAACTACCCAATTAAGCGAAAGCAGACAAGCAAAATTATTTCCAACTCTCGGGGTCATGTGGTCGGCCGCCCCACACAATTCCCTCAAGTAGAAACAATTAATACTTGAATTCATCTCTAATTCCTTCTAGAGAAGTTCTAATGTCAACCCAATCAACAAGCTTTTTTACCAAGTCCACGTTAAACGTTTCCTAAGTCCCTAAGGTCTCCAATCCTAAGGTCCCTAAGTCCATCATAGACCTTTGCTTTCTTCCATTGTCTCTGATACCATTTTATCTGTCACGCCCCGCTACTCGCCTCTTTGGCCGGGTTCGGGCCACGTCAACAGACGCCGAACGGACAGTGCTTCCCCTGCCCGCCCAAGGCTCTAACAACAAGTATAATAAAGCAATCAAAAGAGACTTGCAATTATACAAGGCTTGCACGAGGGCAAGCAACACGGAAGCGAAAGCTTTAAACTAAACATGCAACCATACATGATATTTGATAAAATTTAAACCAAATACATGTAACTAAATCTATTACATTCTTTTTCCATTTCTACCATCATATCTTTATACATGTTTGCCATTCCACCAAAAATACATGATTGTTTACAACTTAAGGATCTATAGATCAACAAAATGAAGTTGATACATGTATACCAAAAAGGGGATGTCTAATGCGAAACTCCGGTGGTCACTAGCTATGGCGCAATACCCTTGCCCCGGTCTTCCGCCGCCCCGCTCGCACTAGGACCTGTAGGGTTAGTGGTGTGAGAACTACAACGAAGTTCCAAGTGGGCTCGACAACCGACCCCGCCGACTTACCCACTAGGTCTATTTAGGCATAAGTATTTCAAAGGAAATAAAGTAGTAACCATACTAAATGCTAATACTATGCCTGCAAGAAAACTGTCAACTGATAGATAATATAAATGATTATGCATGCATGCTTAATACTTTACTTTACCTTGGCTCTTTACCCAATCATACTGGTTAACAATGTTAACCCCAATAACTCATAACCCAAAATCCCTTTTGTTCGGGGAGGCTCTAAGCCTGCCAGACCCGAGGACCGTCCCTGGCCACGATCCCCGTGGTGACTGTTCCGGAACGCACCGCTCGAGGGGGAGTTACCTCCCTCAAGCCAAGACTTATTATGAGTATGGATCTAATCCTCAACTTGAGGATTTATAGCCGCTAGTCACAATGTCACTATGTCAATGATAGGTTCTACCTTATCATAATATTGTCACTCTTGCCATAACGCCACTAGGGTTAAACCATGTTTAACTATTGTCATCTCAATGCCAATCTTGTCTCTATGTTCAATGTCACCTTTGTTTACTATAATCATAGTCCAATCTCACATTCACACAAGTATAGGGTACTAGTTCACATGTCTCTAATGGTTCCATTTCAATCACTAAGTTCAACTACGTTAGAAGCATAGTATTGAGGTTCAACCATACTACATTTACCAACTACCTTATCATGCATGAATATTATATACATATTATGCTCAACAAAAGTGAAACAGACATAGAAGAGAATCCAACGATTCCGGAATGCACCCCCCACCTCTTAAATATTATGGTGGAGTTGTGGTTCGCTTCTCACGGCTATCCGACGCCTATCTTGCGACCTGTACTCTAAACATAGCCCAAATCAGGCTACTTTATGAAGTAGCTCTTATCTGGGTTTTTCGTTTCGACAAACGGAGTTGTCCCACGCGTCAGGAATACTCCCAATTAAGGTTCCACAAGGTCAATTTGCCTTGAAAACGAACTAGGGCAAAAGCCCCAATTTTCAAACCCTAACAATGCTATATTGAGATATCTCCTAGATTGATCTCATCCACAAGCAAAAGATAGCTTGGAATCAACTAGGAAGCATCCTACTACCATTCTTAAGCCACTAGAACCATCTACATGGCAGCTAGAGTAAACCCTAGCTAACCACCATGGGAGCACTTGAGCTTCCATGGGTTTTCCATGGTGTTCTTTGCTCTGCTAGTCTTCTAACACTAGAAAACAAGCTAGAAACTTCAAAATCTAGGATTAAATACAAACCCTAGAACTCTACTTGCATAACAACTCACCTTTGATCAAGCTCCACCAAGATCTTCTTGTTGGAGAGCTCTTAGGTCCACCAATCTCGCCAAAACCTACCTTCTTTTCCTTCTTCTCCTTGATCTCCTTGCTCTAGGGCAACTTCTAGAGAGAGAAAGAGGGAAATGAGAGTGTGGAGGGGAGTGGCTGTGAAAGAGGAAGAGTAGTGTAAATAACATGTTGCTAAAATTGCAACTAGACCCTCCAAAATTGCTTATTTACAATCTGCCAGATTGGGCAGATTTCGGGTCTGGGGACCGGTCTCCCCATGTAGGGACCGGTTCCCGTAAGGTGTCTGCCAGGGACTTAGCCAAATTTTTGGTTTTTGGGCTGGCTACGCAAGTAGGGACCAATCTCTGCTTCAGGGACCGGACCCTGGGAGACCGGTCTCCAGCTCAAGGACCGGTTCCCGTAAGCCCAATTTTCAGGACTTAGCCGATTTCTCGGCCTGCTCGTTTGCTGCGCGTGCGGGGACCGATCTCTACTTGTGGGGACCGGTCCCCGAGAGTCCAAAGTCTGGGACTTCACCAGACTTGAAATTACGCTCTCTCGGGTCCCGTTTTCGCTACACATGGGTTCCAAAGTACTTAGAACCCATAGCTACTCGCTCAACTCCGGGTTCCGCTCATTTCGACGGAACTCGACACGTTCTTCGAGAAAGTAGTATGTTCATTCCCCACCCCTTAAGAATAGTTTCGTCCGCGAAACTAACACATACCTTAGCTCGTCGACTCGAACAAGTGAGTATACATCTTCCTCATCGACCCCTCAAGCTCCCAAGTGGCTTCACGCACTGCATGATTGCTCCACTGGACCTTGACATAAGGAATCTTGCGATTCCTTAGTTTCTTCACCTCTCTATCAAGAATACAAACTGGATACTCTTCATAGGTCATATCCTCATTTAATTCTACCAGTTTATATTCCAATACGTGCGTCGAATTGCGGATGTACTTGCCGAGATTTGATACGTGGAACACGTTGTGCACTCCCGCAAGCCTCGGTGGTAATGCAAGCTTGTAAGCTACCGCACCGACCCGCTCCAAGATCTCAAAATGTCCGACATACCGGGGGCTTAGCTTCTCGCGAACGCCAAACCTCTTCACATCGCGCATCGGTGATACCCTAAAAAATACGCGGTCTCCAACCGCGAACTCTAAGTCCTTTCTCCGCTTGTCGGCATAACTTTTTTGCCAAGATTGCGCCGTCGCGAGTCTTTGTCGGGCTAGACGGACTTTCTCCTCCGCCCCCCGCACCACATCGCGGCCAAGAGCAACTCTCTCGCCCACATCGCTCCAATGAATTGGGGAGCGACACTTCTTTCCATAAAGGGCTTCAAACGGTGCCATCGCAATGCTTTCTTGATAATTATTGTTGTATGCGAATTCTGCCATTGGTAAGAAATCATGCCATCCGCCCTTGAAATCAAGTACACACGCCCGAAACATATATATCCTTAAGTATTTGAATGGTCCTCTCCGATTGACCGTCACATTGAGGATGGAATGCCGTACTAAAGTCGAGCCGTATGCCCAATGCATCTTGCAAGCTCTTCCAAAAATGAGATGTGAACCTCGGGTCCCGATCTGATACAATTGTAACCGGAATCCCGTATAGTCTCACAACCTCGTCGAGATAAACTTGAGCTAGTTTGTCTCCCGACCAAGTAGTGTGGATCGACAAAAAGTGACCCGATTTTGTCAACCGGTCCACGACTACCCAAATCGCGTCGTATCCGCCTCGAGACCTAAGCAAACCCGTCACAAAGTCCACAGCGATGTCTTCCCACTTCCACACGGGTATCGGTAGACTTTGCAACTTTCCCACCGAAAAACGACGCTCCGCCTTCACTTGTTGGCACGTGAGACATTGTGCCACGAACTCCCCAATATCCTTTTTCATACTCGACCACCAATAATGAAGCTTTAAATCTTGATACATTTTGTTGCTGCCCGGGTGAATGCTACAGGGGGATTGGTGCGCTTCTTGCATAATCGCCCTCCGAAGATCATCGTCCTTGGGCACACACCAACGATTCCTAAACCGTAGTGCACCGTCGGTTCCAATGCCAAAATCCTCGGCACTACCGCTCTCAACTTCACCCCACACCTTTTGAAGATACGAATTAGAAGCTTGCAATTCCTTTATTTTCTCCAATAAGGTCGGTTGCACGACCAACATGGCAAGGTTTGCCGGCACTCTCGGCGCCACCACTTCAAGTCCCAACCGTTGCATCTCCTTGTGCAATGTCGGTTGAGGTGTAATGGCCGTCGCCAAATTTTTTGCAGACTTTCTACTTAGAACATCGGCCACGACGTTTGCTTTTCCGGGGTGGTAAAGAATAGTGATGTCGTAGACTTTAAGCAACTCCAACCACCGCCGCTGTCGCATATTCAAGTCCTTCTGGGTGAACAAGTATTTGAGACTCTTGTGATTCGTGTATATCTCACAATGCTCACCGTACAAGTAATGCCCCCACAATTTTAGCGCGAAGATAACCGCCGCTAACTCGAGGTCGTGAATCGGGTAGTTCTTTTCATAACTATTCAACTGGCGCGAAGCATAAGCTATAACTCGGCCATTTTGCATTAAGACACACCCGAGACCGGTATAAGAAGCATCACTGTACACTGCATAATTCTCCCCCGGCATCGACAAAGCAAGCACCGGGGTCGATGCCAATCTTTCCTTATGCTCCTCAAAGCTCCGCTCACATTCGGGGCTCCAAATGTACTTTACTCCCTTATGCGTAAGGCGCGTTAGTGGAGTGGTTATCTTGGCAAACCCCTCCACGAACCGCCGGTCGTAGCCCGCAAGTCCTAGAAAGCTTCGAATCTCCGCTACACTTGTCGGGCGAGGCCAATCTTTAATTGTCTCCATTTTCTTTGGGTCCCCCGAGATGCCGTCCCCGGATACAACGTAACCCAAGAAAGTAACCTCCGAAAGCCAAAATTCGCATTTCTTCAATTTGGTTGCTCTTCAAAGCTTAAATCTTCCCGGAGCTCTATTGGAGTACTTTCCAAGATGTGAGTTGGATCAAATACATGCTTTCGAAGTGTAGATACATGGAATACATTATGCACTCCCGATAGGTTTGGCGGCAATGCAAGCCGATACGCTATCGGGCCTATCCGCTCCAACACTTCGTAAGGTCCAATAAATCGAGGACTTAACTTTCCTCGTATACCAAATCTCTTTACTCCTTTGGTCGAGACTCTTAGGAATATGTGATCTCCAATTTGGAATTCCAATTCTCGTCGACGCTTATCTGCGTAGCTCTTTTGTCGACTTTGTGCTATCACTAGTCGTTCTCGTGCCAGTCGAACTTTCGATTCGGCCTCTTGAAAGACATCGGGACCGAGAATTAATCTTTCACCTACTTCACTCTAATGAAGTGGTGATCGCATTTCCTACCATAGAGAGCTTCAAATAGTGCCATCTTTATACTTTCTTGATAACTGTTGTTATAAGCAAATTTCTGCCATCGGTAGGAATGCTGACCAACCGCCTTGAAAATCCATCACACATGCTCGTAACATATCCTCGAGGGTCGGAATCGTGCGCTCGGTCTGCCCGTCACTCTAAGGATGGAAAGCAGTACTAAAGTCTAATCGGGTACCCTGAGCATCCTGTAAACTTCTCTAGAAATGTGATACAAATCGTGGATCTCGATCTGATACGATAGAAGCAGGTACCCCATGTAATCGCACAATTTCATCAAGGTACACTTGTGCGAGTCTCTCTCCTGACCAAACTGTATGAATCGGAATAAAGTGGGCAGATTTCGTCAATCTATCCACGATTACCCAAATTGCATCGTGACCTGCTTGTGAGCGAGCTAACCCAATAATGAAATCCATAGTAATTCTTTCCCACTTCTATACCGGTATAGGTAAACTCTGCAGCTTTCCTGCAGGTTGTCGATGTTCAGCTTTGACCTGCTGACATGTTAAGCATTTAGCTACAAATTCTGCAACCTCCTTTTTCATCCCAGGCCACCAATAAGTTAACTTCAGATCTTTATACATCATTGTACTTCCAGGATGTAAAGCATATGGTACCCGATGTGCTTATGTTAGAATTTCTTCTTTAATACCTGATTCTGCCGGTACACAAAGTCTATCATGAAATCTCAACACTCCTTGATCGTCCATTTGAAATTCACCAACATAATCGGCAGTGATCTTCGCTCAAATCCGTTGTAGAAATTCATCTTGAACTTGCTTTTTTTTTAATTCTATCGATCAAGGTAGGTTGCACAATCAATGACATAAGCCGCCAAGGCGTGAGCTACAACTTCCAAATTCAACCGTTCCATTTCCTTTACCAGTGGTGGTTGCGAGGTTATCGACATTACCAAATTTTTCGTCGACTTTCTACTTAAAGCATCTGCTACAACATTGGCTTTCCCCGGATGATAAAGAATAGTCAAATCATAATCCTTGAGCAACTCCAACCTTCTGTGTTGCCTCAAGTTTAATTTTTTCTGAGTAAACAGATACTTTAAGCTTTTATGATCCGTATATACCTCGCATGGCTCGCCGTACAAATAGTGACGCCACAGCTTTAGAGCAAAAACTACAGCTGCCAACTCTAGATCATGTGTAGGGTAGTTCTCTTCATAATCTTTTAGCTGACGAGATGCATATGCAATTACCTTCCCATTTTGCATGAGAACACACCCTAATCCATTCAGTGATGCATAGCTGTAAATTACATAATCCATACCTGCCATTGGTATTGTCAAAATTGGGGCGGTGATTAACCGTTTCTTCAGTTCCTGAAAGCTTCTTTCACACACTTCATTCCACACAAACTTAGCTCCTTTATGTGTAAGTCAGGTAAGTGGAGTAGACATTTTAGCAAATTCCTCTACAAATCTCTGATAGTACCCGGCTAAAACAAGAAAACTCTAAATCTCAGCTACACTGGTCGGTCTAGGCCATTCCTTGATTGCTTCAATTTTCTTTGGATCCACAGCAATCCCAACTTTTGAAATCACATGTCCTAGAAATGCCACCTCTTGCAGCCAAAATTCACATTTCTTTAACTTTGCAAACAACTTCTTTTCCCGAAGGACTTGCAACACCAATCTCAAATGGTTTTCATGCTCCTCGTCGCTTCGAGAATAGATCAAAATATCATCGATGAATACTACCACAAACCTATCTAAATAAGGGTTGAAGACACGGTTCATTAAATCCATAAAAGCTGCCGGGGCATTCGTCAGTCCAAATGGCATAACTGTGAATTCATAATGCCCATACCGTGTTGTTAAAGCAGTCTTAGAAACATCTTCAGGTTTGATCTTCATCTGATGATATCCAGATTGCAAATCAATCTTGGAATACACTTTTGATCCTTGGAGCTGATCAAATAAATCATCAATCCGTGGTAACGGATACTTATTCTTGATTGTAACTTTATTAATCTCACGTTAATCAACACACAATCGAAAGGATCCATCTTTCTTCTTAACAAACAACACCGGTGCTCCCCAGGGTGATACACTAGGTCTAATAAAACCTTTATCTAGAAGATCCTGTAACTGTGTCTTCAGCTCTTTCAATTCAGCAAGCGCCATCCTGTAGGGTGCTTTTGAGATTGGGGTAGTCCCAGGAACAAGATCTACCACTGTAACATACTGGACTTGCGCAAACTGCGGAGTTCGAGTATCTGACTTGAGTTTGGAGCTTTTCCAGATTTTCTGGAGGGTCGTTGACTGTGTTCCGACCTATGGCACGTGTACCGAGGTTAAGGGATGAATCCCTAGCACTAAAGTCCAAAAAGTTGGATTTTAGGTTGCTCTCGGATTGAAATTTCGAGGTCTTGTACCGGTACAAAATGATGGTTATACCGATACAAGCGTGATGGCTATACCGGTACAAAATGAATTTTGTACCGTCTCAGTTCGGTTGAAGGCTCGGGTTTGGGTACATTTCGCGGGGGTTTATACCGGTACAAAATGGATTTGTACCGGTACAAACTGGCAGATTTCGAGCAGTTTGAACTGCAGGGGGTTTTTAGCTATTGTTGCACTTCTATTAGTGCAAGCCTTGCCCCTAGGGTTTCCCTTTGTGTTCTTCACGGCAAGGGAAGAGGTAGGGCTCCCTCCACTCCATCTTCTTCATTTCTTCTTGGTTAGGATGGGATTTTGAGGATTAAAACCCTCTCTTTTGCTTCTTTGTGCTTGGTAGAGGCAACATCACCATTGTTGGAGCTTGGAGCTTGGTGGTTGGAGCTTTGTGGTGGATCAAGCTTCAAGCCTAGGGCTTTTTGAGCTTGGTTTTAAGCTTCTTAGAGGTATGTGATTGATCTCCTTCCTCTAGTTTCGGTGTTGGTAGGTTTTTGTGAGATGAAACCCTAGAATGGGATTCTAGGGTTAGGATTTGGGGATTTTCGATTTAGGGTCTTTGGGACCTAATTGATGGGTTTAGAACTTTGATTTAGGTTGGATTAGAAGGACTCTAACTCCCAATTGGAGATCGAGAAAGTTTCCTTCGCACTCGGTGAGTTTTCTCCAACCTTTTGTGGAATTTCTTAAAGTGTGAACTCATGGTTCAACTTCTTAGTTTGTAACTCCTAGGGTGTGCTTCTTAGGACTCAAGGAGTGATTATCGAAGCTTCGTTAGCAGTTCGGAGCAACGCTACTCGCACTTGGTGGGTTTGGCTTCATGAGCATAGGGGCAAATGGCTCCTAAGTACTTATTCGGTTTGATTTAATTATTTTGAATGCATATTCATGCTAAATAGATTTATTATGAATTTTGAATCACTTAAAATGCATGCCTTATGTATGATGAAATTTTCACTCTATATAGTAGAGCTATCTGGGTTAAATTGCATGCATGTGGGGGTGGTTCTTGTGGGCGCCGGGGCGTGTGCCATTTATGGTGATTATAGCTTAAATAATGTTAATTGTGAACATTAAATACATGTTGGGACTTAGAAAGCTTAAGTGTCATCAAGCGGCACTTAACTTAGAAAACTATGAAACTGCAACATAGAGACTTGACATAGGCCTTTTGACATCTATTATTGCCATGTAGAGACATGATGACATAGAGATAGGCCTTTGGACACTTGTACATTCCATGTTAGAGACATGACGATTTGGGATTTATGACGAGTTTTGTGACTTTTGCCATTGTGCTCATTCGCACACGCTTGTGAGGGTAGCTCCCTACAAGCCGGCACTCTGGAGTTGGCCAACGCGTTTCTTGTATTCGCCGTGCGGGATTGGGCGCCGAAGTGGATTGCCGTGGGACAGTCTCATTCCTAGGGTGGGAATGTTGGCTACTACGGGGCCATTAGGCTCGGCATTTGGGCTAGGCAGCCTTCGGGTGGGCATCGGCCATATCGCCTTCGGGTTGATCTTGTTGTACTTAAACTTAAAGTAGTTTAAAGAAAACTGTGGACTTTGACTAGAATAGTAAACTTTAACACTTTACTATCATTTGTGGACATTGTGGACTTTGACTAGAATAGTAAACTTTAACACTTTACTATCATTTGTGGACACTGTGGACTTTGATTAGAATAGTAAACTTCAACTCTTTACTATTAAATTGGGAACATTATACTAGTAGTTGGACTTACTAATCAGGCTTAGATTAGTCGTTTGCTTATGCTTATTTATGCTAAGTAGAGATAGCATGTTTAGTAGCTTACATGTTTATTTTACATGTCGTTTGCTTTACTTATGCATAGTTTATCGTTTACTTGTTTAGTTTTGGGCCTAGTGGAGCATGCAACTGAAGTCAGTAATTGCCCACTGGGAACTATTAATTAATAGTTCTCACGCCCTCTTTTTCTATTGTGTTTCAGAGCCTTCGGCACCGACGGAGGCAAGGGATCGCGGCAAGGGAGTCGCGTCTAGTTAGCTCTTAGTAGCTTTACTCTCTTTAGATGGTTCTACTTTTCTCTCTTTTGGTATTTGTGAGAGAGAGATTTTTGTATCCCGGTATAGAGACTACCATGTACCTTTTATAGCTTTTGGTTGCGGAGTTTTGGTTGTATTTATCTTTTTATACTTCATAGTGGATGTTAGTGCTTTACTTCCTATTTAGAGATCTAGTTGTTCTATTTCGCTCTGATACTACTAGATGCCTCTTTCTTGTTGATTATTTATCATTTTGCTAGACGCCTTGTATATTTTAGATGTACGGCGGGTCTGGGCACGTACGGGCTTCCGCTGGGTCCCGGGGCGTGACAACCACAAACTCAATCTCCCCATCAGACGGCATACCTAGCAACTCACCGGGAACACATCAAGGAACTCCGTACTACGGATATCATCAATACTGGCAACTCCTCCATCACTAACAGAAATACTAGCCAAATAGGCCACACAACCCCTTTGTATCAACTGTCGTGCTCGCAACGAACTATTGTCATTGCGAACAACGAACTCTGACATCCCCTGTAAACAAACTCCTGCTGACCTGGTTCCCGAAAGGTTACTGTTCTGTTCGTGCAATCAATGGTAGCATAATACTATGTCAACCACTCTATGCCCAATACTACATCAAACTCACCTAGTTTGTGTAGTGCTAACAAATCCACTAGCATAATCCAGTCACCTACCCGAACTGGGCAGTTAGGGCAATACACACGAATATCCAGGGTATGGTCGGGCACGATCACTCGTCCCGGATACAAAGTAGGAACTAACTGTATGCTATGCAACTCGACAAACAGCCGATCAATAAAGGAATGCAATGCACGGACCCGAACTGGGCGGCATACATACGCCCACTAAACCCCTACCAAGAACTCTCAGACTGCCGCTGTCCGGGTGGTCGTCTAGACTAGTATTGTGCTGATAGAGTCCCCTGACTCGTAGCTGAGGATGCGGTGCGATCTTGTTGATGGTGCGATGAAGAACCCTCGGGCACTCGGATCGAAAATAGCCCTCCTGACCACAAAGAAAGCACTTGCCCCCACGTTGTGGACACTGCGGTGGAAAATGGGGACCATTACAAATCACACAATGCGGCTGCCGACGACACTCGGGTGCTCCACGGGGTGCTGAAGAACCTCACCCCCTCAACTGGCTCGACTGACCTCTCAGTTACTTTGGCGGTCTCCTGAAAGGTTGATGCCCACTGCTCTCGGCCCCGGGTCTCTTTCCTTTACTTCGATCCACAATTTCCCTTTCTTTCACAATCTCCGCCCCCTTCTCAACAATTAGTGCCCGGTTCACCACAACTCTATAAGTCGATAGGTTTGACGCCTGAACCAACCTAAAAATCGCAGGTCGCAAACCCACCTAAAAAATACGAGCCTTATCCTCATCATCTCTAACCACAAAAGGAACGCAGGGCAACAGTCGGAAAAACTCCCGCTCATACTCAGCTACTGTCCTATCCCCCTGCCTCAGATTCCTCAGATCCCTCTCCATCTGTCTTTTTACACTTTGCGAGAAGTAGGTTGTCAACAACAACTCCTTAAACCTCTTCCAAGTGATCGCAGATAAATTAGTGCGGGGATCCTCACGAATATCCAACCACCACCTGTAAGCCTCGCCATCCAGATGGTGTCTAGCGAACCATACCCGGTCTTGCTCCTCAACGAAGGTATCATATAATAGCTTCTCCATGTGCATCAGCCATTTCTCGACTACCCAACGATCAGCTTTCTCACCGTCAAAATACGAGGATTGCAACGACGAAATTCATTTAGTCGTTCCACCATCTGCTCTCGCTCCTCGGCCCCTACCATCTCTGGCAACACTGTCCCTGTCGCAGCCACATGCACTGGTGGTGGTACCACTGCCTCCTGTCGAATCTCTACCCTCGGAGCCGCGGTGGGGTATCCGGCACCGGTGACTATGCTTTCGCATCATATCCCCCTCGTGTACTCGGGGTATAGAATCGAAATCCTCTATCGCAGTCCGCCGCAGCTTACAATCCTCTAACCGCTTCATCCTTTCTTTCTGTCGGCGCACAACATCCATCTGCTGTCGCGCTGCCATTGTCTACTGTGTCACCAAATCCGTCAGCACTACAAGCGGATCCTACAACTCCCGGACCTCACTGGATCCAAAGGTAACGGAGGTCTCCACTTCCTCCGCCAGAGCTACCTCGGCCGCTCCGGCGGTCCTAGAACGAGTCGTAGGCATAATAAACTACAACAAACATAATAAGCGTAAGTTAATAAACTCACACTATCGAAACCCTACTCAATACATTAACCACCCAATTAGGCGAAAGTAATGAAATGTGACACATACTAACTTCTGATGTCACGTTGTC
The DNA here is from genome assembly GCA_025177825.1 of Aechmea fasciata. Lineage (NCBI taxonomy): Eukaryota > Viridiplantae > Streptophyta > Magnoliopsida > Poales > Bromeliaceae > Aechmea > Aechmea fasciata. Next base: position 14,020,640 of record CM045923.1, read on the forward strand.
GACCGCCAACGTGGCCCTCTGCAAAGTTAGTAGTTGTACATTTCAATTAAACTCCTACCATTCGGAGTTTGTAAGTACCCAATCAAAATACTTTCGCTATCAACTTAAATAGACCTCGTCTGTCACGAGCCTATTCCTACAGTCCAACCAGCCAAAGGTTCGCTAGGTCCACTAAGACTCTACCCTAAGCATTGATACCACTATAATCTGTCACGCTCGAGTATCCGCGGAAGCATACCCAGTACATGCACAGACCCGTCATATACCCGCGGATATAAAACGTCTACAAAAATCATATCAGGAAAGGAATAATCATAAAGAGATTCTAACATGATATCAGAGCAAAACATAAACCAATAGTACTACTATCAGCAGGAAAGTGAGTATAACCCTGCAAATCTCAACACGAGATAGAAATCCAAAACTGTAAATACATCAGTCTAAACTAACATATACACCACAAGGTCGCCCAAAAACTATATAAACATAAGTGGTAGTCTTTCTATACAGGTACACATCATCCTCGTCTGCATCTCTAGGTAGCGAGGTGTCACCTAGCAGGACTCCACGCTATGTCTTACTAGTCGCGACTCCCTTGCCGCGATCCCTATCCTCTCCCGTCGTGGATGGCTCTGTAAACACAACAACAAAGAAGGCGTGAGAACCATTGAACAATAGTTCTCAGTGGATAAGCCGCCAGCCTCGGTGAATTACACCACTAGACTCATGATGTACTAATTGAAAAGTAAGAACAGTTCTTGCATGATAGATATAACAATGATAATTAACAATGAACATATAACAATGATCTCAATGTATCGACTAATTAGAAGCAAGCAAAGTAATACTTTAAACATAAACATGTCATATTATTATGGAACTGTACACTATTTAATGATGTTCATCTATTACTGTTGTTTAGTAATTTGGTTTAATTCATAAGAACCTACACAAGGTAGTCCAGCTTGCGCCGCGTCTAATGGCCCCGTGGTAGTATACACTCCCCATGGCAATTCACTTCGGCACCCAATCCTGCACGGGCGAGCAATCTGTCGCGTAGGCCAACTCCAGGGTGTCGGCTTGTGGGGAGCGACCCTCACAAGCATGTGCGAATGAGCACAATGGCAAGCAAGCACGATCCATAGTCTACTAGTTTTCGGTCATAATGGCTCACGTAGGTAGAGTTCTTGCTCTCAACCCATAGGTCGCAGTTTAAATATAATGACAATGTAAGTATCCACTAGATCAGTAAACACATAAACGTGATGCTAATTTACATATGCCATTGGCAACTGGTTAGTACAAATGTATTATTACCCAAATCACAAATGAACGTCCTTCTTCTCTACTTTAAAGAGGCATAGTAAAGTCACTAGCTGATGACTATCAAGTTTAACTAGTTGTCAATGCATTTAAATTGAACAGTTATATACAACAAGTATGTTCGTTGCTCAAGTACCCTTTACTTAATAACATATTAATTCAATTGCACATGATTAACGGTTCTATAGTATCATATAAAACATAAGGGAGATTCACTTGTTCTGGTGAGGTCAAACCCACCTACTAGTCAACGGCTCATGCCAAACCCACACACTTGTAGGAATTCTGAAGCCTCCGAATCCCCTAGCATTTAATCAACATCAGCTAAGGGCTGAAATTATATCAATGGTAAAAGTTCATATAATCACATAATATGAGCTAAATTCTCACCTAGGTTTAGTCTAAAACTAAACCTCTACTCCAGCCCAAGTTGGAGCATCTTAAAATCAACTCAATTCTATTCTAAAGGGTCTCAATAATCAGCTCCAAGTGATCACCAAACCTGCTGCAATTTAGCTGAGTAACCATACCAAACTGCATTAAGACTATTATTAAATCATCCAATTTCGGCGAAATTCTCACCTAGTACAATGCTATAGTTTGAACCCCTATTTTGGTTCAGGTTAGTATACTCAGTTTAACCTACAAAAACTCCAAAATATCAGCTGAGAACAATCCGACCACCTGTCGCAAACCTGCTGCGAATTAGCCTTGGAACAGCCTTAGTACACTTATAGAACTATTTAATATAGGTTAAAATCTCACTTGTTCAGCTTATTAGCTTGAAATCTCACTCCCTGATGATGAAAATACTCTCAAACCAGCTCACCAGGGTTGAATAACTAGCTCAAAGTAGCATTCATAGCTGCTGTCAAAAATAGATCCAAAATCAGCATTACTACCCATTACTAAACCTTGTATAGCATCAAAATTTAGCTAATTACCTTTGCCAAGCCTCAATTCAGCTCTTCTTTGTACTAAGTAAAGAAATTACAGCAAAGTGGCTCTCCTCGAGCTGCTGAAACCTTCCTCCAACTCGGCTGACAACAAAAGGCTTAAAACACTCAACATCCACTACTACTACTCAAACTAGAGAGGAGTTGAGCTAATTACCTTTCAAAAGCTCTTTCTCAATAATTCCCTATAATCTACCTGAAGAACACCATCCAAAACACTTCTTTTCTTCCTTCTAAAGCTAGCTCCAAGCCTTCTCCAATCAGCTAGCACGAAAGAGAAGGAAATCAAGCTCAAACCTTGATTTCTATCAAGAGAGAGAAAAACTCTTAGAGAGAAAAAAAGATAATCTCCAAGATGGTATTCCTGACTCCAGCAACTTTTAAGCAGGTGCAGGAGTCGTGCTGGGAAGAAGGGATAAGAACTGAAAGCAAAAAGACCCAATTGACCCTGCTGCCACACAGCTGCTGTTGCTGATGCCGGTTGTACCGGTACATAATCAACTTTGTACCGGTACAACAATGCAGAATGCGCAAAATGGCAATAGCAATGCACTCTCTCGCTTTCTGCAGTATGATCACTCTCAAACTTATCCACAAACTTCTCTAAACCCTTTAGAAAATGTAGGATAGTTCCAATTGTCATCCTCCTACTCGAACTTTGCAATTTGCTAAAGTTCGGTGTATCTGATTTGGATTTAGGTTTCGGTTTGGGTTTGGATTTGGATTTTATGGGTTTAGGTTTATGTTTTGGTTTTGGGTTTTCGTTTGTGGACTTGGGTTGGATTTGGGTTTTCGGCTTTTTATTTGTGGACTGGATTTGATTTGGGTTTGGGTTTAGGTTTCGGGTTTTGGATTTGGGTTTGGATTTGGGTTTTGGTTTTGGGTTTTGGTTTTAGGTTTTGGTTTTTTATTTGTGGATTGGATTTGATTTGAGCTTGGGTTTAGGTTTGGGTTTGGATTTGGATTTTATGGGTTTAGGTTTTGGTTTTGGTTTTGCGTTTTGTTTGTGGACTTGGGTTGGATTTGGGATTTGGTTTGGATTTGATTTGAGTTTTATTTGTGGACTTGAGTTTGGTTGCGGTTTGGATTTGATTTGGATTTTATTTGTGGACTAGATTTGATTTGGATTTTTTTTGGTTTTGTTTGTGGGCTTGGCTATATTTATTTTTGTTTGGAATTGAGATCTAAAAAAAGGATTCAAATTGATTTTGAGGTTCGGAAGAATTTTTCTTTTGAATTTTATTGCAATTCAATTTTTGGGGTTCTAAGAAATTCCCTTCTTAATTTTGCAATTTCGATTTGACGTCCGAAGAAATCCCCTTTTAATTTATTGCAATTTTGATTTGGAGTTCGAAGAAATTCCCTTATTAATTGCAATTTCGATTTGGGATCCGAAAAAATTCCCGTTTGATTTCGATTTGGGGTTCGAAGAAATTTCCATTTGATTTATTGTGATTTAGGGTCCGAAGAAATCCCCGTTTGATTTATTGCGATTTGGGTCAGAAGAAATTTTCATTTGATTTATAATTTGGGGTCCGAAGAAATTTTCGTTTGATTTATTGTGATTTGGGGTTTGAAGAAATCCCCGTTTGATTTTGATTTGGGGTTCAAAGAAATCTCCATTTTGATTTATTGCGATTTGGGGTCCGAATTCCGTTTGATTTTGATTTGTGGTCCGAAGAAATTTTCGTTTTGATTTATTGCGGTTTGGGGTCCGAAAAATTTCCGTTTTGATCGACTTGGGGTCCAAAGAAATTCCCGTTTTGATTTAGGGGTCGATAAAACGAGAAATCATTGATTCCCTTTCCCGCTTCTTTCAAAAATACCCAACCGGCGATGCTGGAGATGACGGCGGTGAAGATGATGACGGTGGTCCGGATATGTTCGGCTGACGAATTCGGTTCGATATTTTCAAAATCGATTGAAGGGTCCAAAGAAACAGGGAATCCTTGATTCCCCTCCTCTTTTCTTTCGAAAAATATCAAACCGGCGATGCTGGAGATAACGACGGTAAAGATGATGACGACGGCGCGAATCTGTTCGACCAGCAAATCTGGTTCGATATTTTCAAAAAGATTTAAGGGTACGAAGAAAAATGAAAAATCTTTGATTTCCCTCTCTTCTTCTTTCGAAAATACCAAACCGGCGATGCTCGGGGTGGTCGCGGCAATGTAGATCACCTATTCCATCAATTAACGGCGAATAGAGTATTGAGAGGTCCGAAGAAACGGGAAATCATTGATTCCCCTCTACTCTCCCATTGAAGTCGTCTAGATGGTATGGATGATTACAGTTGCTGAACATAAAAAAAGAAAAACAAAAACAGGGCTTTTGATATGTTTTATTATATATTTTTCTTTTTTTATTCTTATTTTTTTATCTTTACCTGTTGATCAGATGATGGATCGGATGAAGCGACTTGGCGATCTCTCCTCCTTAATCAGATGATGTATCGGATGAAGCGGCTTGACAATCTCTCCTCCTCGAATTTTTTTTGTATGTAGGAACGCGTGTAGCAAGAGGGGAAATAATATTATCTCTCCTCTTTTTTATCGTAATCTCTCTCTGTATCACTATCATCTCTCTCTATTCCTTTCGTGCATCGTCCCCCGTATTGATTTTTATTCTCATATTTATAATAGAAGGGGAGATCTGAGGAACAATTCGTGGGGTTAGGCGAGAGATATTTTTCGGAGTCGGTTAGGGATTCGAAATTTGAAATCAAAATTTGAGTCGGTTGTTAGATGGTTGGAAGATATTTTTAGAGCTGGTTCGGGATTCGAAATTCAAAATCAAATTGTAAATCTGGTTGTTGGATGGTTGGAAGAAATTTGGCAAGAGATATGTTTGGGAGTTTGCTTAGGGTTCGAAATTTGAAATCAAAATTTGAGTCGGTTGTTGGATGGTTGGAATATATTTTGAGAGTTGGTTGGAGATTCGAAATTCGAAATCAAATTTTAAATCGGTTGTTGGACGGTTGGAAAAAATTTTGGGAGTTGGTTGGGGATTCAAAATTCAAAGTTGTGATTTGAAATCGAATTTCGAATGTATATTTTATAGGGTGTGAATATGAGCTGTCATTGATTGGACCCACTTTAATGAAATTTGTTGGGCACAAATGTAAATATTCAATGGGCAGAAATGAGGCCCGAATTATTGTATAGGCCTAAAACTTTAAAAGGCTTTCATGAGACTAGGCAAACGAGCGAGCGGCTCGTGTTCGACTCGTTCGGCTCGATATTTGGCTCGCTCGAGCTCGGCTCGAATTAATTCCAAGCGGAGCTTGAGCCGAAATCTCGGCTCGAAATTAATTTCAAGCCGAGCTTGAGTATCACTAGGCTCGCTCGAATTAGGCTCGAAAAGCTCGAAAGCTCGAATATATATATATAGTCTACAATATCATTAATAGTACCAACCACTTGCTGTTAGATTTTCAGTCATTGGATGATGAGATGTGTAGTTAGGATGATAGTGATTCTCTAGAATTGAGTGAGAGATTAATTGAATAGTATAATCTAATGGGTGAAAATGGTCGAGGGTTAGATCTAACGGTACAAAATTCGATAACATTAAGCATTTTGTACTATCGATAATATAGTAACCAGACTCTCTCTCTATATATATATTCCGGCTACTATACTATCTATACTATTGATAGTACTGAGCATTTTGTGCAATCGAGTTTTCTATCGTTAGATTTACCTATATATATAGAGTTCAGCTACTGTACTACCGATAGTACCAAGCATTTGGTATTCTCGAGTTTCTTCCGTTAGATCTACCCCTGTGGCTAATATCATCTGTTAGATCACACTATTCAACTAGCCACCCATCGAACCCTAGGGGGCTACTATCATCCCGACCGCCCATCCCTTCATACAAGAGCCGAAACCTAATAGCATATTTGCACTATTAATATAATATAGTAGTTTAAATATATGTATAATATTATAATATAGTATAGGGCTATTATACTCTTATAAGTATAGATCACTTTATACTTATAAATTTTATCGTTGGATGTGCGATTAGGATGATAGTGGTCCCCTAGGATTGAAATAGTTAAAAGAATAAATCCAACGATCGAAAACTAATGAGTATAAATGGATCTATACTCAAAACAATATAGAAATTAACTCTCTCTATATATAATTATATATAATATATACTTTAATTATATAAAATAATGTATATTATGTATTTTAATTATATCTATATAGAATTTAGATTATTGGGCCCACAAAATTAAATCAAGAAAATTCTACTCTAATTGCTCTCTCTCTCTCTTTTTCACTTGCTCGTAATTATTTTTTCTAATTTTTATAATATTATAATATCTTATTTTATGCATTCATTTTATTTGTTGAACTATTAGATATTTTTTGTATTAAATTTGAGATAATGTTTTATAAAAATTAAATTATAGATTGCACGATGTTAAAAATTTCAAGCTCGAGCTCGCTCGACTGTTAGGCTCGCGAGCTCGGCTCGAATTAATTTCAAGCCGAGCTTGAGCCTAAATTTAGGCTCGAAATTAATTTCAAGCCAAGCTTGAGCTGAGGTAAGCTCGCTCGAGCCCGGCTCGTTTCCACCCCTACATGAGACCTACTAATTCGTGTTCATAAATGGACCTATTGAATGGATTGAAAACATGAATATTTTATTTTATTTTAATTTTCTTTCATTAATAATATAAGATAGATAGTAAAGGACTATATATATATATATATATATATATATATATATATATGAGTAAGGCTACTATGCTTCGAAGACGAGGCTCCGTGCTTCCACGTCGTTTTCGATGTTGTGGCTTCCGAATCGTCGATCGGCTCCGTTAAACTTGATCTAGAGTATTTGAAGTACCTAGAAAATAAATTTTGCGATTTTGCGATATTATTTGCCTAGCGAACGAAGGGGCTAAAAATCAACGGCTGAAAATAAAAATCTTACAAAACGCGATAATATAGCATTAAAAATTTAGATCAAAGATATTGATCTTGTTTTATATAGTATAAAGAATTTTCTATCAAAATTTCATGTAATTTGGATATTTCTACACCGTTAAACTTTCAAACGGCTCACTATGACCATTAAAATTATTTGATTTTGTGCCCCTTCGATCACTAGGCAAATGATATCGAAAAATTATAAAATTTATTTTCTAGATACTTCAAATACTCTAGATCAAGTTTAACGGAGCCGATCGACGATTCGAAAGCCGCATCATCGAAAACGACGTGAAGCACTAAGGCTCCGTGCTTCCGATAGCATAGTAGCTTTCACACTATATATATATATATATATATATATATATATATATATATATATATATATATATATATATATATATATATATATATCAAATCCGGTTTGAGTTAGGTATAGTTAAAATTCATATATGAATCCAAATCCATCATATTTTTTATATTTTATATTCATATTTGAAACTATATCTGTTTAGCATCGGATAAATCCGTTTCGTTTGGGCTCGGGTTCGGATAAAATTTCAGGTATCCGTTGCCACACATTTCTACTACAATATATTTAAGAGAGAAAGGACTCTGTTAAAAAGATGCTCTCTTATTGGACAGTTTGAAGAGAGAAATCTGTTAGTTAAAAATATGCATATCTCTGGCCCATTAAATCGGCAGTTATAAATATGCATATTTAATTATGATGCATGATATCAAAGATATGCGTATCTATATCTTTGGATATCTCGAATTAATAATTTTAAATTAAAGCTGTGAATTGCAATGATCTTTTGTATTTAAAGGGGTTGGGGGTGTTATATAAGGGTGAGTACCATAGGACTAGTGATCTCTTCTTTAATTATGGCTTCCAAACGGGCATATGAACTTTGTTTGCTGCTGCTTTGCTTTCACGCGACTTGTGAAAAACTCGACGGAAGGGAGATCAATCAGGAAAGGGGAGAATGGGAGCGGCTAAATCGTCTCATGGACCCTCCAATCCACAATACTCAAGTGCTTGAATACTTATTGCTTCCAATGCTTTACAGTTTTTATGATACGGTTTAATTTCGCATCATTTTCGATAATTAGACATTCGAGTGGTGATTTGCATCATTAATTACATATGATTTAGGATATATACTGTTTTCTTAGAAAAATTAGAATCACTTGAATTTTGGATAAAAAAAAAATTCTATTTATGATTTAGATCAAGATTTTTAACGTCGATCTTGAGTTTGAAAACCGGATCCTCTAGTTTTAGCAGGTTGCTTTGATTTGACCGTTCATTTTATAACTGGCCGACATACTTTATTACATAGAGTCCGGCTTGTATATATATTTTCCATGGCACGAAGGTCTCCATGCTAATAAGTTATTTTAGTGATAAGGCCTCCAAATCGACAATCAATCTGCATGAGACACGATCTATCTTATTGAAAGTATTTGAAAGTCAAATTTTATATTCTTTTAACATGCACCATTTGAATAGTGATCAGAAGGACTGAATTTTCTATCAAAAAGAATTTTAGTTGTTCATCCAAGAATTTTCTATCAAAATGAATTTCAATCGATAGTTTTTGAAGACTTATACGAGCCGTTTTCTTATTTAATAATGTAGAACAATTCAAATCGCTCGAATTTTTCGATCCTTTGATCACTACATAAATAATTTTTAAAAATTATAAAATTTGGTTTCTAAATACTTTAAATACTCTAAATAATTTTAATTGTTCCAATCATCGATTCAAAATCCCTGAAAAATAACTTGCCACTCCGTAATCCTAAAAAGATAGTAGCTAGATTTTACATATACATATACAGAGTACGTCTCTTGTGCTTTCGAAAATGTGGAGGTTTTCATACTTATAAGTTGTTTTCGATGATATAATATTTGATTCGATGATCAACTCAATCATAATCTACGTTATTAATTAGAACTATTTAAAAACAAATTTTCATAATTTTTTGACATTATTTACTAAGTGATCAAAAAGTCTCAAAAATGATTATTTTAACGGTCGATGTGGCACATTTTTAAGTTTAACAGTATAAAACAATCAAAATTATATGAAACTTTAATAAAAAAAATTTACTTAACATCAAAGCAAGATTAATACTTCGATTTAAAATTTGAGTCTTTTATCACTATTTTTTATGAGATTTTTATTTTTAGATAATCTTTTTAAGGCTATTTGTTCACTAGGCAATAAAGTCAAAAAATTATGAAATTTGATTTCTAAATTGTTCAATAGTGTACATAAATAATGTCTAACGGAACCGATCACCGAATCGGATGTTCCATCATCGAAAACAACTTATAAGTAAGCCTTCATTCTTTCGAATGTATAGGAGCCTACTTCTCTCCTCTTTCTCTCTCTCTCTCGATATATAGTCTGGCTACTATACTCTTATGAGTATAAAGGGGTCTATACTTATAAGAATATAATAGTCGTAGTATATATATATATATATATATATATATATATATATATATATATATATATATATATATATATATATATATATATATATATATATCACGTCTCTTATACTTTCAAAAGTACGGAGACCGCCATGTTTGTAAGTTGTTTTCGATGATAGAACATCCGATTCGACGATCGACCGTTAGTTATAATCTACCCTATTGGAACTATCTATAAACCAAATTTTATAATATTTTGACACTATTTACCAAGCGATCAAAATGTCCCAAAAATAACTATTTTAATGGCCAATGTGGCATGTTTTTAAGTTCAACGGTGTAGAAGTATCCAAATTGCATGACAATTTAATAGAAAATTCTACTTCAATAGCAAAATCAATACTTCCAATTTGCAATTTGAGTCCTTTATCATATAAGATTTTTATTTTCAACCGTTCATTTTGAGGCTACCGATTCACTAGACAAACGAAATCAAAAAAATATGAAATGTGGTTTCGAGATAGTTCCGATAGCATAAATCATATCTAATATAAAGGAACCGATCGCCAAATCAGATGTTCTATTATCGAAAATAACTTACAAGCACGGAAACCTCCGTGCTTTCGAAAGTATAGGAGCCTAGCTTTCTCTCTCTTTATATATATATATATAAAGTTATTTTAACGACTAAATCATCAAAAAAAATATATTTTACTATATATTAATCAACCTTCTAAAGTTTTGTGCTTTAAATTTCGTTGAAAATAATGTCCTTTATATCTATTTCTTGCCTAACATAATCTAATATTTATTTTATGTGATAATACTTGCATCATAAGTGCGCATCATATGCATGCAGTACCTATACCATAAAAAAGTAAAGCAATAATTTAATTTTTGTTTGCTTACATTTCGACTGTTTAGAAATATAACTCAAATTAGAACATGTAGCCACATTGTAAACGTCTTTTCATTAGGTGTTTCAAAATATTTTCTTGCCATTTAATGTGTATATATATATATATGCATTTGTTTTTTTCTTGTTAATTATGATAAAGACTATCATATAATTAAGAAAAAAATAATCTAATTGTACATCCTAAAAATTTTAGATTATTAATATTTACACTGGAACAAATATTGGCTCTTGCATCAAAAGGTGTAAAATTTGTGCTCTTTTGGAGTGTGCAGGTAGCACTGTCATTTCTTAATTATGAGAAGACTACTCAAAAGAATACCTAACTAATTTATATTTACAGTTTGGAGGCAGTCTGAAAGAAGGAGATTCAGATGAAAAACATCATTCAAATGAGTCGGAAAGTAGTAATCGATCTGTACAATTGAGAGAAGATCCAATTGCGCCTGATCCGCCAGACTATATTCGTCATGTAATCATTTTAAACTTTTTCATTAGCTTATAACATTAAGAAGTTCAAAAATATGACGCACGAGTTCCATACAGGATGAGAACGGAGTTGTGATTGGATATATAAGAGGGTATGAATTCTAATAATACTACGTGCGTAGGTTCAAAAATTTTAGGTAGGTGGTTTGAGCATAATGAGTTATTATTGTTCGTGGGTTGAATCATTATAAAAAAGCTATAATTATTTTGAATTAATTGCTTTATTTTTTCTTTCTATTATGCAATTTCAAGATATATGATTATGATTTTTGTACTATTTAATAAACCGATCCACTAATAATAATAACTTGTTAGAATCAACCCACCGGTCCAAAATGTTTAAACTAAGTTATTATTATTATTAGGGTCTTTGTTCCTTATTATGTATTCAAGCATAACCCTTTTTTCCACCTGATTTGGAACTATGAAAGCAATACAACCACCTCTCTCTCTCTCTCTCTCTCTCTCTCTCTCTCTCTCTCTCTCTCTCTCTCTATATATATATATAGGCTAGGGTTACTAAACTCTTATGAGCATAGACCTTTTATACTTATAAATTTTTGGCAGTTGAATGAAGGGATGTGTAGTTATAATGATAGTGGTTTTTCTGGTTAGGATGATAGTGGTCCCCTAGGGTTGAGTGTGTGGTTGGTTGGTTGAATAGTATCATCTAATCAGTGAAAATGATCAAAGAGGTGGATCTAACGGCCGTAAACTTATAAATACAAAATAACATATACTAATAAGTGTATAGTAGCATGACTTACATATATATATAGTGTAGGGCTACTACACTCTTATAAGTATAAAGCCCTTCGTACTCATAATTTGTTTTCAATAATGAACCTTCCGAATCGACGATCCACTCTATTAAATATGATCTAAAGTATTTGAAATTTCTAAAAAATAAATTTCGTAATTTTTCAAATCATAATAAAGTCCATCAAGCAAATATAAAATGAATGATCAAAATCGAACGACGTCCTAAAAATGGATGATCGGATCCTTCAATTTATGATCGAAGTTATTGATCTTTATCTAGATAGTGAATAAAATTTTCTATCAAAAGTTCAACCGATTTTGATTCTTTTACACCATTAACTAGCACGTATCGATCGTTACGAATTGTCATTTTGATATCTTTTAATCGCATGGTAAATGATGTCAAAAAGTTATAAAATTTTATTTTTAGAAGTTTTAAATGCTCTAAATATTGTTTAACAGTATGAATCATCGACTCGGAAGCTCTATCATCAAAAACGACTTATGAGTACAAACGCAATTGTACTTATAAAACTAATTATAAAGATAAGATTTATGGATCATATATATATATATATATATATATATATATATATATATATATATATATATATATATATATATATATATATATATATATATATATATATATGGCTAGTGTGCTAAAATATGTTTAGAAGTATTTCAGCCTCTTTACTTGTAGGTTTGTAGTCCTTTGATAAAGAATTGTGGTTTGGGGTGAAAAGGGTCTCTCTCTAGAGTTTAGTGATGGTTGGTGCAATAGTATTAATTCAAAGGTTAGTAGTGACAAATCAATTCAAAGGTGAAAAACTTAGAAATGAAAACTGGCGCTAATACTACCAAGAGCCCCGAAAACATCCCAGCTTATATATATAGCTAGAGAGAGTGTTCAATTTAGAATACTATTAACAGTACATATTATTTACTTTTTCACCTTTGAATTATTACTATTACACCAAACACCCACTCAATCATAGGCATTCAATGGTCACAAAGTGAATAATATCATACTATTAATAACATTTCAACACAACTCATGTGTATATATTTAGAGTTCGGCTACTATACGATCTTATGAGTATAGACTTCTTTGCATTCATAAATTTTCTGCCGCTAGATCTACCCTTTTGACAATTTCCACCCGTTAGATCATATATACTATTCAACCAACTATGTACCCACTCAATCATTGTCACGCCCCGGGGCCCCTTTTAGTTTGAAAACACAGCGGAAATTGGATAGAAAATTTTTAAAAAAAAACCTGACCCTAAGATGTGCCAGATCCGCCACAAATACAGGGAGTCCACTGTTCACGCGGACAGAGTCTTCGCTGTAATTGCACGGCGTCGCACAAGTACAGAGTGTAAACATACAACCAGGAAACAACCACAACTAATGAACAACCCTTTTTAAAACTGTTTCCTTCACGGAAACCCTTTCCTTTTAAAACGCTACCACGAGGGGTAGAAAACTATTTTATCACATAAAATCCCAAAACCTTCATTACATTCAAGACCAAATGATATTTTAATATTCCAAAGCAGCAATAGAAAACTGTACCATATGAAAGTCTAAGTACTGTAAGTGAACAGAGTAAAGAAATGACCGACAAAGAGATGGAGCTATATCGCACGCTAGACACGCTCCTCACCAACTGTCCCACTAGGACCTGTAATCTCACCTGAAAAAGAAGGCGGGAGGTGAGAACATGTAAACATGTCTCCCTCCTGGTACCCCAAACTGACGTGGGTGAGGGGTACTCACTAGTCACGGAGATAAACAAAGTAGAGCTGATAATAGTACAGTAGCAACTATAACTGAGTAAAGTGATATGCATAAGTATAAACCAAGCGCTACTGTAAGTATGCGTCAATAGGACGATAAGCTCAAGAGTACCCAATCTGAACTAATACTCTCTTGGTCAGCACTGCAGACCTCAAGCCAATGCCCCTACTACTCTCCAGTGCATATAACCCCTCTTGGGCTCACAGGTCGAACCTCTGTAACCACTTTTCCGGAAAAGAACACCCTCTTGCGGTGGATCAGACCGCTGGTGTTCGTGAAATGCGACGAGTATCGGGCGACCAATGTAGATATGCTCAAAGATCATCCATCGGCAACCAGCCGACAATCCTGCCCCCCAGGGCCCATCGACCGTATAGGTCATCCAGTACGCTACCCGACCAACCAGGTCCCGTGTAGAAGATAGAAACTCAACCAACCAAGTCACAAGTATAGGATGTGCAAATCGACCAACCAGGTCACAAGTATAGGATATGCAACTCGACCAACCAGGTCACCGAAGTAGAATATGCAACTCGACCAACCAAGTCACCGAAGTAGAATATGCAACTCGACCAACCAGGTCACAAGTATAGGGTATGCAACTCGACCAACCAGGTCACCGAAATAGAATACACTGATAAATCTACTCTACTCCTACACATGATACTAGTATGGAAACAACTGAGTAGAGTAAAGAGTAAATACGGGTGCAAGGCTCAATATGTAAATGGTAAGCAATATAAACAGTAAGGGTGGAAGGAACGTTACCAAGCTTGCACCACTGTACCGACGGCAACCTGTGATACCCACCTGTAAAACTGTGGAACTGATCTGCCGACTGTGGAGACGAAGAAACCGAACCTACGAAAGGTCCACCGGGTTAGAGTCTAACCCACAAACACAAGTATCACTACTCACAAAGCCACGGGAATCGGTTTCCCAAAACCGATTGCCGAAACGTCCGGAAGTCACGAAAACTTCACCGGAACTTCACCGGGACTCCGGAATTGTCCCGGAACATGCCGACTCGAGACACGAGTCACCCGCTGCCACAAAACACGTATTTACGTGTGACTTGGCAGCCGAGGTATCACTTTACTCCGGAACGATTATCGTCGGACAATCGTTCCGATCCGGGTTCCCGGAAGTGCCAATTTCAACACCGGAACCCACCGTCGCTCACCCGTCGTTTCCGAACCCTCAAAACGGCGCGGGTGACCAGCCAACAAGGCTCACGACATCGCAATTACCTTCTAAGTCTTGTCGGAAGAATTCCGAACCGTAAACACGTTCCGTCGGCGAATTTAGCTGCAAAACGCTCCGAAAATCCCCTTTTTATTTTCGTAAATGCTTAGGGCCTTGGACGATCAGTCCAGAGGTTACCCACAGCATGTACACACTGCCCACAGCAGCCATGAAAATTACAATTGCATAAAAGCCCCTAATGATCCATGAAATCACACTATTTCATGTGATTTCATGGCTTTTATGGACCGTGCACGCAAACCAGTGCTCAATAAATAGAACCATCCCACACGATAGAAGGTTTCGACGTGCCGGAGGCCGTGCTCACCTTTCGGAGCACTGTCGGCCTCTGTAGCGCTCGCACGAGTGACATTAATAATGCGAAATAACGCGCACAACGCATAAACCCTAATTAATCTACTAATCCGTACACCGTTAACCTAAACGGAGGTGAGCATCGTGTTCAGCACGAACCCACGATCACCATGCTCACCTCTCGGGGTCAAAAAGACCAATCGGATCACCAGATAGGTGACCGGAACCCGAGACTAGGTGCTGATTCTTAAATTATAACTTACCAGACCCGATGAGAGCTAGGGCTCGTCGTCGGCGGCCGGACAACGGCGGTCCCGGGAGGGTGCGCGGTCGGTGGGACTGGGGCACCGGTGGCGGCGGTGAGGGTGGCGGAGGCACGGCGGAGGAGATCGGTTCCCTCCGAGGCCCTCGGTTCGATAGCGTCGGCGCGGCCGGCCGGAGGATCGCGGGACGGGGACGATGCGGCGCCGGAGGCCGAGAGGCGGTGCATCCCTGCCGGGCGGCGGATCGATCGGATCGGCGACGGCGCGCGATGGTCAGGATCACCCGCACTGGCCTGCGGGTGGCTATTGATGGCCGCAGGGAGCTCGGCGGTCGTCGGCGGCGCTCGGGGACGACGGGGCCGGCCGGGGAACACGCCGGCGACGGATCTCGGCCATAGATTGCTTACCCGAGGGTGATGGGGCTTCTCGGGGTTCTACGGCCAAGGAGGGAGCAAGTTGGAGGGAGAGAGAGAAAAGAGGGAGGTCGGGCCGCCTTTCGCGGCCGGAGTCGTCGGTGGCCGGAGCACGCGCACAGGGTGGGCAGGAGGGTGCTGAGGCTACTAGGTGGCTAGGGTAGCTGGTGGGTCGCGTTAGGGTTAGGGTTTCCATGAGAGAACCCTAAACCATCTATATATACTAGTTGCATAAATGCATTTTAGTCCTCCCAAGCTAATTATTTTTGCCCAGCCCGCTGCCAGTAGGTGTAATACGCACGTAAGTCCCCCAACATTCAAAATCGTGTAAAGTGGCGCATAAAATATTAGGCCTTCTGCGATTTGTCCGATTTTGCCAATCCGACCTCTCGAACTTTTTGTAATTCCCGAAGATCCGTCCGTTTGATTTTCGATCGGATTGCACCTGCGTTCAAGACGATCGGGGCATCGAATCTAGCATTTTGTTTCATCCGATTTGATCTCCGATTTGCGACAAAACAAACCCTCTTTTGTTTCCTCCATTATTTCTTATATATTATATATGTAAAACCGTTGTAACCCCTTTTCTCGACAACCAAACATCGTAACCCGATTCCGTCTGCCATTGGGTCCGAATAGTCGAGCCGTTCGAAACGAGCTATTGAGTCATATGTTCGAGTCCAAGACGCACCAGACACCCCTCTACTCCCCGGCTCAACCGAAAAGCCGAGTTACTATTCACTTTAAGTCGATAGTCCGGTCGCGTAACTTCTCCGTCTTAGCTCATTTTCAGCTGAAATTTGACGGATGCTTTAGTAATTAAATTACACACAATAACATCGTCAACAAAGGGTTTAATTCATATTACGGAAAAATCTCAGTTATTACAATCATAGGAACCACTATCATTTTAATTGGCAACTACTATTATCTTAACTGCACATTCCTTTATCCAATGGCCGAAAATTTATGAATATAAAAGGGTTTATACTTATAAAATTATAGTAGCCCTATTTTATATATATATATATATATATATATATATATATATATATATATATATATATATATATATATATATATATATATATAAAGTCCTATGCTATGCTATCAATAGCACGAAGACTCTGCTACCAAGTTTTCCACCGTTAGATCCACCCTTTTGATGATTTTTACCCGTTAGATCATACTATTTAACCAACCACCCACTTAATCCTAGAGAGCCCACATCATCCTAACCGCACATCTCTCAATCTAATGGTCAAAAATTTGGTAGCACTAATGACTTGGTGCTATTAACAGCATAGTAGTGTAGTTCTATATATATGTATATATATATATATATATATATATATATATATATATATATATATATATATATATATATATATATATATATATATATATATATATAGAGTCCCGCTATGCTATCAATAGCACAAAGCACTTGGTGCTACCAAGTTTTCCACCGTTAGATCCACCCCTTTGATGATTTTCACCCGTTAGATCATACTATTCAACCAACCACCCACTTAACCCAAGAGACCCACATCATCCCAACCGCACATCTCTCAATCCAACGACCAAAAACTTGGTAGCACCAATGACTTGGTGCTATTAATAGATATAGTAGCCTAGTTATATATATATATATATATATATATATATATATATATATATATATATATATATATATATATATATATATATATATATATATATATATATATATATATATATATATATATATATATATATATATATATATATATATATATATAATTGAATTAGAATACTTTTAGAAGCACCAACTCGTTGGTGCTTCTAGATTTCTACCCTTGGATCTACTCCTTGATTACTAATACCTTTTGGATCAAATACTATTTCATCTCCCACTACCTACCCACCACCTACCACCATCATTCCAATCCTATATCACTCCATCCAAGGGCTACAAACCAAAAGCACCAACTCCTTGATGCTTTTGGGAGTATTATATTTTAGCTCAACTAGAAGCATATATACTTCTAACTTTTAAACCTTTGGATCTCTAGAGTTTAATTACTAGTTAGTGGCGATAATAGTATAAGTTCAAGGGCCAAAAAGTTAGAAATTGGTGCTTTCAAAAGTATAGTAACTTTATTAGTTTATTTTGCCAAGTTCTATACAGTATTATTGATAAATACAAGAGTAATTTTATTTATTTATTTATTTATTCATTTTTGTAGTGGGCTTATTATTACACAAAAGGAGGCAAATATTATGGTACGAGAGCAAAGATAAATATATGGGGCCACCCAAATTTAAAATATTATCAGAGAAGCACGACTACAATATGGGTTATCAATTTTAATGGAAAAACTAATGCCGTAGGGGCAGGATTTCATGTAAGTAATAAAATTACTTCCATGCATATAAAGTAACCTTCTATTGCTCTCTAATTAGCTCTCCAAATGTTAAGTTGAAAAAAAAGATGTGGTCCTCAACATTGAAAATACTTAAATGAAAGACAAAAATGAAAAGCGTCTTGTAAATATTATGATCTAAAAATCTCTATTTATCGAATCAAAGATTAGAGAAACTTCAATTTGGCCCCACCTCCTGTGCTTTATATAGTTAACTCATTTCCACTTTACTATTTTATTATTTTATTTTCACTTATTACCATATGATCCAAAAATTTGTACTTAATTAAATACCTTGTGATATATTTAGCTTATTTTCATTTTGCCATGGTTGTTAAAATATTTTATATATTTTGTATCTTATTTTATAGTATATTGTTTCGACAAAAATAAAGGTTTTTATAGGAGATCGATCCTTAAGTGCAAAATCGGGAATCACAGGGGGCAAAGTAAAAAGGGCTAAACTACAATGGACAAATTGATTTTACCCTAAATTAACTAGAACATTTTGCAATTCTACAAACTATCTCATTTAAAATCAAATTTTCTATACAAATTGTAACCCTAGAATCCTTATTTAGAGGGGTTGTAGAGATTGTAATTCCCTTTTTAATTGTAAACTTCGCATTTCTCTTCACAAAGACTTCATACCTTTGTTTTTCTTGAAACGAGTATTATTTATAATGAGAAAAACATAGCAAATTTAAAAATACTGGAAGAATAAAATTTATGAAACTTCTCAAATATTTTTGCACAACAGGTGTATCCCAGATTATATAATGACAGTAAGCTGCATTTCTTCACATATTGGACTGTAAGTATAAATTTATTTGTTATTAGGCTAAAGACCATCAATTAATACTCCTCAAACTATAAGGTGGGCGGTACTTCAGTTTACAAATTTCAATTTATTCGCATTTATATTTCAGACATTTATTATTTAGCGGGCTTTTTTTGAAAATAGCCCTTTGGCTTTTTAAATTTTGCAAACTAGCCCTATTGTAAAATAAATTGCAAAAATGACCCTACCCATACCACGCCAGCGCCACGTCAGCGCCACGCGGGCCTGGCGTGGGCCAGGTGTTTAAGTTGAACACGGTGAATGGTTCACCGTGTTCAATACTATAGGAAACGGTGAACCATTCACCGTGTCCAATATATTAGTATTAGACACGGTGAACCATTCACCGTGTCCAATACTAATGTAAGGGCCTAGCCAAAATGGCTAAGTCCTGGTAGTTATATTGGACATGGTGAATGGTTCACCGTGTCCAATACTAATACCAGAACTTGAGAATTTTTTCTCCTAAGGGCCGTACTATTATGCATATCCATGAAGATATGTTTAATAACACATATTGGACACATGTGGGGTTGCGGAAATTAAAAAAAAATATTTTACTGCCATTATAGTCCTATTTCATCCATAGCTCGAAAAGGTGCTTCAGTCATTTCATGGAGAGCAAAACCAAAGCAAAGAGTCGAAAAAGATTGTTCTCCCCCTCAAAAATTGGCCGAAAGTATCAGTAAAGAAGTTCAAACAACGACAAACTAAAGAAGAAAATTAAAAAGTGTGTCGACAGGGAGATTAGAACTTAGCCCAAAAATACCAGATTTGGACACGGTGAACGATTCACCGTGTCCAATACATTTTTATTAGTATTGGACACGGTGAATGGTTCACCGTGTCCAATACAAATACCAGGATACCAGGACTTAGCCATTTTTTGGCTAAGTCCCGGGATCCTGGTAGTCGTATTGGACACGGTGAACGATTCACCGTGTCCAATACATTTTTATTAGTATTGGACACGGTGAATGGTTCACCGTGTCCAATACAAATATCAGGATACCAGGACTTAGCCATTTTTTGGCTAAGTCTGGATCCCGGGACTTAGCCAAAATATGGCTAAGTCCCGGATCTCAGTCGTATTGGACACGGTGAACCATTCACCGTGTCCAATACATTTTTATTAGTATTGGACACGGTGAATGGTTCACCGTGTCCAATACAAATCCCAGCGCTTAGCCAGAAAAATGGCTAAGTCCTGAAATCACAATACACAATGCAAGCATCAGTTTCAACTCAATACAAGCATCACGACGCAATATTTGTTAAAAACATCATAACATCACAATGCAAGAGTACAATACATATATCAACACCAACATACGAATAAAGTCTCAATAATAGATTTGAATATCTATATATACAAAATTCAAGCAATTTTATCAAAAAAAAGTGAAAATAAGTTCATGTTCTCCTTCCCCTCCCTCTACCACGTCGCCCACCACGTACGCGACGACGACCAACATCGTGCTCATGAATACGCTCCAAGATCTCCAACTGGTCGATATGCTCGATAGAAGCACCCTCAATGATAGCTGGCGTCGGTAGTATATCTGGCTGTGGAGCAGCCGAAGAGGAGGGCTGATCTCTACTAATAGACCTCAATGACCGCTCGCGTCGCCGCCTACCATATAATTGAGTAATCGGCGGAGGTGGATCTGTCGCCCTAGTACCGTGCGGCTCCACAACGAGAATCAAAATGTGGCTCCTGCAGTGCGATGCGGTGATGATGGCCTAGGTGGAGTATATACCGGTGCATGGCCGGACGTAGATGCTCCACCATTCGATGCTCGTCGTGGAGGTGGATCCTCAGGAAGCGTAGGTAAACTCTCCAAAACTGCCTCCATCTGATCGGCCACGTGTGATAGGGCATCTAATACGCCACCTCGTGTAATATCTGGTAGGACACGTCGGATCGTATAATGTGATCGCTGCACGATATCGACCTGAAATAAAAGCACCAATATCATGAATGTTAAATAAATTCTTGTATATATAAAAATAAATGCTAATAGAGAAGTTATATATTACAATCATACCAATACTCTCTCGACGTGACCACGTGGCTGATATGCGAGGGGTGGCCTCTGTACAGGTGTAGATATCCACCGGCGAGTGATCGTCCAATACCACTGCATGTAAGCAGTGGTAGCTCCAATAGGATCAGGATCCATCGCCGGGTCCACCTCCGCGATATCTACCAATCTATCATTCCAACGGGCAATGTATGAAGCATGAAATGCCGCCCAATCCTCCTCTGCTCTACCTCGTGAATTAATCCGAGGAATGGGAAGCACTGCTTCTGGTATATGCTGTACTAGCCCAAACTGGCGAAGCACGCGATCGGGAAGATGCTGCTCAATAATGTGGAAAAAGACTAAGGTAGTCCTCGATCGCCAAACGTGTGCCCCGGCCAGACAAAATGGTGGGAGCATCTCTAAAACTGAGTCTGTATACGGTCTCCATATAATCTATTGTGATAGATACATATGATTAGTTATTAAAATTGCAATATGATTAGCGTTGAATAAAAATTTCCACATATTAACATTTATTTACCTGAGACTCTAACTGCTGATCCAGCTGATCACGGTAAAACTCAATGTCAGTGGTCCTGACATTGTCCCTAAAGCTTGACTTGGTATTCCACCTTTATTTCATATAATTCATTTTAGTTATGACTAAATAGTTTAAGAGAATTTATAATGAACAAATACTTACCGACACCCTAGTGCTTGGTCGACAAGCACAAGCTGCGGTCCTACTACCTCAGGGCGGCCAATGTGCAGGTGGTCCCATGCCCATATCTATACAAACAAGCTAGTTAGAAATGCAAACAGATACCATGACTTAAGTACAAGTATTGTAAGAGTGCTAGTTAGGATTTGTACCTGAAGTAGTGTCCCGAAGCAGCAGCACTGGACCTTCCCCCCCATACTAGCATTTCCTAGGGCCCTATATAGATGAGCTAGCGCGGCTGCACCCCATGCCAACTCACCGCAATGGTCAAAATCTTCTAGATGGGGCAACCATTTCAAATGGACCCTACTCCCGCTTGGATTTGGACAGATACTACATCCAAGCTGAAAAAGTATATATGCTCTCGCTGTGGCTCGAACAACAGCGGGAGGTGCATCTACATCTATATCATGGAAGGTCTGATATAACCAATCTAGCTTGACCTCTCCGCGCCTAATGTCCTCAGGAACCACCCCGAGAAGTAGGCCGCTGAGCTCTGCCCACTCGTATGATCCTCCTCCGATCCACGCGCCCCGTCGGCCTTACGCATCATCTCGTGTCGCAAATGGAAACTCTGCGTCTCCCGGCGCCATCTCTCGACTAGTGCGCCCAATAACGCCTGATCCAGCTGTAGGCGACGCAAACGTGAACTGTAAAAGAAACCGGCTCGGCGCAATAGGTCCAACACACCCGCATGCTGCATCTGCCATCTGTTCAATTTACGGCCATGCTCCGTAAATTGAACAGGAGAATAACCCTGTATGATTGTTAAAGCAATTTCAAAATTAGTACATAAGTGGACGAAGATATACGTTAATTAGCAAAGTTTATCTAAAATTACCTCATCTCTGATCATAGAAGATCTATGGCGTGCCTGCTCAGTCAGCACGGCTGTATCAATAGGCCCGGGGTCGTCATGATCCTCCATCTGAAATATTCAATTAAATATAAGTAAGAAACAATATTATTAAACCTTAGTGCGTAAGCCTAAAATAGCAAAAAAATTAAGTATTATTTTAAGTACGTCAAAACCTAGCGACGACGTTTGTCCGTCCTTCGTTGTTGATTTTCAGGGCACGTGCTTTTGTAATGTCCTGGTTGTTTACAGATACTACACTTCCCCTCCTAGTCCCAGAAGCTTCGTCCATAACATTACGAATACGAGTAGAACGTGGTCGTCCCTTTTTTCTTCTGCCGCGTGGTGGCAGTATAGGGCTATCGTAATCTGCGATCCAATAATGCTGATCGGGAACGGGGTGGAACTGCGGTTCATACGCCTTACAATAGAATGCGACGGTATACCAGGCCGAACATATACTATAATAATCTATGTTCATGTATGAAGAACTGCAACATGCCAAAATATGTGAACAAGGGATGCCTGTGAGTTGCAAACACAAACATGAACAAGTAGAAATGATTCCATCGATTATAACTTGGTATTGCTCATCACGGCCAGTTAGTATGTCGAACTCGTTAACTCCATGTCGTCGAACTGTATATGCTCTGGCAGTTCTCATCCGGTTATTAATGGTGTTTTCTACAGTCGAGACATATTGCGTAGGCATTGCAGCGCCCTCCGCCCTATGTTTTAAAAAAAATTCCACCACTCGATGGAACGTTGCCATTACAAAAGCTGTAATTGGTAAGGCGCGAACACCCCTCAACACGCCATTTAAACTTTCCGATCGGTTAGTTGTCATAATACCGAATCGTCGACCACCATCAAAAGCTTTAGCCCAGTAAGTCCTATTGTTATGCAGATTGTCAACCCATTGCCAAGCTTCTTCATCCATAGCCTTCAATTCTTCCTTTAATGCGTTATATACGAGTTGTTCTGAAGCATTCCCAATTCGATAAAACATATTTAATAAGTGTTTTGCTTTGAAATGAATTGCCATGTTGGCCTTCATATGTCGCAAACACCATCGATGAGCATGGCTTTCAGATGGTGGGAATACAAGTGCAACGAGATTCGATAGCCCTTTAAAACGATCTGATATTAATGTAATTACTCGCAATCTTGTTATATACATTCTCAGACAAGTTAAAAACCACTCCCAACTCGACCCATTCTCCCCCTCACAAATTGCGAAAGCTAGCGGGAATAAACCACCATTGGCATCGACACCCGTGGCAATTAATGAGTGGCCTCCATATTTTCCATACAAATGGGTAGCATCGATACTAAGTAATGGCCGGCAATACTCCCAACCCCCGAATGGACGGTCCAAAAGCCCAAAAGGCTCGTGAAAACATTCTACTCGTGCTCGTGACACTAATGGTATCAATCTTCGTAATAGTGCCATGATTTGTTGCTTCCAACATTGAGTGTGTGTGTGTGTGTGTGTGTGTGTGTGTGTGTGTGTGTGTGTGTGTGTGTGGAGCTCACTGTGACAAGACCCCCCACCCCCCAAGTGAGGACCAATGTGGTGTGTGTGTGTGGGCGTTCACCGTGCCCCAGTGAGGATCAATGTGGTGTGGGGGGGGGGGGGGGCTTCTCACCGAGTGAGGATCAATGTGTGGGGGTGGGGGCCTTCTCACTACTCACAGGAGAAGGCCGCCCCCCCCCAACCGAGGACCAATGTGGTGTGTGGGGGGGGTGTGCTTCTCATCGTGAGTTGGTGCTTCTCACCGTGAACTCACAAAGGAGAAGCACACACCCCTCAGGGGGCTTCACCGTGAACTCACAGAAGCCCCCCTCCCCCCACCCCCCAACCAATCGAGGACCAAGCCCCCCCCCCCCCCCCCCCAAGGACCAATGTGTGGGGGGGAGGCTTCTCACGGTGAGAAGCCTCCCACCCCCCACCCCAAGGGCTTCTCACTGTGAGAAGCACCTAGGCCGAGTTGGGGCGGCGGGGGATGGGTGGAGCTCCATGGGTGGGCCTCGGAGAGACCGAGAGAGAGAGAGAGAGTTAAAGAGAGAGAGAACAGAGAGAGCGAGAGAGGGGGAGGCTACCTAGGGCAACGGCGTCGGCGTCGGCGTGGCGACAGCGAGGGCGGCAAAGGGCGGCGTCGGCGTCGGCGACAGGCGGCAAAGGTGGCGTCGGCGTCGCGGTCCGCAAGAGAGAGAGACAGAGAGAGAAAGCGATACACGGTGGGTGGGGGGGGTTTATTAACATGGAACACGGTGAATGGTTCACCGTGTTCCATGTAAACGAATATTGGACACGGTGAATGGTTCACCGTGTCCAATACAACTACCAGGCCTTAGCCAAAAAATGGCCAAGTCCTAGTAACTTGGTATTTGAATTGGACACGGTGAACCATTCACCGTGTCAAATACTAATAAAATGTATTGACACGGTGAATTGTTCACCGTGTCCAATACAACTACGAGATACTGGGACTTAGCGATTTTTTGGCTAAGTCTGGGACTTAGCCAAAAAATCGCTAAGTCCTTCTAACCTGGGATTTATATTGGACACGGTGAACTATTCACCGTGTCCAATACTAGTAAAAATGTATTTGACACGGTGAATCATTCACCGTGTCCAATACTGGTATTTTTCCAACTCTAGGGGGCTAAGTTCTATCTCCCTGTCGACACACTTTTTAATTTTTTATTTAGTTTGTCGTTGTTTGAACTTCTTTACCGATACTTTCGGCCAATTTTTTAGGTGGAGAACAATCTTTTTCGATTTGTTTGGTTTGCTTTTGCTCTCCACGAAATGGTCAAGCACCTTTTCGAGCTATGGATGAAATAGGACTATAATGACAGTAAAATATTTTTCTGTAATTTCCGCAACCCCACATGTGTCCAATATGTGTTATTAAATATATCTTCATGGATATGCATAATAGTACGGCCCTTAGGACGAAAAATTCTCAAGTTCTGGTATTAGTATGGGACACGGTGAACCATTCACCGTGTCCAATATAACTACCACGACTTAGCCATTTTGGCTAGGCCCTTACATTAGTATTGGACACGGTGAATGGTTCACCGTGTCTAATACTAATATATTGGACACGGTGAATAGTTCACCGTGTCCTATAGTATTGAACACGGTGAACCATTCACCGTGTTCAACTTAAACACCTGGCCCACGCCAGGCCCGCGTGGCGCTGACGTGGCGCTGGCGTGGCATGAGTAGGGCCATTTTTGCAATTTATTTTACAATAGAGCTGTTTTGCAAATTAAAAAAAGCCAGGGGGCTATTTTCAAAAAAAGCCCTTATTTAGCAGTAGTGCATGCATGATATTCACATTATTAGGATCAGTGCATCATTAAGTGGCATCCTACTTAATTAATTCGCAGCACATCAACTCTTATGTCATAGGAAAAACAAATTTATACATATTATTTGTTAGTGTTGTAACATTTTATTATTAATTATCAAAATTTATTTTTTAACATATGAGTTCTTGGTTGGTGAAGCTACAGCTTCACTTTACTTGCATTCAATGTAAACTTTTATAACCTATATATTACCTACATCAAATGAGATTAACGTTAGTATATTTACTTTTGTAAACTCTTAAGTTAAGCCTTAACCTACAACTTAAGCTTACACTAAATGTTATATAAACTATATGGTTTTAATACTCTCATAACTTATAGCTTGTGTAGCCTATATGGGCTTCTCAATTCACTTAAAAACAACTCAAGGACAATGAAAAAATAAAAATAAAAAGCTATATTATTGTCACACCTCAATAATTCCACTTAGGATATGAATGGAGATGTGATCGGGTATATAAGAGACTTAGACACTAATAATAATAACTGAGCTTAAGCATTTTTTGCCAGTGTTTGAGCCCAACAAGTTATTATTGCTAGTGGGCTGGGTCGTTACATTTGGTATCAGGGCCAATGGCCGGTCGAAAATGTGTGGGTGACCGGCTATGTCAAGATGTGGATGACAAGGCTAGCGAAACGAGTCTCACATCGCCTGGTGATTTTGGAGACGAGTCTTACATCGCCTGGTGATCTTGGGCTGTGTGTGTGATTGGACTGGCGAGAACGTCAGGGCCTTAACGGGGGGGAGTCTGTCACACCCTAATAATCCCACATCGGATATGGATGAGGATGTGGTTGGGTATATAAGAGACTTAGACACAAATAATAATAACCGGGCTTAAGCATTTTGGGCCAATATTTGGGCCCAATGAGTTATTATTATTAGTGGGCTGGATCGTTACAATTATACTTATGAAAAAAAGAAGGTCAAAGAAAGGTATTCTCTTGGTGGAGCTTTGGGCTCATTTACTTGTGTTAGAGCTGGCAAAGCCAACATCTGTCACGCCCTGCCCCGAAAACCGCTACCCATTTGGTCCGGTTCGGGCGCAACGAGCGGACGCCGGACGGACAGCACCTCCCCTGCCCGCCCAAGGCTTAACAACAGATTGTGTACATGAATTCACCCAGGAAAACTAAATTCAAAACATACACAATCGACGAGGGGCACAAACAGTGCCAACAACTAGA
Source organism: Aechmea fasciata (assembly GCA_025177825.1). Lineage (NCBI taxonomy): Eukaryota > Viridiplantae > Streptophyta > Magnoliopsida > Poales > Bromeliaceae > Aechmea > Aechmea fasciata. The sequence continues at coordinate 14,047,951 of CM045923.1, forward strand.
GCAAGTAATCCACAAGTAATACACAAGTGAAGTAAAGAGAGAATACTACTAGCTATTACATCATATTTACTTGCTTTACATTTGCATCCCAAAATGATTACATGTTCATTTAACCTCGAATAGGTACATAGTTCTTCCAAAACGTAAGCATCTAGATACAGGGTATTCTAATGCATAAAGGAAAGCTACTAATGTAACTACCACGATTCTCACTGATCGGGGGCGACGCCCTTGCCGCGGTCCTCGCCCGATGTACCTGCGCCAAACATTGGAAATAGAGTGGGGTGAGAACTAACTTCCTTAGTTCCTGGGCTCGCCACCGACTCCACCGATCTCCCCACTAGGTCCAAGTGGGCACAAGTAACACTACTAGATATGTAGCTATATATATCTGAAAGCTGTAAACTGCATAATAGGAAATCTATGCTACTATGCCCATAATCTTTAAATTGTATGCATGCATCAAATAGTAAAGATTACTAACATGCTAACAAGTCCTCACTATGTTCAACAATGACGGTTCAATGTTAACATTAATATTTCCATTACCCAATCTGTGGCGATACCCTTGGGTTCGCCTACGCCTCACATATGAATCCCTTTTTGGGGAGGAGGCTCCACGTGCACTCCAAGCCCGGGATTGTCTGTGGACCTCCACGTGGTCCCGATCGTGCGACACTCCGGAGTCCTCGACGACACCGCTGGCTATACCACCACTGACACAGACCGTGAGCTTGATCTATCCTCTCCACGTGAGGATACCCTACCGACTAGGGCCAACAGCTTCTCTTAACTCCACTATTCCGACCAACAGTAACATGTACTTAGCTTTACTAAGATCTATGTTCACGAGCCATTTCTCTTGGGATTTCACCTATCCCTATGTCCAAAGACCTCTAGTGTCAAATACACTATGTTAATGCCACTCGTCATGTTCTTTACGTTAGATGCCACTCGATCTATGTCACTAGATAACCCTCGAGTCCATCTCTTTCTTAGCACTATAGAATCCGATGTCCAAACCCAATCCTCACCTATCCATTCACCTAGCATTCCAAGTACACTAGGCTATCACTAGAAAGCATAAGGAATAGTCTAACATGCATTTCTATTATGCTAACATGCAAGAGATGAAATTATTACAGTTCTAAGACATAGAAAGGAGTTCGAAGTATTCGAGTGTCACCCCCCACCTTTTGGGATGTCCCACATAGCAACAACGTCACTTTCGTTGCCTCAAATCTCTACTTTGACTCCTCGGTCAATTTTCGAAGCTGGAAGCCTCTGCTCGGCTCGGATCGCTCAAACTGTTCGTCGGTCGACGAATCGTCGCTTCCCACGCGTTCGTGGACCTAACAATATGTTAGAAATGAGGTTAAAAGAGATCAAAACCTCATCCTAAGAAAAGCCCCAATTTGAGCCCTAGATTTTGCCCCGAGCGAAATCCCGCGTTAGAGCCCAAATTACTTGTGCAAATCATCTCTTAGGATGCCTAGGGTTCCATAAAAATTATCCCTAGAGGATTTAGAACACTTTAGGAGGAGTTACCATGAAAAACCCTCAATTTGGAACCCTAGGTTTACACACTAGCTAACCCATTTGATCAAAGTCCTAAAACATGGGTTTGATCTCATTAGAATCAAGCTAGGGTCCCATTTGGCCCATTTCCAAGCATAGAAACCCAAAACCCTAAGTTCTATAGTTTAGGGTTCAAGAGAGCTCACCTCTAGGTAGCTCCAAGCCAAGAAGAAGGTGAGGAAGAGGATGGAGAACTCCTTCCCTAGCTTCTTCTCCTTCTTCTTCTTCTTTCTAGAGAGAGAGAGAGAGTGTGTGTTGGTGTGTGTGTGAGAGGGAAATGAAAGAAAGAGAGGGAGAAATGCCCTCTATAACCCTCTATTGTAACAAAATGCCACTAGCCCCCTCAACTTTGCAAAATGCTCAAAATCGCATTCTGCACTGATCCTGGATTCCGGCCCACGAGATTCTGGATCCCGTAAGCAACCTGGGCATTCTGCGCGGCTGGGATCCGGATCTGGCCCATGGGATCCGGATCCCGTAAGCCAAAAATGGCATTCTGCGCGGCTGGGATCCTGATCTCACAAATGGGATCCGGATCCCGTAGGCAGATTTTTCAGGACTTAGCCAAATTTTCAGCTTTTTCACCGTTTTCGCTCGTTTTTGCTCGTTCGACCTCCGATTCATTTCAAATCGAGCCGAGACTTTCCAAACATGTTTTCGAGCACGTTTTCATCGTCTTTTCATCCACGCTAATGCCGGATTTAGCTCAAGACCCAACATAGCTTTTCGGGTTTCGTTTTCGCGCCTATGTGCACAAAACGCCCGAATGCTTCAAAACTTCACCGGGAGCAACTCCGGTGCGCTTTTGGCCTTCGGATCAACTTCGAACTTTCCGAAGTCCATCCCCTCGACAACCAGTCGATTCTAAACGTGGTGCAACTCTCGAATTTCGAGAATTCACTTCCTTACATCCTCCCCGCCTTAAAAGAGTTTCGTCTCGAAACGAACCCTTATACTAACTTTAACTTAAATTTTTACCTTATTCCTCAAACAAGTGAGGATGGTACTCCTTCATCACCTCCTCGAGTTCCTGTGTGGCCTCGCGATCATCATGATTGCTCCACCGCACCTTCACATAGGGAATTTCTCGATTTCGCAGCTTTCGCACCTCTCGGGCGCTAATCTTTACCGGGAACTCCTCGTAGCTCAAATCTTCTTGAAGTTCCGGCGGTTCATATAACATCGCGTGCTCCGGATCATAGAGGTACTTGCGAAGGTTGGAGACGTGGAAGACATTATGCACGTCAGCGAGCTTCGGAGGCAAGGCAAGCCGATAAGACACCGAACCCACTCGCTCCAATATCTCGTAAGGCCCGATAAATCGGGGACTTAGCTTCCCCGCACTCCAAATCGCTTTACACCCCGCATCGGCGAAACTTTCAAGAACACGCGATCGCCCACGGCGATCTCAATATCTCGACGGCGCCTATCCGCATAACTTTGCTGTCTTGACTGCGCTGTGAGCAATCTCTTGCGAGCAATGCGGACTTTCTCCTCCGCTTCTCGCAACACATCGGGGCCGAATTCCGCACTTTCGCCGACATCGCTCCAATGTATAGGAGATCGGCACTTCCGCCCATAAAGAGCCTCGAACGGTGCCATCTCTACACTCAAGTGATAACTATTATTGTAGGCGAACTCGGCCATCGGCAGGTGGTTACACCAACTTCCCTTGTAGTCGATGACACACGCTCGCAACATATCCTCCAGGGTCTGAATGGTTCTCTCTGTTTGTCCATCGGTCTGGGGATGGAATGCAGTGCTGAAATTGAGCCGTGTGCCAAGGGCTTCTTGCAGGCTGTTCCAAAAATGCGAAGTAAATCGGGGGTCGCGATCCGAAACGATCGATTTCGGCACCCCGTGCAACCTCACAATCTCGTCGAGGTAGACCTGCGCCAACCTATCTCCTGCCCAGGTGGTGTGGATCGGCAAGAAATGTGCCGACTTGGTGAGTCGATCCACAATCACCCAAAACGCATCGTGGCTGCCCGGCGAGCGAGGCAAGCCGACCACGATGTCCATCGAAATGTCCTCCCATTTCCAGACGGGGATTGGTAGGCTTTGAAGCTTTCCCGCTGGAAATCGACGCTCGCCTTTATTTGTCGGCAAACTAGGCACTTTGCCACGTAGCGTCCGATATCACCCTTCATCCGCGGCCACCAATAGTGCTCTTTCAACCCGTGATACATCTTGGTGCCGCCCGGGTGATCACAATAAGGCGACCGATGTGCCTCATCTAGGATTAGCTTCCGGATCTCCTCGTCGTTTGGTACACACCACCGATTTCTGAATCGGAGTGCACCGTCGGCTTCTAAAGTGAAGTCGCCGCCACGACCCTCCTCGATGTCGCGCCGAACCTTTTGGAGACTTGTGTCTGCGGGTTGTAGACTTTTTATTCTCTCCAACAAGGTCGGTTGGACAACGAGCTTCATCAATTGGGCCGGAACCTCGGGAGTAACCACCTCAAGGTCCATTCGCTCCATATCTAGCCATAGGGGCTTTTGATTCGTGACCCACACGGCGAGGTTCTCCGCTGACTTCCTACTCAGCGCATCTGCGACCACATTCGCCTTTCCGGGGTGGTAAAGGATATCAACATCGTAATCCTTTAGTAATTCGAGCCACCGCCGTTGTCGCATATTCACGCCTCCTTCCGGGTGAATAGGTACTTCGACTCTTGTGGTCGGTGCAGATCTCGCAGGCGCACCATACGTATAGGGCCGCCACAACTTCAAGGCGAAGATCACCGCCGCCAGCTCCAGATCGTGAATGGGGTAGTTCTTCTCATAGCTCTTCAGCTGACGGGACGCATAAGCGATCACCTTCCCGTTCTGCATCAACACACACCCCAAACCCGAATAGGACGCATCACTGTAGGCCACAAAGTCTTCACCCTGCACCGTAGCGCGAGCACCGGAGTCGGGTTAGTCTTTCCTTCAACTCTTTGAAACTCCTCACACTCGTCGCTCCAAATAAACTTGGTGCCTTTCTCGAGTCGGGCGAGTGTGGAATTACTATCTTCGAGACTCCTTCCACGAACCGCCTATAATAGCCCGCCAAACCCACGAAGCTTCGCATCTCCGTGACATTCGTTGGGCGCGGCCAATCCTCGATTGCCTCGACTTTCCTGCCCACAAACCCACCCGCGGAAATGACATGCCCTAGAAACGCGACTTCTCGGAGCCAGAAGTCACACTTCTTTAACTTAGCATACAGCTTCTCCTCCCGAAGGACTTGAAGCACAATCCTCAAATGCTCGGCATGTTCCTCGTCACTACGAGAATAGATCAATATGTCGTCTATGAAGACCACGACAAATCGATCCAAGAACTCCCTGAAGACACGGTTCATCAAGTCCATGAACGCCGCCGGGGCATTCGTAAGTCCGAATGGCATGACCGTGAATTCGTAGTGCCCGTACCGCGTGCGAAACGCAGTTTTCTGCACATCCTCCGGCTTGATTTTCAACTGGTGGTAGCCGGATTGCAGATCTATCTTGGAGTACACACACGACCCCTGTAACTGATCAAACAAGTCGTCGATACGGGGAAGCGGTACTTGTTCTTGATCGTGACCTTGTTCAACTCTCTATAATCCATACAGAGTCGAAACGATCCGTCCTTCTTCCGCACAAATAACACCGGGCTCCCCACGTGACACACTTGGCCGGATGAATTGCTTGTCGAGGAGATCTTGTAATCGACTCCTCAACTCCTTTAATTCGCCGCGCCATTCTCGTACGGAGCCTTCGAGATTGGCGCGGGCACGGAATCAAGTCTATGACGAACTCGATCTCCGATCCGGCGTATTCCCGCAACTCGTGGGAAATACATCCGGAAATTCCCGAACCACGTCTAACTCCTCTAACGTCGGAGTTACTCGGTCCACTTCTACGACGGTCGCCAAATAGGCTGCACAACCGCCGCTGACCAACTTCCTGGCTTTCGTCGCCGACACAGTCGCGACGAAGCACGAGGTCTGACAACCTTGATAGGTGAACTCTTCTTGCCCTGGCTCACGGAATGTGATCACTCTACTGTTACAGTCGATCGTTGCGTGATACTTCGTGAGCCAGTCTATGCCCAATATGACATCGTGCTCTACAAAGTTTCTGAGCCCTAACATCCTGATGGGCATTATCCAACCACCCACTTGTACTGGACATGATAAACACTCTCTGTTGACGTCAAACGTCGACTCAGGGCCTTTAACTTGCCACGTATCACTCGCCTCTATGGGTATGTCATGCATGTGTGCGAATGATCTACTGATAAATGAATGAGTGGCTCCAGTATCAAATATGGCCCTAGAGCGAATTCCATTAATAAGAACCATACCTGCCACAAGGCGATGCTCCTCCGCCTCAGCAGGCTCCTCAGCTTGGACCTGAGCGGCGAACACCCGTCCGCTCGGGGCCGATCGCGTCGCTTCAGGTTGACGCGGCGTCGAAGCACGTCCCGCCGACGCAGCTGCCGGTGGAACTCCTCCATAATTCGCCGGTGCCGATGCAATCGAGGGAGCGGGCGAAGCTCCTCCTCCCGGGCAGTCGCGTACAAAATGCCCCGGTTGCCCGCATTGGTAGCACCTGCCCCGACTCTTCTCGCAACGCGACACCGAGTGGTCACCTCCACAAATGACGCACCGTCGTGCTCCACGGCCCTTGGATTGAGTCCGCGGATACTTCGGGGGCTTCTTGGAGCTCGATTGTCCCCCCGAACCGCCGCCCTGGCGCTTCTTGCCTTTGTCCTTAGATTCGGCCAATATCTCGCGCTTCTCCCAAATGTGGGCGTCACCGTGCTCCGCCCAAAGCGCACGGTGGAAGACTTCCGCGAAGGTCGTGAGCTTCAATATCGCACGGCCTTATAAATCCCGCCGAAGTCCTCGCAAGAACCAATCGGCCCGGTCCCGGCCATCTTTTACTACTTCCGGACGCAATCGATAATGTAGGAGAATTCCCGTTCATAGTCCGCCACCGAGCGGTCTCCCGCTCCAACTTGCGGAACTTCTCCTGGAGCTTTCGCTTCACTGTGTCGGGAAAGTGATTGGCGAACAGCTCCCTCTTGAACTCCTCCCAATCCATTGGCGGAGGGTCGGAAGGACGATCCCTCTTTATCCTTTTCCACCAGACCTTCGCCGCCTTACCCATACAAAGGAGTAGCGAGGTACACCTTGTCCCTCTCCAAGGTGCTCAAGTCGTCGAAGAAGGTCTCCATTGAGTCGACCCACGACTCGACCACCTCGGGTTCCACCTTTCCGCCTTCGAAGATCGGCGGTTTAAGCTTGTTCAGCTTCATAAGAGCCGCCAGTGCGCGCTCCTTATCCGCCTCCTCGGTCATTGCATCGGGTGTCGCTGAACCCGACGCCACTTGAGGAACCATTTCCGGCGGAGGGCGTGCCGTCACCGGGACCGCCGGGATACCCCCACCCTCGCCCGCTTCGGCACGCGGGCCGGGGCACGGTAAATCACGCCCTCGCAGCCGCCGCCGCCGCGCCGCTTGCCGCTCCATCGCCTTCTCGGAGCCGCTCGAATCGTCCGGCCTAGGGCGCCACTTGCGCCCTAGCCGCCGCACTTCACTTGGCCCCGCCGCCGGGGCCGCCGCCTACTCCGTCACCTCGGGAGGCGGTGCCGGAATGGGGTTCTTTCGGGGGCGTCCTCTAGGTGCCATAGCCCCTGAAAACACAACACTTTGGTTAATTACTTAACCAACATTTCGTCCTAAGTTCGATACTTAACGAATAACACTGAAATCGGCGAAGCACACAAGTGTACTCGCTCCCGTCTCTCGCATCATGTTGTCGCCGCCAACACAACTACCTCGAGACAAGGGCTCACACCACTTGAATCTTATCTCTAGCCACTACTAGAGACATTTCAACCCTTCGACCCAATCAAATTAACTTCCGCCACTCGCATAGGTTCACGTTCCACTCACGCACCTATTAGCCTTAGGGTTTCCATCCTAGGGTTTCCTCGGTCATCCTAGACTATCTCTTACTTGCTCTTGTTGCTCTGATACCAAGTCTGTCACGCCCCCGCCCCGAAAACCGCTACCCATTTGGTCCGGTTCGGGCGCGAGCGACGCCGGACGGACGCATTCTCCCCGTCACACCCAAGGCTCGACAACAGATTGTGTACAAGAATTCACCCAGGAATACTAAATTCTAACATACACAATCAACAAAGGGCACAAACAGTGCCAGCAACTAGAGCAAGTAATCCACGAGTAATACACAAGTGAAGTAAAGAGAAAATACTACTAGCTATTACATCATATTTACTGGATTTACATTTGCATCCCAAAATGATTACATGTTCATTTAACCTCGAATAGGTACATAGTTCTTCCAAAACGTAAGCATCTAGATACAGAGAACTCTATTGCAGAAAGGAAAGTTACTAATGTAACTACCACGATCCTCACTAATCGGGGGCGACGTCCTTGCTGCGGTCCTCGCCCGATGTACTGCGCCAAACACTGGAAATAGAGTGGGGTGAGAACTAACTTCCTTAGTTCCCAGTTGGCTCGGCCACCGACTCCACCGATCTCCCCACTAGGTCCAAGTGGGCACAAGTAACACTACTAGATATGTAGATATATATATATCTGAAAGCTGTAAACTGCATAATAGGAAATCTATGCTACTATGCCCATAATCTTTAAATTGTATGCATGCATCAAATAGTAAAGATTACTAACATGCTAACAAGTCCTCACTATGTTCAACAATGACTGTTCAATGGTAACATTAATATTTCCATTACCCAATCTGTGGCGATACCCTTGGGTTCGCCTACGCCTCACATATGAATCTCTTTTTGGGGAGGAGGCTCCACGTGCACTCCAAGCCCGGGATTGTCTGTGGACCTCCACGTGGTCCCGATCGTGCGACACTCCAGAGTACTCGACGACACCGATGGCTATACCACCACTGACACAGACCGTGAGCTTGATCTATCCTCTCTCCACGTGAGGATACCCTACCGACTAGGGCCAACGCTTCTCTCGGAACTCCACTATTCCGACCAACAGTAACATGTACTTAGCTTTACTAAGATCTATGTTCACGAGCCATTTCTCTTGGGATTTCACCTATCCCTATGTCCAAAGACCTCTAGTGTCAAATACACTATGTTAATGCCACTCGTCATGTTCTTTACGTTAGATGCCACTCGATCTATGTCACTAGATAACCCTCGAGTCCATCTCTTTTTTAGCACTATAGAATCCGATGTCCAAACCCAATCCTCACCTATCCATTCACCTAGCATTCCAAGTACACTAGGCTATCACTAGAAAGCATAAGGAATAGTCTAACATGCATTTCTATTATGCTAACATGCAAGAGATGAAATTATTACAGTTCTAAGACATAGAAAGGAGTTCGAAGTATTCGAGTGTCACCCCCCACCTTTTGGGATGTCCCACGTAGCAACAACATCACTTTCGTTGCCTCAAATCTCTACTATGACTCCTCGGTCAATTTTCGAAGCTGGAAGCCTCTGTTCGCTTGACGCTCAAACCGTTCGTCGGTCGACGAATCGTCGCTTCCCACGCGTTCGTGGACCTAACAATATGTTAGAAATGAGGTTAAAAGAGATCAAAACCTCATCCTAAGAAAAGCCCCAATTTGAGCCCTAGATTTTGCCCCGAGCGAAATCCCGCGTTAGAGCCCAAATTACTTGTGCAAATCATCTCTTAGGATGCCTAGGGTTCCATAAAAATTATCCCTAGAGGATTTAGAACACTCTAGGAGGAGTTACCATGAAAAACCCTCAATTTGGAACCCTAGGTTTACACACTAGCTAACCCATTTGATCAAAGCCCTAAAACATGGGTTTGATCTCATTAGAATCAAGCTAGGGTCCCATTTGGCCCATTTCCAAGCATAGAAACCCAAAACCCTAAGTTCTATAGTTTAGGGTTCAAGAGAGCTCACCTCTAGGTAGCTCCAAGCCAAGAAGAAGGTGAGGAAGAGGATGGAGAACTCCTTCCCTAGCTTCTTCTCCTTCTTCTTCTTTCTTTTTCTCCTTCTTCTTCTTCTTTCTAGAGAGAGAGAGAGGGAGAGTGTGTTGGTGTGTGTGTGAGAGGGAAATGAAAGAAAGAGAGGGAGAAATGCCCTCTATAACCCTCTATTGTAACAAAATGCCACTAGCCCCCTCAACTTTGCAAAATGTCCAAAACTGGGCATTCTGCGCAGCTGGGATCCGGATCTGGCCCATGAGATTCGGATCCCGTAAGCAAACTTGGCATTCTGCGCGGCTGGGATCCGGATCTGGCCCATGGGATCCGGATCCCGTAAGCCAAAAATGGCATTCTGCGCGGCTGGGATCCTGATCTCACAAATGGGATCCGGATCCCGTAGGCAGATTTTTCAGGACTTAGCCAAATTTTCAGCTTTTTCACCGTTTTCGCTCGTTTTTGCTCGTTCGACCTCCGATTCATTTCAAATCGAGTCGAGACTTTCCAAACATGTTTTCGAGCACGTTTTCATCGTCTTTTCATCCACGCTAATGCCGGATTTAGCTCAAGACCCAACATAGCTTTTCGGGTTTCGTTTTCGCGCCTATGTGCACAAAACGCCCGAATGCTTCAACACTTCACCGGGAGCAACTCCGGTGCGCTTTTGGCCTTCGGATCAACTTCGAACTTTCCGAAGTCCATCCCCTCGACAACCAGTCGATTCTAAACGTGGTGCAACTCTCGAATTTCGAGAATTCACTTCCTTACAACATCAGTTTAAAGGTTTTGCCAACCACGGAGGGCTTGAATCTCCTTAAAGAGAGCGAGGTTTTCATGCCTTGTCTTGATCGATTCGTCGATATTTTTTATATTATTTTGTAGCTAACCTCTACTTTTTATAATATATACACCAACAATTTTAAGGCGATTTAAAGATGGAGGCTACACGTGAAAAATTCAACCGTACTGCTAGAGATCTCAACAAGCCCTTCTATTTTAATGGAAGCAACTTTAAGAGATGGAAAAGAAAAGTGTTATTCCATCTCAATCTAGCTACTTAAAATTGCAAATGTCCTTACGGAGAAGAATCCAAAGAAAACTAATACTAATGATATGAATGAAGACGAACTTCTCGAACACTACAAGAAAACTGAAAAATACAAGAAGGATGAGTATAACTATCGGTATTATCTTCTCAACTGCCTTTCAGATCAGTTTTATGATTATTATAAAAATACTAACTCCTCCACAAAGAAGATTTGGAAGGTATTGTAGTTTAAGTATGATACAGAGCAAGCTGGTGCAAAGAAGTGCGTCGCTAGCCGCTTCTTTCGCTACCAAATGTTGAAGGAAAGTCCGTGGTGGAACAAGTTCAAGACGTTCAGATGATCACCCTCGGTAACTTGATTGTATTAGAAATCATTGACAAGTTACCACCATCATTGGGAGAATTTCAAAAAACCCTTTGACATAAGCAAAGGGAGAAGTCTCTCGAGACATTAATTGCACGCATTTGCGTGGAAGAGGAGGTAAGAGGCCAAGATGCACTTGAAGCAAAAAAGAATGATACCACCACCACTAAGGTAAACTTAGTATCTTCTAATTCTTTACCTAATAACAATAGTTGTAGAAATACATACTTGAAGCCTAAGAAGAAAATTGGAAAGAATAGTAGTAGACCTCAACACAAGCAAAATGACCAACGACCTTCTTCTCATATGAAAAATATAGTTTGCTATGTTTGTGGCAAAAGTGGGCATATTACTCAAATTTGCAAATTTCGGAAACATAAAGTTTTACATCAAGCTAATGTTATTGATGAGCCACTTATGGTGATGATAATAGACATATGTTTAGTGGAGAATACTGAAGGATTGTGAGCTGACTCTGGTGCTAACAAACATATCTGTCATGATGAAGCTTGGTTTAAAACATATATTTCCTATAAACAATAAAGAAGTATTATGTTTGGTGATTCACATATTTCTGAAGTTTTAGAGTGTGGTGATGTTGAATTAAAATTTTCTTCTAGAAGGGTACTTATCGTGAAAATGTGTTATATACACCCTCGATTAGGAAGAACTTGATGTCAAGTTTTCTTCTTAATAAAATTGGCTTCAAACAGACCATTGAGTCTGATCAGTATGTGATTTGCAAAAATGAAAAGTTTGTAGGTAAAGATTATGCATGCGACGGAATGATTAAACTAAACATTGAGAATAAAGCATCATCTACTTCTGCTTACATACTTTTTTCTATGAATTTTGGCAAATTGATTGTTTTTGTCATATTAATAACAGATATGTTAGCTTGATGAGTAGTTTAGGATTAATTTCCAAATTGAATAGTGATTTTGACAAATGTGACACATATAGTAAGTCAAAAATCACTAAACGATCTAATAAGAGTATTGAAAGAAGCACGAATTACTTGAGCTAATTTGCATTAATATTTGTGAATTTAAAGGTACTCAAATTCGTGTAGAAAATAGATATTTTATCACTTGTAGCGATGAATCTGCTAAATATACTTATATTTATTTATTAAAAAATAAAAGTGATACTTTTGACAAATTTAAAGATTTCCTCCATAAAATAAGAAATCAATTCGGTAAAAAGATTAAGAGAATTAGAAGTGATCGAGGTCGTGAGTATGAATCTATGGGATTCAACTCTTTTGTTTAGTCTTTAGGAATTACCCATGAGACTACTGCTCCTTGTTCACCTGTCTCTAATGAAGTGGCTGCGAGAAAAAATAGAACACTTATTAAGCTAACAAATGCTATGATAGGTGACACTCGTGTATCCTTAAATGTCACGCCCCGGGGTCCCTATTTGATTTAAAAGCAATGCGGAAGTGTCCAATTTTTTTTTGTTTTTTTTAACCTGACCCCCAAGGTATGTCAAATCCACCACAAATATAGGGAGTCCACTGTTCACACGGACAGAATCTCCCCTGCATTTGCACGGCGTCGCACAAGTACAAAATGCATAATTCGCAATACAGGATACAACTACTACAAATGAACATCCACAGATAATCATACACCATTCACCATCACATCCACAACCAGAATTATTTATAAATCCACAACTATTAGTTTAAAATGTTTCCAACCCGGAAACTTGTTTCAAAACACTAAATCATGAAAACCGAGAAAACTGTTTTAAAAATCGTTTTCCACACGGAAACCTTTTCCTTTTAAAACTTGCTACCACGAGGGGTAGAAAACCATTTTCATTTCGCAAGAATCCAAATTCTTTATTACATTCATGAAAATCCAAATATTCGATTCATATAAAAGTACTGAACCATAATTGCAGTCTAAGTTATTTATTTAAAGAAACTGAGTTTAGAGTTTAAACCAATGTACGTAAGTTTCTACCGAACCGCTACGTACACTCTCGCGAATCGTCCCACTAGGACTGCGACATTATCTCAGAATGGGGGTGAGGGATGAGAACATGTAAAGATATCTCCCCTCCCAGTGGGTACCGCAAGCCAACGAGGGCGAGGGGTACTCACCAGTCAAGGAGAATATCAAAGGTATGGGTAAGTGTAAACAATAGCAATGATAATACTTAAACGAGATGCATAAATGAATACTACTGCTACTGTATGAATGCATCAACCGGACGACAAGTGTCACGCCCCGGGTTGCACAAGCACCGAGCACGCCGACAAATCCGCCGTATACAAAAGAATTTCCTCTGTATACGAAGCGTAGCTGTACCTGTATAACATACAATGCTACAAACAGTAGCATAGAGCTGAAGTAAACTATATACACGCAGGTAGGAAAACAAACTTTATATACATACAATCGCAGATACAAAAGAACACTACTCGCTCCAGCGAGTTCAACTGTATATACAAAAGTGTCAAACCAAAAACCACACCAAAAGGGTCACTACCTGCAGGTGGGTCCTCTAGCTCAGTACTCGACGGGGAAGGGCTCTAGCTCACAACGCCCTTGCCTCGTTCCGACTCAGACGGAGCAGCAGCCGCAACAGAAGGCCCTGCAACAACAGTGGAAGAAAGAGGTCGTGAGAACTACTATAAAAACAAGTAGTCCTCAGTGGGTACCGCCCTAAACACATCGGTCCACCCACTAAGTCTACAGGGTAAGCAAGAAAGGAAAAAGGAAGCTGGAAACACTCGACAGCTAGAAGCCACCATACTATCCTGCTCTAAAACCACCCTCTGTAGAACAAGTAAAAACTGACCCAATCTTACGTGGGACTGTGATACACCCGTCTCGCCTAGCGAGGACACCATGGCTCAAGAGCATCTGGCGGAGAATACTCTCTCGAGACTGGAACTACTCTCCGTCTCGCCTACTAAGGTTACACCATATCTCAAGAGCAACCGGCGGAGCAAGCTCTCTAGACTGTGAACACACCCGTCTCGCTCAACTAGGCTCCACTCAAGTCACAACCTCACTGAAAGTAGAACAAAGGGGCCACTGACTGTGTCACTCGGGCTGGCCAAACGGACCCATCCTGCCTGTATCTAGCTACGCCGTACACCGCCTTTAAGGTGTCGGCCCAAGAACTGTCCCAAACTGAAACCGCGAATCAACATCGCACGGCGAATCAACATCGCACTGAAACCTCATTCCGGAATGGCATTCGCAGGGCGCGACCCACGCGAGTATACAAGTATCTCTCGTCACTTTCATTGTAGCTCTCACAAAATTCGAGTAAACAGTGGTCTAACCACTCATACACCACGTGCCCTTGGCACACTCTGTAAACCAACCAGAACTCTGGGACCACCGTCAACCCCCGACGGTTCCCGACCACACCAACAGTCTAAACTCTACTGTGGCTAAGCTCGGCATCCCAAAGACGAGCGTTCATCGTGACTAGGCTCGGCATCCCAAAGACGAGCGTACAAGTAAGCTACATCGCTCGGGTATCCATCGCACTCCCGGCGATGATACGACACAACACGGCTCCTAGAGCTAAATCTGGTAGTGTATACAAATGACGATCAAATCGTGGTTTTCTCCTAAGTCAAGTCCAAGTCCAACATGTATAAAATATTACTCACTAAGCATGCTCCAAAATTCAGATATTCCAACCAATAAATCCAAGAATTCGAGCTATCATATACTAGTCAGAAACTAAAGTCGATACATGTCGATTATTGTACTGAGTAATCCGATGAAATCCCACCTCGATAGTAATTCCCCGGGCAAAGAAGGAATGTCCCGGGTCCCCTCGATCTCCCCCGCGGACCCGTCAAGGGCCGAAGTCTCCCGCGGCGAAGAGGCAAACCCAACAATACGAGATTTCACGAATTCTGTCCAGAAAACAGCAGCTGAGAAAAGCTTAATTCCGACTAAGCTAACCTTCTCCGAATTTGGCGATTCAGGGCTCAGAAGCTTCGTCTCGAAGTCACGAATCCAACGCCGCAAGTTTCGTTGAATTCCGCCACTCCTACGCAGAGTACGAGCCGAAATACGAAACGTCGACGCGGGAAACTGCAGGAACAGAACCTCAGATTCGGTTCGGAAAACAGCGGCTCAATAAAACTAGGGTTCGACAGGGCAAACCTGCTCCAAATCCAGCAAATAAGGTCTCGTTGTAATCGTCTGGAAGTCGCGGATCCAACGCCCCAAGTTTCGTCGTGTTTCGACCCTCCTACACAGAGATCTAGTCAAAACTCCGCGGGTCGACGCTGCAGTCAGCAGCAGTCCGAAATTCATGGGATTTAGAAACAACGGAGGGGAACTCGATGGGCTACTCACCTCAGAAAATGCCCTAGGCCCGTCGCTGAGTCGAGGACGGCGGTTCCGCACGCACGGCTGGCTCCCTCGCAGCGTCTCGTCGTCGAAAACCCCCCCTCGATCCGCTCCGCGGCGCGCCGTCGGCGTGGCTCGACTCCTCTTGAGCTAAGGGGAGCAGCAGCTATGGAAGGAGAAGAAGATGGAGGAGAATGCCTCCTCTCTCTCCTCTCTACTCAGGGTAAAGGGGAGGAGATGGGGTGATGTGACAAGTGAGGAAAAAGTCAAACTGCACCATACCTCCTCTTTGTACCGGTACAAAACCCCACTTGTACGCAGACAAACAGTAACCCGAGAGCCTAATCACAAGAGGCTATACAGATAGCCCCGGTGGTTATACCCAGATAGCAACCAATCTTGTACCGGATAGCAACCGTATTTGTACTGATAAAGACACCGAAACCCGCTATTTGCGTATTTTCGTGACACACGCCGCTCTCGCGTCCCACGGGGCCCGTTTGGCGTCCATTTGGCGCCAACGCGACTCGGACTTGTCCCGACACTCGTCAGAGCTGTCGACAAGCCTCAGGTGCAATTTCCCAGGTCTCTACAACAAGTCCAAAGTACCCAATCTGAAACATCCATATTGGTTCGCACACCTCAAGCCTGTGCCACAACTGCTCAACCTGTACATGACTCTCGCATAAAACATATGGGTCTGAAAGGTATATGACCCCTCACATAAAGCACCCACATCTGAAAGCTTTTAACCATTGCATAAAGCACCCGGGTTCACAGGCTGGCACTCTGAACCACTTTTTCGGAAAACAAACACCCTATTGCGATGAATTGGACCACAAGTGTTCGTGAAATGCTTACAAGCAGTGGCGATCGATGCTAAATGCACAATAGCCAACCGTCAGCAATTAGCCGACAATCCTGCCCCTCAGGACACACCGACCGTATAGGTCGTCAAATAGTCCAACCGATTAAGTATGTCATGATAACAATGTAACAAACCGATCAAATAGGTCACAGATATGAGATACAAGAATCGACCAACTAGGTCACAGATATCACAAGTAGATTGTCACGCCCCGAGCCCACCTATTTGGTCGGATTCGGGCACGCCGACAGACCGCCGAACGGACAGAGTTTCCCCAAGGCGTCACAATCAATACAATTTCAAGGATTCCTAACAGGAACATAATCCATAATCGAGATTGCATAAGGAAGTATCAAAAACATAAATACAACTACTGCTATTACAAGCATTCACTTGACATGAATTTTACATCACAATTCATTTCTTTTACATTCGATCTCCAAATACAATCTAGTTATTACAATTATTTTAATACATCTTGTTCACTCTCTTCTATACCCCTAGCTAGCCGACTGGGGTACATCTATCTCTGGTCTCTGGAGTAGGGCGCTATCTACTGAGCTACGCCATTGCCTCGCGCCGCCTCTGCGCCGCTCACGTGTGTACTTGAAAAATATCCCAAAACAACGTGGGGTGAGAACTATTGCAAAATAGAGTAATCCTCAGTGGGTACCACCACCGAGCTCAATGGCTCACCCACTAAGTCTACAGAAAGGTGTGCAAGAGATAGTAATAAAAGCTAAAAACCTTACAGCTATATGCTACTATACTATCGCTAACCAACACCGACAATCTGTAGATCTAGCCAAAATGCAATCTCTGACCCATTCTTACTAAGGACTATGAAAACACCCGTCCCGCCTGTCAAAGCTACACTGTACACAACCCCGAGGACTGCCGGTGGAGAGCAAAGTCCTAATCGGACACTATGACATCAACACAGAGCAAAAGCTAGACTCCGGAGCGGCACTCGTGGGTGCGACCCAACCGAGTATGCAAGTGTGTCTCTGCTGAGCTCAATCAGGCTCTCACAGGCTATAATCAATGCAAATGGGTCTAACTGGTCTAACAACCAACTCACACGTGCCCCTGGCACAACCTGATGCAAAACACAGAAATCTGGGTCCGCCGTCAACCGCGACAACCCCCGACAGTCTGAAAGAGTCTATATAATACTATAAAATAAGCTCGGCATCCTAGCACGAGCATAACCTCATCCTATACTAATCTGGGTATCCACCGCATACTAACAGCGGCGATACAAATGAACCACAGTTCCTAAAGCTAAATCTCGTAATTTTCTGAAACAATGACAGTGTAGGATCTAATAGTTTTTTCCTAAGTCAATTCTAGTTCAACATGTATAATTCATCTAAATCACTAATTATGCTCCAAATTCAGATTTCAAAGAATATGCAAATCAACAAATTTGAGATATAAAACATAATAAACGAAGCCATAAATACATGCTGTCAACTCCGGCTTAGGAGGAAATACGACTATTTCGGCAACATCAACCCACCTCGCAAAGCTCGTCCAACCACGGCGAGAAATCGAAAGACGGGAATCCACGCGCTCGCCCGACCTCCCAACGACACAACCGCGATGCCAGCGGCTCAAACAGCCCTCCGAATAGACGTCGACAACTTCTCGAGCTCCAACCGCGACCTCCACAACGTACGAGTACACCAGCTAGAGAGAGAGAGAAGAAAATAAGAAGAAGAAGTGGCTATTAAGCTCTCTCTGTCAATATATAGGCTGGGGATAAGGTTGGGATTAACGTCACAATCAAATGACCGAAAGGCCCCTTACCAACTCAAAAATCTAGCTGGAGTACCGATACTCCCTTTGAATACTGGTACTCGGGCCTTCAACACGCAGCTTCGTACACTTGGTACCGATACCAGCATGAGCAGTACCGGTACCCAAGCTCGATACTGGTACTTGACAGGTCAGTACCGGTACTCAGCAGCATCTATGCGCAAACCCGAGAGCTTTAGTTCTATATTTCCACTAGGGTACCGGTACTCCTCCCACCGGTACCAGTACTCAACACTAAAATCTGCACTTTGCAAATTAAGGTCAAAGAAAGGTGTTATTTTGGCAGAGCTTTGGGCTCATCTTGTGTAGAATTGGTGAAGCCACACGACGAGAGTTGAGCTATTGTATTCTGAAGGGGACAAGCTAGTATTCTGCTGCATCGGTTCAAAAGCTTTGCCAACCGCAGAAGGCTTGAACCACCTTAAGAAGAGGAGATTTTCGTGCCTTGGCTTGATCGACCCGTCGACACTTTTTATATTATTTTGTTGCTAACCTCTATTTTTCGAATATATATATATATATACCAACAATTAGGATCAACTGTCCATGAATCATAAACATCATATGTCTGATGCATAAAAAAAAGGCATCTAGATTGTGTCCAATAGATTATCCGGTGTACTACAAGTACAATTCATTTGGTGCATCAAATTATTCAATGCATGCGAATTAGATGCATAAGAAACATATTGCAGCGACTTGTTGGGAGATTTGGAAAGAACGCAATAGTAGAATCTTCGATAATCGCTTTGCGCTCTGTGAGAACCTGGGACAAAGAGTTCTTTGCCTGGCCGGCTTATGGAAAGTTGCTCTGGACTCTTAACTCTAGCTTGAGAGTCTTCGTGTGATGTTCGCTCCTCTTGCGCTGACTGTTGGCTGCCTTTTGAGATCCTCCTTTGTGCTTTTTCTTTTATTTGGCTTAGGCTTGAACCTTTCTTTTGGTTTTGTATCTGTTTTCTGAAATAGGGTATACCCCTGTTTAATCAAAAAAAAAAGAAACATATTGGACATTCCAATTGTTGATTACATCTAATGATTTATGTTATGATTAGAACAACTTGTATTTTATTTATGTTGCATTGATGATCTAGTGCACTTTGTGCAAGCAATAATTTGTTTTTTCTATCCTGTCCCATTTGGAGATATGATGGGAACACAGTAATAATGCAACATTGACTTTGCAAATACAACATATTTTGATTAACAATGTGGTGACAATGAGAATGTTATGCCATTGCGACATTAAAGCTATATAAGCTTTTTTACTATCATACCTCTATGGCCACACTCAACTGCAACTATTCTAAAAAGGATAAATTGCATTATTACCTTCTAAACTTTTGGCGAAGTTTTACTTTACCCCTCGAACTCTTAAAAGGGACATCTAATACCCTAAACTCTAATATTTTATTTATGTTACTACTTTCGTCAGTTTTCCGTCAAGCTCCGTTAACCGAAAACTGACGGAAAGGATAAAACAAATTAAATATTAGAGTTAGGGTATTAAATGTCTATTTTAGAAGTTTTGGGGGTTAAGTGAAACTCACCAAAAGTTCAGGAAGTAGCAATGCAATTTACCCTAATATATTACTTATGGATTGACTACTAACCCCCAAATTAGTGACGATGAGAATGTTATGCTATTGTGACATTAAAACTATATAAGCATTTTTACTATCAGACCTCTATGGTCACAGTCAACTGCAACTATTCTAAAAATATCGGTTAAAAATTGCATCAAATTAAAAATTGAGGACTGAAGTACTACCCATTTCATATTTTGATGATCAAAATTCAATTTAACCTTTCTTTTATAACTATCATACAATATCACTACTATATTTTTTTTCCCTATTTTCTTTCAGGCTGACTATGGTATTTCAACTGGTTGTTATAACTTTCATTGCAAAGGCTTTGTAATGGTTGATTGGAATGTACTTACACCAGGAGACGTAATTGATACCGTATCTACTTATAATGGTCAACAATACTATATCACACTTAGCATAAAAAAGGTTGAATAAATTTCTTTACTTTAAAATCGTTATATTTTATTTTGTAATGCTATATCATTGTGGCTGCTGAATGATAGAATATCGAGTTTTCTTAAACTTGCATATATTTTAGTACTTTAAAAGTGTTTACGAAGCTTATATAATGGTAACAAAGAAGTGTGTTTGTCTACATAAATATACAAACACACACACGTCTATCTATCTAACTATAATCTATAAATCTATAAAATAAAATAAATGAAAGGGGAACCCTAAAGAAGGCCTCCCTTATTTTGATATCTTGTGGAACCCATATATATATATATATATATATATATATATATATAGTCCGGTTATATAATAGTAATAAAGAAGTGTGTGTGTGTGTGTGTGTGTGTGTGTGTGTGTGTGTGTGTGTGTGTGTGTGTATAGAGTCCGGTTATGTAATAGTAATAAAGAAGTGTGTGTGTCTACATAAATAGACACACACATATACATATATACATTTAAGCTAGGATTACTATACTTTTATAAGTGTAGACCCTTTTGCACTCATAAATTTTAGATCGTTTGATGAAGAGATGTGCTTTTAGAATGATAGTAGTTGTCACGCCCCGGGACCCAGCGGAAGCCCGCCCGGCGCGTGCCCAGACCCGCCGTATGTCTACAACATACAAGACGTCTAACAAAAACGATAAATAACCAACAAAATAAAAAGAATCTAGAAGTATCAGAGCAGTATAACAACTAGAATTCTATACAAGGAAGCAAAAAAGAAGTGACTAAAATAAAGTACCAATCTCTAATATAAACTATAAAGAGAGTACAACAAAAAGAAATCCAAACACCACTATAACTAAGTACATGGTAGTCTCTACATAGGGATACAAAACTCTCTCAATCTCACCAAAGTACAAAAAAAGAGAAAAACCCCTACAAGGTGGAAAGCTGCGATAACTAGCTAGCGATTCCCTTTCCACGATCCCTTGCCTCCGCCGGTGCCGAAGGCTCTGAAACACATAAGAAAAAGGGGGCATGAGAACTATTAAATAATAGTTCCCAGTGGGCAATTACTGACTTTAGTTGCATGCTCCACTAGGCCCAAAACGAAACAAGTAAGTATAAACGATAATATAAGCGATAATAAGCGACATGTAAATAACATGTAAACTACTAAACACAATATCTCTACTTAGCATGAATTTGCATAAGTAAGCTATTCTAAGCATGAATAGAAAGCGCTATAAATAACATGAAGTTCCCAACTTAATAGTAAAAGGTTTAAGTTTACTATTCTAATCAAAATTCATAATGTCCGCAAGTGATAGTGAAGTGTTAAAGTTTACTATTCTAGTCAAAGTCCACAGTTTTCATTAAACTACATTAAGTTTAAATACCATTAGATCCAACCCGAAGGCGATATGGCCGATGCCCACCCGAAGGCTGCCTAGCCCAAATGCCGAGCCTAATGGCCCCGTAGTAGAGAACATCCCTACCCTAGGAATGAGACTGTCCCACGGCAATCCACTTCGGCACCCAATCCCGCACGGCGAATACAAGAAATGCGTTGGCCAACTCCGGAGTGCCGGCTTGTAGGGAGCTACCCTCACAAGCGTGTGCGAATGAGCACAATGGCAAAAGTCACAAAACTCGTCACAAGTCCCAAATCGTCATGTCTCTGACATGGAATGTACAAGTGTCCAAAAGGCCTATCTCTATGTCATCATGTCTCTACATGGAAATAATAGATGTTCAAAGGCCTATGTCAAGTCTCTATGTTGCAGTTTCATAGTTATCGAAGGTAAGACCCGCTTTCTGACTCTTTAGCTCTTCTAAGTTCCAACAAGAGCTCGATGTTTACAACTACATTAATTAAGCTATAACATCATAAAGTGCCCACTCCCAGGAGCCCACATGAATCACCCCCACATGCCAGCTATATAACCCAGATTTCCCTACTATATAGAGTCAAATTTTAAACATACATAAGGCATGCATTTTAAGTGATTCAAAATTCATAATAAATCTATTTAGCATGAATATGCATTCAAAATAATTAAATCAAACCGAATAAGCACTTAGGAGCCATTTGCCCCTATGCTCATGAAGCCAAACCCACCAAGTGCGAAAAGCGTTGCTCCGAACCGCTAACGAAGCTTCGATAATCACTCCTTGAGTCCTAAAAAGCACACCCTAGGAGTTACAAGCTAAGAAGATACACCTTGAGTTCACACTTTAAGGAACTCTACAAAAGGTTGGAGAAAACTCACCGAATGCGAAGAAAGTGCTCTTGATCTCCAAATGGGAGTTAGAGTCCTTCTAATCCAACCTAAATCAAAGTTCTAAACCCATCAATTAGGTCCCAAAGGCCCTAAATCGAAAATCCCCAAATCCCAACCCTAGAATCCAAAACTAGGGTTTCATCTCAAAGAAACCTCCAAAATCCGAAACTAGAGGAGGAAAATCGTTCACATACCTCTAAGAAGCTCTAAACCAAGCTCAAAAGGCCCTAGGCTTGAAGCTTGATCCACCACAAAGCTCCAACCACCAAGCTCCAAGCTCCAACAATGGTGATGTGGCCTCTACCAAGCACAAAGAGGCAAAAGAAGGGTTTAAATCCTCAAAACCCAAGTAAAATCAAAGGGAAGGGAAAGAGATGGAGTGGAGGGTCTCCCTACCTTCTCTCCTTTGACTCTCAGCCCAAAAGAAGCCCTAGAGGGCGTGGGGTAGTCTAATAGAGGTGCACAAATACACAAACCCCCGCAGCGGTCTCGAAATCGCAGTTGTACCCAAGACGGTATCCCCATACAGACTCGCGAAACAAACCCGAGGCTCGGTTGGTCGCCTCCAGCCATCCCATACCTAAGATGTAATCCACCCCGTACGATAGCAACAATGGCCGTAGATAGCAACCATGGCCGTACTGCATGCCCCCGCAGTCAAACCCGAGAGCAACCTAAAATCCAACTTTTGGACTTTAGTGCTTGGAATTCATCCACTAACCCTGCTCGTGCCATAGGTCGGAACACGTCAACGACCCTCCGTAAAAATCTGGAAAAGCTCCAAACACAAGTCAAATACTCGAACTCCGCAATTTGCGCAAGTCCAGTATGTTACATTCACCCCTCCTAAAAAGGAGTTTCGTCCGCGAAACTCATAAGCGAACTCATACCTCAAGTCTCCATCTGAAAGAGATGGGGATAGCGCTCCTGCAGTGCGGTCTCAGGCTCCCACGTGGCCTCCCGCTCCTCGTGGTTGCTCCAAAGAACCTTCACGTACGGGATGTCTCGGTTCCGCAACTTCTTCACTTCGCGAGCCAAGATCTTCACTGGTAGCTCCTCGAAGGTCAAATCCTCCCGTAGCTCTATGGGTACCGCCTCCAAAACATGAGCCGGATCATGGATATATTTCCGAAGGACCGATACATGAAAGACGTTGTGCACTTCCGATAGGTTCGGCGGTAGAGCAAGTCGATACGCTACCGGACCTATACGTTCTAAGATCTCGTAGGGTCCAATGAATCGAGGACTCAACTTGCCTCGAATTCCAAATCTCCGAATTCCCTTTGACGGCGAGACTTTCAAGAAGACATGATCTCCAATCAGAAACTCCAAGTCTCGTCGGCGTTTATCTGCATAGCTCCTTTGTCTACTCTGGGCTGTCAGTAGTCGCTCACGAGCGATTCGAACCTTATCCTCAGCTTCCTAGAGCACTTCAGGGCCTAAAGCCAATCTTTCGCCAACTTCACTCCAATGAAGTGGTGATTTACATTTCCGCCCATACAATGCCTCGAACGGTGCCATCTTGATGCTTGCTTGATAACTATTGTTATAAGCAAACTCCGCCATAGGTAGATGCTGCGACCATCCTCCCTGGAAGTCAATCACACATGCTCGAAGCATGTCCTCAAGAGTCTGTATAGTGCGCTCTGACTGCCCATCACTCTGGGGTTGGAAAGCAGTGCTGAAATCCAATCTAGTACCTAAGGCGTCCTGCAGACTCCTCCAAAAGTGTGACACAAAGCGGGTGTCTCTATCTGATACGATCGATGTAGGTACTCCATGAAGTCGCACAATCTCATCAAGGTACACTTGTGCAAGCTTCTCTCCAGCCCAAGTAGTATGAATAGATATGAAGTGCGCCGACTTCGTCAACCTATTCACTATCACCCAAATAGCATCATGCCCAGCTTGAGAGCGAGGCAATCCTGTCACGAAGTCCATGGTGATCTTCTCCCACTTCCACACGGGAATAGGCAAACTCTGAAGTTTTCCCGCTGGAACTCGATGCTCAGCTTTCACCCGTTGGCAAGTTAGACATCTAGCAACGAACTCGCCAACATCCTTCTTCATCCCAAGCCACCAATAAAGTAACCTCAAGTCCTTGTACATTTTGGTGCCTCCTGGATGAATAGCATAAGGTGCTCTGTGTGCCTCCTGAAAGATGTCCTCTCTAAGTCCCGAATCCGCCGGCACACAAATCCGTCCACCAAAGTGCATCACTACCTGATCATCCACTAGGAAGTTGCTTCTGCAACCATCAGCCATTTTGTCTCGAATCTTTTGCAACTCTAAGTCAAGAGCTTGCTTTTCTTTAATTCTATCCATAAGTGTAGGTTGCACAACCATAGTCATTAACCGCAAAGGTGTATCCGGAGTCACTACCTCCAACTCCAACCGTTTCATCTGCTCGATCAACTGCGGTTGGGTAACAACATGCATCGCTAAGTTCTCGGTCAATTTCCGACTTAGCGCATCCGCCACCACGTTAGCCTTACCTGGGTGGTAGAGAATAGTCGAGTCATAATCCTTGAGCAGCTCTAACCATCTGCGCTGTCTTAAGTTCAACTCCTTCTGAGTGAAAAGGTACTTTAAGCTCTTGTGATCCGTATAGACCTCGCACCGCTCGCCATACAAATAGTGGTGCCATAGCTTCAATGCAAAGACTACGGCCGCCAACTCCAAGTCGTGTGTAGGATAGTTCTTCTCGTATTCCTTCAATTGGCGAGAAGCATACGCGATCACTTTGTCACCCTGCATCAAGACACAGCCCAATCCATTAAGAGATGCATCACTATAAACCACATACCCTGCTCCAGCAATAGGTAATGTGAGGATCGGGCGTAGTCAATCTCGGCTTCAACTCTTGAAAGCTCTTTTCACACGCATCATTCCAAATGAATTTAGCTCCTTTGTGCGTGAGCCTCGTGAGGAGTAGATAACTTCGCAAAGCCCTCCACGAACTGCAGAGTAGCCGGCCAAACCAAGGAAACTCCTGATCTCGGTGACGCTCGTCGGTCTTGGCCAATCCTGAATGGCTTCTATCTTCCTAGGATCCACTGCTATACCTGATCCTGAAATCACATGTCCCAGAAAAGCCACTTCTCGAAGCCAAAATTCACACTTCTTCGGCTGAGCAAATAATTTCTTTTCCCGAAGCACTTGAAGTACCAATCTCAAGTGTTCCTCGTGCTCTACATCACTTCGGGAATAAACCAAGATGTCGTCGATGAAGACCACGACGAACCTGTCTAGATAAGGCTTGAAAACACGGTTCATTAGATCCATAAAAGCTGTCGGGGCAATAGTAAGCCCAAACGGCATAACAGTGAACTCATAATGTCCATACCGTGATCTAAAAGCCGTCTTCGCCACATCCTGCGCAATCTTCAATCGATGGTATCCCGACTTCAAGTCTATCTTGGAATACACATTCGATCCTTGAAGTTGATCAAAAAGATCATCAATCCTCGGAACGGATATTTATTCTTGATCGTGACTTTATTAAGTTCACGATAGTCCACGCAAAGGCGAAGTGATCCGTTCTTCTTCTTTACAAAAGAACCTGCTCCCCAAGGTGACACACTCGGCCGAATGAAGCCCTTGTCCAACATATCCTCAGAATCGTGCCCTCGCCTCCTTTAACTCGCTGCCATCCTATAGGGTGCCTTCGAGACTGGGGTAGTCCCGGGAGCGAGATGTACCACAAACTCGATCTCCCTATCAGGTGGCATGCCTGGAAGCTCGCTGGAAACACGTCCTGAAACTCTCGTACCACCGGGAGATCCTCGATCCTAGGGGTATCATCCTCACCCCTCAAAGCGATACTAGCCAAATAGGCTACGCATCCCCGGTTGATCAGTTCATAGCTCGAGACGAACTGATCGACATCGCAAAAAGCGAACTCTGGCATCCTCTAAATACCACCTCACTCTGACCCGGTTCTCTAAAAGTAACCGTTCGATTAACACAATCGATAGTGGCGTAATATCTAGTCAACCAATCCATACCCAAAACCACGTCAAAGTCCCCCAACTTGCGCACTACTCGCAAGTCCACGGGCATGGTCCAATCTCCTACCAGGATAGGACAACTGGGGCAATACTCTCGCACGTTCACAATGTGGTCGGGTACAACAATACGTCCAGGGTGTAGTAAAGGAACAAACTGGATGTCATGCACTGAAATGTACTCGATCTATAAATGAATGTGATGCACCGGTATCAAATAATGCACGTACTCTAATACCATCAAGTAAAATGATACCGCCACCACATCTCACCACATCGCGCGCCTGCGCGCGCGTGCGTACGCGCGCTACTCGGCGCTGTCGTGACCCTCGTCTGCGCTGGACGGTCGGCCGCCTGGCATCGTGTCGACGGGGTCCTTCGGCCGGCGGTGGTAGAGCCGGTGCCGATGCGTAAGATGGTGCCGGTGAAGAACCTCTCGCACTCGAGACGGATGTGGCCCTCCCGGCCACACCGGAAGCACTCGCCCGCGCCGTGGACACTGCGGCGGGTGGTGAGGACCACCGCAGATCACACACCGGGAGGCCGTCGGTCGGGTCCTCCTCACTGAGTCGGTGCGCCTCGACTGCGCTGCTGGTGCCTCGGATGTTTCGGTGGCCTCCTAGAGTGCGTCTGGCTCGCACCCTCGGCCGCGGACCTCTTGCCCTTTCCCCTATCCAAGCCCTCGCGTCTCTCCTGTACCATGGCTGCGCCGCTCTCCACAGTGAGCGCGCGGTTCACCACCTGTCGGTAAGTTTGAAGCTCCGATGACTGCACAAACCGGAAAATCGACGGTCGCAGTCCACGCTCGAAGATGCGGGCCTTATCCTCGTCGTCCCGCACAACGAAGGGCACGCAGTGCAGAAGTCGAGAAAACTCTCTCTCGTACTCGGCCACAGTCCGGTCCCCCTGCGTAAGGCTGTGCAAACTCTGCTCCATCTGCCTCTTGACGCTGTCA
Organism: Aechmea fasciata; assembly: GCA_025177825.1. NCBI lineage: Eukaryota > Viridiplantae > Streptophyta > Magnoliopsida > Poales > Bromeliaceae > Aechmea > Aechmea fasciata. The sequence goes on from CM045923.1 coordinate 14,075,166, forward strand.
GGAAAGTAGTGTGACAACAGAAGTTCCTTGAACTTCATCCAAGTAATAGACGCCAAATCCGTGCTGGGGTTCTCCTGAATGTCCATCCACCAGCGGTAGGCCTCGCCGTCAAGGTGGTGGGTGGCGAGCCACACCCTATCCCGCTCCTCCACAAAAGTGTCGCGGAATAGCTTCTCCATGTGCATCAACCACTTTTCCACCATCCGGGTCGACGTTCTCTCCGTCAAAGATCCTGACCGCACTTCCTAAACTCCTTGAGGTGACCCATGAGTCGATCCCTCTCGACTCCCTGAGCCATAACTGGAAATGCCGCTGCCACCGGCGATGCTCGAACTGGCGGGGTGTCCCGATCCTCCTCCTTGCGCTCGACTGCCGGAGTAGTCCTGTGAGCGGCCGCGGGGATCGCGCTCGCGTAAGTCAACCTCGGTGCCGCGGTGAAGGAGTCTGAGTCTCCCTCGCGGCCGCCTGCTGTAGTAGAAGGTCCTCCATGCACTTCATGCGCGCCTCCTGACGCTGTGCCGCTGTCGTCTGCTGTGTCACCAAAGCTGTGAGGGCCGCCAACTGGCCCCTCAACTCACGGACCTCGTCGGATCCGGAGGTAGCGGAGGTCTCGACCTCCTCAAAAGTTGCCGCATTGTCCGCTCCAACAGATTTCGAGCGAGTTATCGGCATCGCCACTACACATCATTAAAAAGCGCAAGTTAGTAAGCTCACGCGATCGCATCCCCGCTCATGCTATAAATACCCAAATCATGCGAAAGTAAGGAAGTGTCATATACTACTAACTCCCGATGTTACGTTGTCGGCCGCCAACGTAACCCTCCGCGGGTTAGAAGTTATACACTTCGATCCAACTCTACTCACTAGAGTTATTCAAGATACCCAATCTTAATACTTTCGCTCCCAAGTTAAATAGACCTCGTCTCTCACGAGCCTATATCCTATAGTCCAACCTGCCTAAGGTTTGCTAGGTCCACAAGAAGACTCAACCCTAGGCTCTGATACCAATTTAATCTGTCACGCCCCGGGACCCAGCGGAAGCCCGCCCGGCGCGTGCCCAGACCCGCCGTATGTCTACAACATACAAGGCGTCTAACAAAAACCATAAATAACCAACAAAATAAAAAGAATCTAGAAGTATCAGAGCAGTATAACAACTAGAATTCTATACAAGGAAGCATAAAAGAAGTGACTAAAATAAAGTACCAATCTCTAATATAAACTATAAAGAGAGTACAACAAAAAGAAATCCAAACACCACTATAACTAAGTACATGGTAGTCTCTACATAGGGATACAAAACTCTCTCAATCTCACCAAAGTACAAAAAGAGAGAAAAACCCCTACAAGGTGGAAAGCTGCGATAACTAGCTAGCGATTCCCTTTCCACGATCCCTTGCCTCCGCCGGTGCCGAAGGCTCTGAAACATATAAGAAAAATGGGGCATGAGAACTATTAAATAATAGTTCCCAGTGGGCAATTAATTGTGAGTTACGGGGAAGCCCCAAGGATCTATCTAGATTGTATCCGACACCTAGAGGGGGGTGAATAGGTGTACCGGCCAAAAATCACAAATAATCGATGCGTTAAAAGTAAATGCGAAAATTAAAAACACACCGAGATTTACGTGGGAAAACTCCAAACTCGGAGTAAAAACCCACGGGACCAACACGCGAATAACAATCCACTAAGAGAAAAGATTACAAAGTGATTACCGACTCCACGGACTTAACCTCTCTAACTCTCCTATGAATCTCCGCGCACGCCTCCTCCGGGTTGTCCACGCCCTCACGTTCGAGTCCACGAACGCCACGTCCCGAATCCACGAAACGCCTCCACTTCGAATCCACGAAGCCTTGATCACGCCGAATCCACGACGCCCACTCGAATCCACGAGCCAACGATCCGAATCCACGAATCGCCTTCAACCGCGCCGAATCCACGACGCCGTTCATGAGAAGCATCATGAGTATGGTGATCCTTCGCTTAGGAGTATCGTAGAAAACCGACGAAGAAAACTCCAAGCGAAACGTAGATCAAATCGACATATAGATATTCAATACGATATCTCGATTTGACCTAAAAGAGGCTATGATGTAGAAAATAGGTTTTAGATGAATTCCTAGCCTCTAGGGTTTCTCAAACATGTATCTTCATGTTGTGCATCGAATTAGAGAACCCCAAGACCTTATTTATAGGTTTATAAAACATAGAGATAGACTAGGATTCGAAAACATGTTTTTAAAACCTATTAGAAGACTTAGAGATAAATTAGGATTTGAAAATATATTCTTAAGCCAATTAGAAGACTTAGAAATTGACTAGGATTGAAAAAATCTGATTTTTAAAAGATTTCACGCAACCAATGTCCGGTCTTCATAGTGATGTCCGGTCTTCAATGTCCGGTCCTGAGCTGCTCGACCGGTCCACAGTGTCGTCAATTTTTTCGGAGCCGACCGAGACCGGACAATACCAAGAATGTCCGGTCTTGACTTGCGTAACTCAAATTCTCATGGTACTGAGACCGGACATATCCACAATGTCCGGACATTCATTAATAAAACGCACTGTCAAGCCTGTGGCATCCGGACATGCTTCCAATGTCCGGACATTGATACGTGAAAACCTTAGTTTTGAAAATTCATTAGTTTAAAAGTATTCCAAGTCTTCCAAACACTATTTTCTTTGTTTAGATCACCATATTATGATTTAAAACCTTACCTAGGCATCGTGATTCAACTTCGTCGCTTTCTTCGAAGTCTAGGATTCTTCAACCATCTTCGATCCGCTCCAATCCTTCAAGACTCCGACTCAAAACACAAGTCACGAAACTTGCCAACACAAAATCCGTAACAATCTCCCACTTTGGCAATTTCATGACAAAACACAAAAACTAAAAATACATCATAAAGACAAACGAAGTTCAATGTCATCACCAAAACATCAAACTTCTCGCGTGTAATCCAAATACAATTTTAAAACTAAAAATACACTAAAAACTCCTAAAACAAACTCTATGACTTAGACACAGGGAGTCTTTAAGTCTTCAATGATCTCGCAAAAAATTTACTTTCTCCACGAACAAAGTTAGTAGAAAGAAAAATATCATTAAAAATCTCTCCCTTTGTTCATGCATCTTATCATAAAAATCTCTACCCCTTTGATCTTCTATTCAAGTTTTTCTTTTCTTCTCCCCTTTTTGTCAAAAATTGCCAAAAGAGAGTGCAAAAATAGAGAGAGCACCAATAATATTTGTGCATGAACACCATATATAGATTAAAACAAAATCCTCCAAAATCAAAAGAATTTCATAAAAATTAATGATTTTACTCCAAAAATCATTATGATGAAAATAAATTATTATTTGATTTCAAAAGACATCAAATCATCAAAAAATTGATATTAAAGAAAATCTAATATTTTTTAAAACATCACGACGCAAATTGATGAGAAATAATTTCTAAAAATTTAGCAAAATTGACACCAATTTGTCGCAACCCGTTCAAAATAGAGATTTAGCTAATAAACACCGGGGGTGGCTCTTTGAGCATCTTTTTCAATCTACCACCTTATAACGCCGAAAATTCTAAAATATTCACATATATTTTTTTTCAACCTTTTCGGTTTTTTTCATATAATAACCCATGTGGTAGCTTCACACACGTACCGGACGACCGGGGTGGTAGCTCTTTCCTACATGTGGTGGTAGTTTTCACACTCCTTTCGGATGTAACTCTTTCCACATCTTTATAATCATAGGAGTTTTCTCCTTTTTTTTTTATAATATTCAAACTCCCCCTAAACTAGACAATCTCACATTTGAAAATAATTTTGACGAATTTTAGTCAATTAAGAAAATATCCATCAATTATATTCAACATTCACAACCAAGATGAATTTAAAAATCAAGAGATTAAAAATAATTTCAAAATTTTGATGAATGTATGTATAAAGAAATCACATATTAAGTTATCGTCAAAATACCAATAAGTGGAGTAAAAACGACAATTAATATGAATTTAATTTGATTTGAAATGTCTTTGAATACCGGTTAATGCACTTTGAAAAACCATTGATCTCTCCCTCTTTGAAATCTCTCTCTCTCATTTGAAATCCTTTTTTTTTACTTTTGAATCTCATCTCTCTCCTCATGACGATTTTGAAACACATAGAATTTCAAGTACCAAAAATCCTTCTAAAAATGTAATGTCATGAATAAAAGTATGAAATATGCACCAATCAAAGCATTACGAAAACAAATTAGAGAGAAAAGCATGGAAAGATATCACCTTTCCGAATCCAAACTTGTGACATTCTCGTTGCTTTGGCTTGTTGACGTGAGGCTTGATTTGCTTTGATTTTTGATCAACCGTTGATGGTTGCGATGGTTGAAACTTCTGATATTGTCGTTGAGACTTAAAAACCCAAACCGCTTGTGGCTTCGATTTAGAAATCCGGTTCGGTTGTGGTACTTGACTAACTTGATTTTTTCTTTGATTCCGTGGGGGAAGTCGAGTACTAGATAATACCAATTGAGATTTCCGAGTTGCCGATTGATTCTTCTTTGTCTTGTTCGGGCAACTCCTTTTGATGTGTCCTTTGATGCCACATCGGTGACACACCTTTTCCTTCAATGTAGTTGAGACTTTAGAAGTTGACGTTTGGTTCCTCTCAACGTATATCCGTTCGTATCCGAGGCCAAGTTTATTCTTTTGACCCAATCCGAGCATGTGATCCAACTTCTTCGATCCGGAAGAGAATTTGTGAAGATCGGATTGAAGTTGATGAACTTGGTTCGTTAAGACTTGATTAGATGTGTAGGTTTCCTTGAATTGTTGCACCAAGAATCCAATCTTGTCTTTAGATGATTTGATCGTTAATTCCGATTCATCTACCTTCTTTTGGAGGTCCGAATTATTTTTAATAATTGATTCATTTTCCTCTTCGAGAGCTTTCGTCATTGTTTTCAAATTTTTGTACTTCTCTTCAAGTTCCAACAAACGGCTCCTCAACTTCTTATTCAATTTCGCCATATTTTTCGATTCGATAAGAAGTTGATTGTATGCCTCCTCCAAATCTTCATCGTTAGACTCCTCCTCAGTTTCACCATTGTCGCTCGAAGACCCATGCAATGAAGGAGAAACACTTGTGTTAGAAACAATAGATGATAAACAAGCAATATTAGAGGAAGGCAAAGAAGACTTAGAAATTAAAGCAATATGATCCTTCTTTTCTTCGTCACTTGAAGATGAATCACCCGAAGTAGAATCATCCCAAGTTTTCGCTTTCGCTTGCAAAGCCTTTTGTTTATATGTCTTCTTTGAAGGACAATCCGTTGCTATATGGCCGTAGCCTTTGCACTTGAAGCATTGGATCTCCCCTTCAAATTCATCTTTTTCTTTCGAAGACTTTGCAAGTTTTCTATCTTTAAATTTAGAAGATGAAGATGAGTTAGAAAACGATTTTTGTTTCGAAGATGAAGCATCGTTCTTCTTTCGGAAGTTCCGTCGGAATTTCTTCGTGAGGAGCGCCAATTGTTGTTCAAAATCCGCAAGTGAAATATCTCCGTCGGAATCCGTGTCGTTGTCTTCTTCCTTTGTTGATTTGAGTGCAATCCCTGTGCTTTTAGAAAAAGACTTGGAAGAAGATTGGTTAGTAGGAAAAGTCATCTCGTACGTTTGTAAAGCGCCTACTAACTATTCGACTTTCATCTCATCCGGATGCTTTACTGTTTCAATTGCGGCAACTTTTGCCCTAAAGCGTTCCGGTAGAGTTCGAAGAATTTTTCTAACTACTTTAGACTCCGGGATTTTCTCTCCCAAATTAGCGCATGTATTAACAACGTCTTGTAGACGCGTATAGTATTCGGTAAAGGTCTCGTTTTCATCCATGAAAATCGAATCAAATTTAGTTGTTAACATTTGCAATTTTTGGACCTTTACTAAGCTCGTTCCTTCATGCGTAACTTGTAAAGTATCCCAAATCTCTTTTGCGGTTTCACATGCCGAGACGCGAGTAAACTCCGTTTGCGATAAAGAATTGAATAATGCATTAATTCCTTTACCGTTAAACGAAGATGACTCGTTTTCATCTTTCGTCCACTTATTTCGTGGTTTCGGCGTTTCAACATTATCGACCTTTTCGGTTGGATGTTTCCATCCGAATTCAATCGCTTGCCAAACCCGCTCATCGATCGCTATTAGAAAAGCTCTCATGCGAACTTTCCAATAGGCATAATTCGTGCCGTCGAAGAACGGTGGTCGATTAATGTTTCCGCCTTCGGCCATTAGATAACAATTTATCTAGATCCCGCTCTGATACCAATTGTGAGTTACGGGGAAGCCCCAAGGATCTATCTAGATTGTATCCGACACCTAGAGGGGGGTGAATAGGTGTACCGGCCAAAAATCACAAATAATCGATGCGTTAAAAGTAAATGCGGAAATTAAAAACACACCGAGATTTACGTGGGAAAACTCCACACTCGGAGTAAAAAACCCACGGGACCAACACGCGAATAACAATCCACTAAGAGAAAAGATTACAAGGTGATTATCGACTCCACGGACTTAACCTCTCTAACTCTCCTATGAATCTCCGCGCACGCCTCCTCCGGGTTGTCCACGCCCTCACGTTCGAGTCCACGAACGCCACGTCCCGAATCCACGAAACGCCTCCACTTCGAGTCCACGAAGCCTTGATCACGCCGAATCCACGACGCCCACTCGAATCCACGAGCCAACGATCCGAATCCACGAATCGCCTTCAATCGCGCCGAATCCACGACGCCGTTCATGAGAAGCATCATGAGTATGGTGATCCTTCGCTTAGGAGTATCGTAGAAAACCGAAGAAGAAAACTCCAAGCGAAACGTAGATCAAATCGACATATAGATATTCAATACGATATCTCGATTTGACCTAAAAGAGGCTATGATGTAGAAAATAGGTTTTAGATGAATTCCTAGCCTCTAGGGTTTCTCAAACATGTATCTTCATGTTGTGCATCGAATTAGAGAACCCCAAGACCTTATTTATAGGTTTAGAAAACATAGAGATAGACTAGGATTCAAAAACATGTTTTTAAAACCTATTAGAAGACTTAGAGATAAATTAGGATTTGAAAATATATTCTTAAACCAATTAGAAGACTTAGAAATTGACTAGGATTGAAAAAATCTGATTTTTAAAAGATTTCACGCAACCAATGTCCGGTCTTCATAGTGATGTCCGGTCTTCAATGTCCGGTCCTGAGATGCTCGACCGGTCCACAGTGTCGTCAATTTTTTCGGAGCCGACCGAGACCGGACAATACCAAGAATGTCCGGTCTTGACTTGCGTAACTCAAATTCTCATGGTACTGAGACTGGACATATCCACAATGTCCGGACATTCATTAATAAAACGCACTGTCAAGCCTGTGGCATCCGGACATGCTTCCAATGTCCGGACATTGATACTTGAAAACCTTAGTTTTGAAAACTCATTAGTTTAAAAGTATTCCAAGTCTTCCAAACACTATTTTCTTTGTTTAGATCACCATATTATGATTTAAAACCTTACCTAGGCATCGTGATTCAACTTCGTCGCTTTCTTCGAAGTCTAGGATTCTTCAACCATCTTCGATCCGCTCCAATCCTTCAAGACTCCGACTCAAAACACAAGTCACGAAACTTGCCAACACAAAATCCGTAACATTACTGACTTCAGTTGCATGCTCCACTAGGCCCAAAACGAAACAAGTAAGTATAAACGATAATATAAGCGATAATAAGCGACATGTAAATAACATGTAAACTACTAAACACAATATCTCTACTTAGCATGAATTTGCATAAGTAAGCTATTCTAAGCATGAATAGAAAGCGCTATAAATAACATGAAGTTCCCAACTTGATAGTAAAAGGTTTAAGTTTACTATTCTAATCAAAATCCATAATGTCCGCAAGTGATAGTGAAGTGTTAAAGTTTACTATTCTAGTCAAAGTCCACAGTTTTCATTAAACTACATTAAGTTTAAATACCATTAGATCCAACCCGAAGGCGATATGGCCGATGCCCACCCGAAGGTCGCCTAGCCCAAATGCCGAGCCTAATGGCCCCGTAGTAGCCAACATCCCCACCCTAGGAATGAGACTGTCCCACGGCAATCCACTTCGGCGTCCAATCCCGCACGGCGAATACAAGAAATGCGTTGGCCAACTCCGGAGTGCCGGCTTGTAGGGAGCTACCCTCACAAGCGTGTGCGAATGAGCACAATGGCAAAAGTCACAAAACTCGTCACAAGTCCCAAATCGTCATGTCTCTAACATGGAATGTACAAGTGTCCAAAAGGCCTATCTCTATGTCATCATGTCTCTACATGGAAATAATAGATGTTCAAAGGCCTATATCAAGTCTCTATGTTGCAGTTTCATAGTTTTCTATGTTAAGTGCCGCTTGATGACACTTAAGCTCTTCTAAGTTCCAACAATAGTTCGATGTTCACAACTACATTAATTAAGCTATAACATCATAAAGTGCCCACTCCCAGGAGCCCACATGAATCACCCCCACATGCCAGCTATATAACCCAGATTTCTCTACTATATAGAGTCAAATTTTAAACATACATAAGGCATGCATTTTAAGTGATTCAAAATTCATAATAAATCTATTTAGCATGAATATACATTCAAAATAATTAAATCAAACCGAATAAGCACTTAGGAGCCATTTGCCCCTATGCTCATGAAGCCAAACCCACCAAGTGCGAAAAGCGTTGCTCCGAACCGCTAACGAAGCTTCGATAATCACTCCTTGAGTCCTAAAAAGCACACCCTAAGAGTTGCAAGCTAAGAAAATACACCTTGAGTTCACACTTTAAAGAACTCTACAAAAGGTTGGAGAAAACTCACCGAATGCGAAGGAAGTGCTCTTGATCTCCAAATGGGAGTTAGAGTCCTTCTAATCCAACCTAAATCAAAGTTCTAAACCCATCAATTAGGTCCCAAAGGCCCTAAATCGAAAATCCCCAAATCCCAACCCTAGAATCCAAAACTAGGGTTTCATCTCAAAGAAACCTCCAAAATCCGAAACTAGAGGAGGAAAATCGTTCACATATCTCTAAGAAGCTCTAAACCAAGCTCAAAAGGCCCTAGGCTTGAAGCTTGATCCACCACAAAGCTCCAACCACCAAGCTCCAAGCTCCAACAATGGTGATGTGGCCTCTACCAAGCACAAAGAAGCAAAAGAAGGGTTTAAATCCTCAAAACCCAAATAAAATCAAAGGGAAGGGAAAGAGATGGAGTGGAGGGTCTCCCTACCTTCTCTCCTTTGACTCTCAGCCCAAAAGAAGCCCTAGAGGGCGTGGGGTAGTCTAATAGAGGTGCACAAATGCACAAAACCCCCTGCAGCGGTCTCGAAATCGCAGTTGTACCTAAGACGGTATCCCCATACGCACAGATCATCGCGAAACCAAACCCGAGGCTCGGGTTGGTCGCTCCACCATCCCATACCGGTATTTAATCCACCATGTACCTAAGATATCAACAATGGCCGTACCAGATAGCAACCATGGCCGTACCGGTACATGCCCCCGCAGTCAAACTCCGAGAGCAACCTAAAATCCAACTTTTTGGACTTTAGTGCTTGGAATTCATCCACTAACCTCGCTCGTGCCATAGGTCGGAACACAGTCAACGACCCTCCAGAAAAATCTAGAAAAGCTCCAAACACAAGTCAAATACTCGAACTCCGCAATTTGCGCAAGTCCAGTATGTTACAGTAGTCCCCTAGGATTCAGTGGGTGGTTAGTTGAAGAGTATGAGTGGAAATAGAGAATGATATAACGAGTTGAAATGGTAAAAGGGACAACACACACACGACTTGGTGTAAATTTTAGATCGTTTGATGAAGAGATGTGCGTTTAGAATGATAGTAGTCCCCTAGGATTCAGTGGGTGGTTAGTTGAAGAGTATGAGTGGAAATAGAGAATGATATAACGAGTTGAAATGGTAAAAGGGACAACACACACACGACTTGGTGCAAAGCATAGGAGCTCATATATATATATATATATATATATATATATATATAGAGAGAGAGAGAGAGAGAGAGAGAGAGAGAGAGAGAGAGAGAGTCCTATTACTATACTATTATGAGTACGATCGCCTCGTACTCATAAGTTGTTTTCGATGATAGAGCTTCCGAATCGACGATCCACACCGTTAAACATTATCTAGAGCATTTAAAACTTCTAGAAATAAAATTTTATAATTTTTCGATATCATTTACCTTACGATCAAGAGGTCACAAATTTGACAATTTTTAACGTATGGGATACTTGCTAGTTTAACGGTGTAAAAGAATCGAAATTTGTTGAATTTTTGATAGAAAATTCTATTCACTACATAGATAAAGATCAATACTCCGATCTTGAATTGAAGGATCCGATCATCCTTTTTTAGGACGTCGTTCGATTTTGACCGTTCATTTTATGCCCGCTTGATGGACTTTATAATGATTTCAAAAATTACTAAATTTATTTTCTAGAAGTTTCAAATACTCTAGATCATGTTTAACGGTGTGGATCGCCGATTCGAAAACCCCAACATTGAAAACAACTTATGAGTAGTAAGGGCTTTATCCTCATAATAGTATAGTAGCCCTACTATATATATATATATATATATATATATATATATATATATATATATATATATAGAGTAGGGCTACTATACTATTATTAGTAGAGCCCTACTACTCATAAGTTGTTTTCGATGATAGAGCTAGAATCGACGATCCACTCCGTTAAATATGATCTAGAGTATTTAAAACTTCTAGAAAATAAATTTCGTAATTTTTCAAAATCATTTACCTTACGATCAAAAGCTCACAAAATTGACAATTTTTAACTACGATATGGGATACTTGCTAGTTTAACGGTGTAAAAGAATTGAAATAGGTTGCATTTTTGATAGAAAATTCTATTCACTACCTAGATAAAGATCAATAACTCCGATCTTAAATTGAAGGATCCGATCATCTATTTTTAGGACGTCGTTCGATTTCTACTGCTCATTTTATGCCAATTTGATGGACTTTATTATAATTTTGAAAAATTACGAAATTTATTTTCTAGAAGTTTTAAATACTCTAGATCATATTTAAAGAGCTTTATCATCGAACAACAACTTATGAGTAGTAGGGCTCTACTACTCATAATATATATAGTAGCCCTACTCTATATATATATATATATATATATATATATATATATATATATATATATATATATATATATATATATATATATATAGAACTAGGCTGGAATACTATCAATAGCACCAAACTAGTGGTGCTATTGATTTTTTAGCCATTAGATTGAGAAATGAGCTGTTAGGATGACGTGGGTTCCCTAGGGTTGAGTGGGTGGTTGGTTGAATAGTATAATCTAACAGTAAAAATAATCAAGGGGTTAAATATATATATATATATATATATATATATATATATATATATATATATATATATATATATATATATATATATATATATATATATATATAATTGAGCTCCTATACTTTTAAAAGTACCAAGTCATTGGTACTTTTAAGTTTTTAGCCCTTGGATTTATAGATGTGAGGTTAGGATGATGTGGGCCCCTTGGGTTAAGTGGGTGGTTGGTTGAATAGTATAATCTAACGGATGGAAATGATCAAGGTCGTTGATCTAATCGGTAAAAAAATTCACAAGCACCAAGTGCTTGGTGCTTTTACAAGCACCATAGCGGACTATATATATATATATATATATATATATATATATATATATATATATATATATATATATATATATATATATATATAGAACTATACTGGAATACTATCAATAGCATCAAGTTATTTGTGCTATTAATTTTTTAACCCTTGGATTGAGAAATGTGTGGTTATGATGATGTGGGCCCCCTAGGGTTGAGTGAATGGTTTGTTGAATAGTATAATCTAATGAGTAAAAATAATCAAAGGGTTAAATCTAAGGTGAACAACTCGATAACACCAAGCTTTTGGTGCTATCGATAGTATCAATGGACTCTATATATATATATATATATATATATATATATATATATATATATAGTAGGGCTACTATCCTATTAATAGGATAGAAGCACTTGTCCTATTAAGATTTTAACCCTTGGATGAGAAATTGTAGGGTTATGATGATATTAGTCGGTTAGAGTTGAATGGTCTCCTAGGGTTGAGTGGTCCCCATTTGGGTTATAATATTTAATCCAATGGTTAGAAATGATGAAAAGAGTTGATCCAAAGGCTAAAAACTGATAGACAAGTGCTCCTATCCTATTAAATATAGGATTATGACTATATATATATATATATATATATATATATATATATATATATATATATATATATATATATATATATATATATATATATATCCGCTCTTTTCTCCGACCCTTTAAACTCAAAGGTTTTGGCCGTTAGATCAACCTCTTTGATCATTTCAACCTGTTAGATCATACTATTCAACCAACTATCCACTCAATACTAAGGAACCACCATGATTCTAACTGGGGACCACTATCATTCTAATCCCACATCTCTTCATCCAACGACTGAAAATTTATGAGTACAAAAGTGTCTACACTCAATAGAGTATAGTACGTAGCCCTACTCTTTTTCTCTCTCTCTATATATATAGCAGAGCTAGAATATTATTGATAGTATGAGAATAGCTTTTTACTATCAACTTTTTGATTATTGGATGCCTAGGGTTTAGAGGGGGTGCGTAGAATTGATAGTTATAATTCAAGGGCGGAAAGTTGATAGTAAAGTAAACTCTATTAGATTTTTTTTTTAAATTGCTTATGTGTTTGATTTATGACAGGATCCTCACACAAGGGACTGGTTCTTGTATAGAGAAGATTTAATCACACCAAAACTAATAGGCTATTGGCCAAAGTCACTCTTTACAACTTTAGCTAATAGTGCAACTGACATTGAATGGGGTGGACATGTTGGTTATGCAAAAAGGGAAACAGGTCCTCCAATGGGTAGTGGATTTTATGCTAGTGAATTGGGACAAAAAGCAGCATATATAAAAAATATTGAGCTTTTCGACTCATACGGCGGATCTTTTGAGCTCATTGATGGTGCACAATATGCACGTACTGATGTGGAAGAATGTTACAACCTTACCCCACTTATTAACTCAGGCAAGTATGGATTGCATGATGGATTTTTATTTTATTTTGGTGGTCCTGCTGGTTGTACCAAATAGCAGTAAGGATTAGTATATTCTCTAAATAAAATAATAAAATTTTGAGTTGTTAACTGTGACTCTCGTCGTCTCCTATTATAACATATTTGTAAAAAATTAATCTATGAAACTTTTCTCTCATTTTGTGTTACTTGATTATGTAGCATTTTCTCAGTCTATAGATAACTTGCATGTCATTGACGAGATTAATTAGAGGGTCTTAATCAAAAGACCACCAATGAAGGGCCCGCACATTAATTGTAGTTTATTTAAGATGTGGTGAAATTCTAAGGTAATGCATTGCATCGACAAGAAGACACGGTGCAATTAAAGAGGGTCGTTCTGGTTATGTCAGTTTGTACTACCGATGCTATTCTACCAGCGTTTTTGGAATCTCCTGAAGGATGACATTATGGCTGTTTTCAACTGCTTCTACAATTACTCGACTAAGCTAGACCTGATCAATACAAGCTGGTTATGTCTTATTCCCAAGAAGAAGGAGACCATGTACGCCAACGACTTCCGGCCTATAAGTCTTGTACATAGCATGGCGAAATTGATCTCCAAGGTACTAGCGGTGAGACTACAAATTTTCTTACAGGAATTAGTCAACCCCTACCAAGCTGCCTTTATCAAAGGTCGACATATTTTCGACAACTTCAACCGTGCCCATATACTCATCCACCATCTACATACAACCAAAGCTCGAGCAGCCGTGTTGAAAATTGACTTCGAGCGAGCTTTCGACCGAATAAATTGGTGTCTCTTACTCGAACTGCTACACGCAAGGGGCTTTCCTCAGCGCTGGATCTCTTGGATTCAAGCCCTGCTTCATACGGCTAGCACGGCCGTGATTCTAAATGGTACTCCGGGCAAAATATTCACTTCCAAGAGGGGGCTTCGTCAGGGCGACCCACTTTCTCCTCTACTTTTTATTTTATGTGTTGACGTTCTTTTCAGACTGCTCCAGCGGGCAACGACAACCCACCTACTACCGGACCTTGCCATCGGAAATGCCAGGCTGCATACTCTCCAATTTGCGGATGATCTGATTATCTTTTTGGATGGCTCCACAAGGTCAGTTGCAACTGCTAAGTTTATCCTCGACAAGTTTGCGGCGTGCCCAGGCCTAACAATCAATTTCAATAAAAGTTCCATCACCCCTATTAACCTACCAGCCTCTCAATCTGCTTGCTTAGCTAACTCTATTGGTTGCTCGGTCAAAGATTTTCCACTGATGTACTTGGGATTACCTCTCTCACCCAAAAGACTTCACAAATCTGATTATTTGCCGCTTATTGAGCGAATTGACAATTGCTTGGCAGGATGGAAGGGGCTTACGCTCTCAAGGGGGGGCCGGCTTGTGCTTCTCAACTCGGTACTCTCGTCCACCCCATTATATTTTTGTTCGCTGTTTCAGATGCCGGCTTGGGTGATAAAGTCCATTGACAAAATGCGATGCCATTTCTTCTGGAGGGGACAGAAGCTGAATAACGGCTTCCACTGCCTAGTGAAGTGGGAACAGGTCTGCCGCCCTAAACAATCTGGCGGCTTGGGAGTCCGAAATCTCTACGCGATGAACTCGGCTTTGCTGATGAAGGGATTATGGAACTTCCACAACTCACCGGACCTACCTTGGGTGAAACTTATCAAGCAAAAACATTACAAGCATAGACTTTTGTCTGCCGGAAGCCACTCGACCATCAGGTGCTGCCAAATATGGAAAGGAATTCTCAACACCGCGCCTCCTTTTCATGTTTCCACCCGTGTGTCGCTGGGTAATGGCTAGGCTACATCTTTCTGGAATGCGAGGTGGGCCAGTGAGTACTCATTGCGGACTCAATTCCCTAATCTCTACGCCATTTCAAACCATAAACATCTCTCGGTTGCTACTTGGATGCGCCGCTTTGCTCATAATACTACATCGGCGTTCCGACCTGCACAATTTCTGCGAGAACAAACAGAAGAGCTCCCACGCCTCACAGCTCTGATCCAGAGCACCGTCCTGTCGAATGCTACCGACAAGATTATTTGGCGCTGGAACGACGATGGCCGGTTTGAGGTACGTAGAGCTTACAACTTGCTTACCTTCGATGGCTTAAACGTCTGCGGCATACCTTTCCTTTGGAATCTGAAGACCCCCCTCAGGGTCAAGGTGTTTACCTGGCTTGCCGCGAGAAATAAAATATTCACTGCCGACACACTATCCCATAGGGGCTGGCAAGGTCCTTCGATTTGTGCTCTCTGTTTGATGAATGGAGAGACTCTAGAACACCTCCTTTTCTCTTGCACCTATGCAAAGGCCGTCTGGAACACTCTACTGCTAGCTACCCCGATAACTCGACGCACATTGCTGAGTCAACCAGGGGACCTAACTAAGCGATGGATTCGAGCTCGGGCTTGTGTATGGGGACAGAGGAGGAAAATATTCGATCTATGCTTAACAGCGGCATGCTGGGAACTGTGGAAGGAGAGAAACAACCGTATATTCAGCGGACTCCTCACCCGAAGCGACGAAACAGGAACGAGAGTAGCTAACACCATGAAGCTTTGGCAATTTGCGCTGGGATCATGATAGTATTGCGCTTGGGGTACAATTATGACTGAAACATCGGAACCTCCTTAGTATGCTGTGTTAGATGGCCATTGGTCTTTTTGGGTGTTACCTTTTTGGTGTCTTGCCTTTTTCTTACATCTTGTTTTCGTTTTGTTATGGCGCTTGATGCTGGCATTAAGCTCTTGTACCCCCCTACTCTTTATATTTTTAAATTTAAATAGGGTATATCCCTGTTTCCTCAAAAAAAAATTGTTGATCGTAAATTACACCATTTTGCTAAAAAGGCTCAAGGGAAATTTCATTTAGGTAACTAAACTTTGATCTTTTGATTTAGTAGTAATATGGCTATTAATTCAACCAACAAAGTATGAGATGGGAATGACTACTGCTCTTCTTCACTAACCAAATATTAACTCTAAGAGGATTAATTTGTACAATTTAAAGAAAACAAAAGAACAGATTTTAAGGAACAATATTGGCATAATAAGGAATAAGGAATGTTAAGATCTACTCAAAAAAAGGTATTAGATTTACACCCTCCTCATTGCGAACCGATATTTGGCCCTTGTTTTTTTTTTTAATAGTATAGAACCAAAGAGCTTCTAAATCCTTGGATGAGATGGTGTAAATTTACATCCCATTTTCGGTGTATGGATAGCATTTTCTAAAAAAAGAAAAAAGATGATAAGAGAAAGAAGCCACACAAATTAACATGATGATTTATATAGTTCTACTAATTTTCTATGTTTTTTTTTTATGTCATGCAAACTAACATGAAAATTTATGTCATGCCCCGAGCTTTAGCGGAAGCACTCCCAATATTATGCGCAGATCCACAACGTACATAGCTTTCCCCATACACACCAAGCGATTAACAGAATATTCAATTCATGCAAACACATAACAGCTTCATACGAATTGGAGGATCAAAGTATATATACTACTCCTATTCTATCACAACTATAAGTTCTATTCACATGTCTACGAGTTTCATCAAAATATTACCTCTCAAAATATTAACATTCTACGTAGGAGCTCCATCTGTAAACAATACCAAAATGATAGGGGTTGAGGGGAGTTAGGTACGTACTGCAACACATGATTGCTTACAGAGAAGGAAAACTCTAAGGCTGTGTTTGGTTGTGGGATAAAAGGGGAATAACCCCTTTTATCCCACTATTCCTGCCAAACGTTCCATGCTTTGTTGAGTTTTGGATATCCTCGTGTTAACGGGTTATCCTAGGATAACCCGTTAACCCTTATTCCTCAGAACCCCAAGAATAGCGTTGGCAAAGCAATTTATCCCAGGGGCAAGCTTGGAAACTACGTTGGCCTCGCCATTGCTGCTCCCACCTACCGCCTTCTCCTCGATCGTGCTTACTTCCCTCTTCTCTCCCCCTCTCACCTCCAGACAAAATTGATGTAGCTGCACGAAGGAGATCTAAGCGAGATCCCTTCTTCCTCATCGACATTACTGCTCCAACCACCGCCATCTTCCTCTTCTCTCCCCATCTCACCTCCAGGCACTATTGTGTCCTTCCTTAAATACGCCCCCAAATGATGAAGATCTGAGCTACTCCACTGGCTATTTCAACAATTACTTCTCTAATTTCTCTCAATCCTCGATTCAAACGCCTCCTCATCTCCCCTCACCTCGTCTCCTCTATGAACAGCGGCTATCATTGAGCAAGATCTCATCAAGATCTGCCTTTACTATCGGTCGCCCTCTCGAAATCTTTGAGGCAACACACACCTCTTTGGTTGCCTGGTTGTGTGGTCAAATCTGGCATTTACTGCAGTTGTTGGCTCTTCAGGTAATCCCATTGTTGTTCAAGTGCTTTTCCTTTATAAGGTCAGGCAAATGCAAGGTACAGTTTCTTGCAACTTGTTGTGCTCTAACTCTAGTTTCTGTGTTCCCTCTAATACTATTATCGTGGCTGTAGTATTGTTATCTGTCCATTTCCCAGCATATTCTGTTGTGATCAGAACAGAATTGAAAGAAAACTGAGGTGAGAGGCTTCTAGGGCTACCTATTATCCAGAGGAGCCTTATATGTTTTTGTTAAAGTTCTTAAATTTATTTGATAATCTTTTTTTACTCCTGAGATTTCGATTATGATCCTTGGTATGGTAAGAATCAAAAAATAGTGAGTTGGAAGATAGCTAAAGAGAGGTTCACTTTTCTACTAATCAATTCAACCTTGATTGTGCCTAAAACAAGTTTCAGTGGGATAAGTAAACAATGGGAAAGCCCCAAATGATGATTCCAAAAATGTTGGTTCGGATCTGAGCCTTATTTGGTTCGATGCAAAGTTTATAAAAACAAGGTGATGATGTAGGGCGGGGGCATTGAGGGGTATCCATGGCGAGGTGGCATGTCTTTAAAACGATTGCCATGGTTTCGTATTGAACCTTCCCCCTGAGCCTTAATTAAAAGAAATATCTCATTCAGATGTTTCTTTTCCGGCTGCATGTGTTTGCTACATTTAAAATCTAACAATTATTTCCTATTACTCTCAGATGGCTCCTCCCAAAAACACGGTGCACTCTTTTGCCAAAAATAAAGCCCCAATAATCAATGTCCCCTCTACCGATAGCCAAAGTTTAGAGTGCCCTCTGCAAGAGTCATCAAAAACTAGAGTTCGATCAGGGAATTGGACTGAAAAAATGGACTCTGCAATGTTGAACTTAATGACAGAGGAGCATACTCTTGGAAATTTTGTGAATGGAAGTTTTACCCCGTTGGCATGGAATAGGATGGTTCATGACTTCAACCAGAGAACCAATTTATGTTTTACCAAAGTCCATTTGCAAAACCGATTGAAAGTTTTGAAACGTCAGTATCTAACCTATCAAACTTTAGCCAACAAAAGCGGATGGGGGTGGGACTACACACGCAACATTCCAACAGCCGGTGACCCCAGTGATTGGGAAGCGATCATAGCAGTAAGTTTTGTTATGTTACAACCTATTTTTTACTAGTAATTCTTTTTATTGTACTATACTACATTTATGCGCTAATTTACTTGTTGATTCAATTATATAGGAAAATCCTGCATATGCGAAATGTAGGGACAAGGCATTTCCTGCATATCAAGCTATTGAGTTCTTATCTGGAAAGGCAACTGCAACTGGAAGACATGGCTTTACCTCCATGATGGATGTCGACGATGTTCGCAGCACCTCCTCGTCCTCACCGGCTACAGAAAAACTTAACATGGAGAGCTTAGGAAAGAATTTGGAAGATATTAATGATGCAAATTCAACTTCCCCAACCCCTACTCCAATCAAATTAAGAAGCCGATAATCGATAGTGCCTCTTGCCCAACTTCATCGACGAAGAGGCGGCGTGTGTCACCACCAAATCCTACACCAGTGTCAAATCGTCGACGAAAAGTTGAAGATCGGTCTGAATGCATGCGTGAGCTTGTTGATTTAGGGAGAGAGAACGGAAATAGCAAAAACTATCATGCAACGTGAGCTACAAGCACGACCCAAAGTTCACTCCATAGACGACTGTATGGAAAGACTAACTACTATCCCTCATTTGTCTTCCGATGGTCTACTCGCTGCCTGTGACGCTCTAAAAGACGAGCGCAATTGGCCAATCTTTATGAAATTGAGCGGGGACCTTTTATATATGTGGATCGAGCGTCAAATTTCCATGCAACAGACACAAGCTTGTGCAAGACCTGCTGCACCTTCCTTTCCGTCATCTGCACCTTCCTTTCCACCTGCTGTACCCTTCTTCCCACCACCACATGCACCTTATACTCCTGGGTCATCCTCTTTTCAAGCAGCTGCCGCGTTCTTCCCTCCTACTGCATCAACTTTCCCTCCTGGACCACCTTCATTTCCTTCTAATGCAGCCTCTAACTCTCCTGAAGGACCACATTTTCCTCCAAATTAGATAACTACTAATATGCACTATTTTGGGCTTTTTGTGGTCTTGCAGTATTAGCTACTACTTTCTCATTAGCAAGGCCTTATGCTATTTCCTATTTTCTGAACATTGACTTTCTTACTTGTATGTTTCAATTAGTATGTTTTGGACTATCTATAGCTAGTATTAGTCAGATGATGTTAACTATTTTCTCTTTAGGTAGCAACCTAACAACTTTGATCTGTGATGCTAATATTTCGACATGCAGATAAATTAACTTTTGCAGCCACCATCCATAGTTGCAACCCTCCGACTTGCACCACTTTATGATAATAAGAATGCCGAAGCCAACTTATGAGATTGTGAAACCTTCTGTCTTCAAAACTAGCAGAAATTGAATGGTCGAGGTTCTAAAATACTTCTCTTATCTTCTGTTTTTTTATCTGATTTGTCTCTATGTTATCATTGTGGTGTCTGATTGGTTATGTTTAGTTTTTTGAATACTTGCAGTTATGTGCTTTGTGTGTCACCTCCTTTGGTTTAGTTTGTGAAATTTCATATATGTTTTATTGAAAATGCTTCAAACTTTTTTCTACTTTATGATGTTTGATTCATTATGTTTTTAATCAAAATACTTGTACTTATGTGATACTTATATACCTCCTTTGTTTCATTGTTAGAAAGTTTTACATATGCTTTAAACAAGCAGTTTCAAACCTGCAGTTTTGTCTTTTTTCTGGTGCTTGATTCATTACTTTTGTTTTGTTGCTGAATACTTACAGTTATGTGCTTCGTGCATCACCTCCGTTGGTTCAGTTTTTTAAATTCATTCTGATTGTTTACTTTGCAAATTCGACAATTGTGTTTCACTCGGCATGACTTTTTGTAGGTTGAACAAATTCAAAACTGACTAACTATGTTGCTCTATATGGCTACTCTTCTGTAGGATTGAATTGAGTATAATTGCAGGTTGTTTGATTCTTTCACACAGAACTTGATTCAGTTGCTTCTCCTGCAAAATGTATGAATGGTATGAATGGTGGGCAAGGCAGTTTTACTTACTACTGCAGCCACCATCTATACTAGCGGCTTGATCAAACTTCGCAATGATGAGTTGTCGAGCGAAAAGTATGAATGGTAGGCAAGGCAGTTGTAATGACTACTGCAGCCACCATTTATACCAGCGGCTTGATCAACTTGGCAATGATGAGTTGTAAAGCGAAAAGTATGAAAGGTAGGCAAGGCAGTTCAACTCACTACTGCAGCCACCATCTATGCTTACAACCCTTCATACCTGAGCCAAGTGTTTAGGTTTTCAGATCTTCTTTCGCGTCGTGCAAAAATTGAGTAGCCGAGGTATAATTGCAGGTGTTCCTGAATGCTTGAATTGAGTATAATTGGCTACTTTCCTGAATGATTGAATTGAGTATAATTGTAGGTGTTTTTGATTCTTTCACAAAGTTCTTGACTCGATTGCTTATCCACGCAAAACGGATGTAATTTGGCGAATGGTAGGCAAGGCGGTTGTATTGACTACTGCAGCCACCATGTATACTAGCGGCTTGATCAAATTGGCAATGATGAATAGTTAAGCGAAAAGTATGAATGGTAGGCATGGCAGTTAAACTCACTAATGCAGCCACCATCTATGCTTACAACCCTTGACACCTGGGCCAACTTATTGAAATAAGTATACAACTTATTTCACTATACTCAAGGTTGAGAACATACTGAACTTGGATTGCTAAGGTTCTAAAATACAATTTTAAGATCTCTTAGCTCTACTTCCAACCTTCGGCTATTTGAAATGTGATTTCTTCTATCAGCAGCTTTACCAACAACCTGCGGCATTGTTTAATATTGACTAATCTGCAGCCAGCGTGCATTTTCACAATCCTTTACCAATTGAATTGTAATAATTGAATTGTAATGTGTGTATGAATTGATTTCTATGCAGTCATGAGTGCGGCAATCAACCGTCGAGTATTTTCATCGCCAATTGTTGCAGAGTTGATGACCTTCTTAGACGAGGAAGAAGACTATTGGGAACAAGTACTTGCCTTGCTTTTAGAAGAGGATACCTTTTCATTCGAAAATACATTATACAAGCGACCATGTCGAACACGGCCATTCACTGGCCACCTACTTATTCATGACATGCTGCAAGGACATCCTGATAGAGGTTATCAACACTTCGGGATGACGAATTCCATGTTCATTAGGCTTCGAGATGAAGTAGTTGGGAGGGGCCTTATTCACGGCACTAGACATTTAACAGCTGAAGAGCAGCTTGCCATTTTTTTATTTGGTATAGGTCATGGTGTCGCAAATAGAGTCCTTGCTGAAACATTCCAACATTCTGGAGAGACCATTAGTCGACATTTTAATAATGTGCTGCAAGGTGTGGTGGCTCTTAGACAGGAGTACATCCAACCCCCGGCGAGTAACGTTGGAGTGCATCCTAGAATAAGTGATAATCCAATCTTCCATCCATTCAAGGTGAATACCATATTAATTTGCTTATTAGTCATGCTATCAAAAACATATTTATGTCAGCTTTTGATTTTTTATAATATTTAATATTTTTTGACCAATTAATTATAGAATGCAATTGGTGCGATCGATGGAACACACATACCTGTAGTTGTAAGAAAGAGTAAACAAGCAAGATATCGATGCCGAAAAGGATTTACATCTCAAAATGTGATGGCTGCATGTTCTTTGGACCATCAATTTCTTTTTGTGTGCACTGGATGGGAGGGTTCTGCAGCAGATATGAGAGTGCTGAGATGGTGTTGCGAGAGTGGAGGTTTTACAGTCCCAGAAGGTAACCTATTATCTTTTATTTATTGTGTAGTATGTGATTTACATGTTATCAATTTATAACATTTTTCTTTGATGTAGGCAAATTTTATTTAGTCGATTCTGGATATGCAAACACCGACCGCTTTCTCGCGCCTTATAGAGGGGAGAGATATCACTTGAGCCAATTTGATGTTAATGCACGTGCACGGCATCGAGGACCAAAAGATTTGTACAATCATCGTCATGCTCAATTACGAAATGTAGTTGAGAAAGCCTTTGGAATTCTCAAGCGGCGCTTCAAGGTGCTCCGACAAGCAACACCTTTTCCCTACAAAGTGCAATGCCGTATTGCCCTCGCATGTTGTGTCATACACAATTTCATCAAGAGGCACGAAGGGACCGATAGGTATTTTAACATGCGAGATGAACCCATTATCCACTGATGATCAAGACAATGATCCGATACAACCTGTTGGCCCAGACGAGTCTCGTCGCGGCGACATCCTTCGCACTAATATCATGGAGCAACTGTGGAATAATAGATAAAAAACTATAATCAAGATGATGTAATATTCGTTTTTCAAGATCTGTAGCTTTATGAATTTATATATGCCCTTCTAGTTTGTGCTATTTCAAGTTATGTATGTCATTAAAATTCTGTAACCTTTACACAAGCTTATGAAGTTCTGTAGGTTTTCAACTTCAAGTTCTGTAGCTAGTCAATTACATTGTTTCATTTCTTTACTTCTTAGAGGGCTTTTTACATGAGATTTTGCAACTTGCAGTGAATAGTGATTGTTGCTATATATACAGTTGGTTGTTTCTTTGGTTCACCAAGTATGTTTAATACCATTTTCCCTTCAAGTGCAATTATAAATTTGTTGTTTCTTCAATTCTCTGTTATTGAATTTTTCTAAACTTGTATCTTTGTATAGATGTAATTTGGCTTGATGGTAATTACATCTAATTGCAAAATGATGCATCGTACAGTGATGGAAACTTTGGACCATTTGGTATAATCAACAGTTAGGTGAAAATATTTTGCATAATTTCATGTTGGGTTGGATTGTTCTTTTGAGCAGTATTTACTTATTTATTTTATAAATTATATTATGAAAATAAACCCATATTTTGTAAAAACATGGCAAGGGCAAAGTTGCCATTTACATAATTTACCCATCAACTTTTTACATTATTCTCCACTATTCTATAAACCAAACCAAACACAATTTCATCAAGTACAAGGAATAACAACTTTACAAACCAAACACTTTTTTACCTTTATTCTTAACTATCCCGGAATAGCAAGTATATATAAATTTATACCTATAAAATTTATACCCGAACCAAACGGGGCCTAAAAAAGAAACAATAAAAGGGTGTGAGAACTATATTATAAAATAGTTTTTAGTGGGTACAGTTAATGTAAGGAGCACTTTACCCATCTCTTGGCAGAGGCACTAGTGGTAGTGGGTAATAATGAATTAATGATTGACGTGCTATGTCATTGTAGAGGCACTAATAGTAGAATTTTTTTATTATTAGCACCTTTTATTTTCGAACTTATTTTATCCTTTTTATTATTATTATGCCTGTAGTGGGTAGAGTGCTCCTTACAGTGAGAATACTGAATCAAATCGCCTACATCCGGAGTGGCACTCGAGCGGATTGACTGATCCACTCAAGGACCAAGGTAACTAGGGGTGTTTGACCTAGCTTTTAAAAACGTTTTTGGACTAAAAAATGATTTTACCAATACATGACGTTTGGCAACTCATTTTTAAAATCTGATTCTACTTTTTAGAATCAGAAAACTGATTTTGAAGGCCCCAGAATCAGAAACAAAAAAAGCCGCTTCTTGAAAACTGAATCAGATTTTCAATTAAAACTTCAAATTTTTATTTTTATTTTTATTTCAATATTCAATTTTAAATTTTAATTTTCATATTCATTTTTGAATTTTTAAATTTTAACTTTTAAATTTTAAATTTTGAAAAATAGATTTCAAACTTTAAATTTTAAATTTTAATTTAAATTTTAAATTTTAGATTTTAAATTTCAAATTTCAAATTTCAAATATCAAATTTTATATTTCAATTTTCAAATTTCAAATTTCAAATAAAATTTCAAATAAAATTTTAAATTTACATGCAAATTAAAATTTTAAAATTTTAAATTATAATTTTTAATTCTCAAATTATAAATTTCAAAATTTTAAAGTTTAAATTTTTAAAATTTTAATTTTAAATATTCAAATTTTAAATTTTCAACATTCAAATTTTAAAATCTAAATGTTAAACATTCAAATTTTAAATTCTAAATTTTAAATATTCAAATTTTATATTTTATATTTTATATTTCATAATAATTTTATATTTTACATTTTAAAATTTAAAATTTTAATTTTAATTTTAATTTTACTTTTTGTAATTTAAAATTTAAATATATTTTTAAATATTAATATTTTATATTTTATATTTCATAATTATTTATATTTTTATATTTAAATTTTAATTTTTAAATTTCAAATTTTAAATTTCAAATTTTAAATTTCAAATTTCAAATTTTAAATTTTAAATTAATATTTTTATATATTAAATTTTATATTTTAAAATTCATATTTATATATATTTTTAAATTTTAAATTTAAATTATTTTTAAAATTTAAATATCAAAATTTAAATTTTTCCAAAATTTTGAAATTTAAAAATTTTAATTTTAATTCAAATTTAAATTTAGATTTTAAATTATTTTAAAATAAAATTTAGTAAAAATATTAATTTATGCAAATATAAAAAAAAAAAAAAAAAAAAATTGCGAAACAGCTTTTCAAAATTATTTTAAAAAAATTACTTTTATCTAAACTCCGCCGGCCGCTCTACAGCGCCGCGTTACCTACGATTCTGATATTAGAATAAAATCGAAGGTGCAGGTCAAAAGATCTTGATATTCTAAAGCTCATACTTACTGTTGGGAGCACACACGCCGATCGAGGAGTGCAAAATAGCAATCTAACCAAAGGTTGTGTTAACTTGGATCCAAGGTGAGCCCTGTGAGTTTTAGAAGCCTAGAAACACTATGCTCATAGTTCGAGGTTTTTCTGACATATGTCTTGGCCGAAACGAAAGCCGGGCTCCAATAAACCTCACCCTGCAAGAAGCCAAAGTCGAACTTTCAACACCTCGGGTCACGGCGGCTTGTCGCGTCGAGCTCTTGGCCGGGGAAGGTCGAGGCCGGTAGGAGAGGACCGGCGGGGGTAGTCGACGGCGGAATGCGTCTCACAACTAATCTAGGGCAAGATCGGGCTCGGATTGAGATCGAGCCAAGGAGGCGGCTGCGGGCATTGAGATGGTGCCGGAGGGACTCCCGAAGGTCGCCGGAGAGGGACCGCAATGCCCAGGACCTCGCTGGTGGCCGATTAAGTCCTTATTGCCAGGATCTTAAAGATCCTAGTGCAACCTTGGCCGAGGGAGATGTAGGAGGATATGATGGCGCCAGCAGTTGTCGGGGGGTGACTTGCTGGATAGGAGAAGGCCGGCAGGGGTGACTGCTGGTGTTGAATCTCCTCCAAACCCTCTCGATTGGAAGAACCAGGGAGAGAGGAAAATAATAGAGAGAGAGAGAGAGAGAGATATGGTGGCATTGCCTTTGCCAGTGTTCCGACGGCCGGAGCTGTTGGCCGACAGCATAGGGATGGTGCGGAAGAACCTGCAAAGAGGAAGGGGGCTGCGACATAGAGGCTAGAGGGAGCTAGGGTTAACCACACACCCCCGACCGTAGGTTTTAGGATTCCGAAATTACCTCTTTCATGGACTAAGGGTCCATTATTTTCACACTATATTTTCAACCTTTCTAGGTTCCACGTCTGTGTGGTCACTCTAGCTACTACTATGTTTTTCACCCTATATTCAATAGCAATTTGCTCTTCAACATTCACATGTTGAGTTTTCTAATGTCCATAAAAAATGTCAACTTATTTTCGTAGTCCACCACATAAGCAAACTACACTATCCTGAATATCCATCGCACTAACCCTGCGACGATACAACGACAATACGGCTCCTAGAGCTAAATCCGATAGTGTATGTATATGTCGGTCAAAATCGTGGTTTTCTCCTAAGTCAAGTCCAAGTCCAACATGTATAAATTATTACTTGCTAAACGTGCTCCAAATTCAGATTTTAATCATGCTATAATCAATAAATTTGAGCTAAGGATTTACATTCAATACTTGAACTATACATGTCGACTACTTTTGCACTTAGGAGCAAAACCGATGAAAACCCACCTCGAATGCTAACTCCTGGCAGCGAAGGTGATCTCGGAACTCAAGCACCCCTGCTGGAAGGTCTACCGAACCAGTAAGCACTCCTCAAAGCTCTATACAAGAAATTTGCCAGAATTAGATCAAATTCCAGCACTTAAGCTCAATTTTAACTCGATCCCGATGTCGAAACTCACCTAGAGGTCTCCGAATCTGGTGAGGACAGTGCCAAACCCAATAGAGTATACAGGAGAGTGATCCTCGGGTCTCAAATCCCCCTGCTCCCGAAATCGACAATAAGAAAACTCCAAAGATCAAGATTCTGTCAAGAAGCAACAACAACGAAATAGAATTTAAATTCGACCAGGCTAACCTTCTCCGAATTCTGCAATCCAGGGCTCTGTAGCTTCTTCTCGAAGTCCCGAATCCAGCGAACCAAGTTTCGCTGAATTCCGAAGCTCCTACGCTGAGAACGAGCCAAAACGCTGCGAGTCGACGCTGGAAAACTGCAGGAACAACACCAAGCTCGAAAATGGAGTAGTTTGAAGTAATCGAAGGGATTTCGGTGGGCCACTCACATCTAGAAACAGCCTAGAATCGTCGAAGCGTCGAAGACGGCGAAATGCCACGCTCGCTCGACCTCCTCGCAGCACTACGACGTCGAAAATACTCCCGAATAGCTCCGCGGCGCGTCGTCGGCGATCTTTGACTCCACCGGAGCTCCTCCACCTCCACCGGTTAGCTAGAGGGAGAAGAAGAAGAAGAGTAGCAGCAGAGAAGTCCTCAGCTTCTCTCTCTCTACGTGTATGTAGCTGGGGAAGTAGGGTGATACAATCAATGTTATAAATTACCAAACTGCCCATTGCTCACCTACCAAAGTGTACCGGTACACAGGCAATTTGTACCGATACAAATGGGCCAACCCGAGAGCAGTTTCCTACGCGGCACTATACCGGTACAATCACGAGGGTTGTACCGGTATAGCAACCAGACTTGTACCTGTACATTCTCAGACTTGTACCGGTACACTTTGACAGAAACCTGCTATTTGCAGATTTCGAAGATTCCAGCTGCTCTCGCGTTCCCACTAAGTCCGTTTAGCGTCCATTTCGCGCCAACGCGACTCGGACTTGTCCCGACACTCACCAGAACTGTCGACAAGCCTCAACTGCCAAACTCTAGGTCTCTACATGAATATACAGATTATATATATTATCGTAACATACTAGATTTTACAATCATATAATTTTCAAAAAGTTTAATTTTGTGCCGTGTGTATGGGCTTTTTAAAATAAAACAAGGTGATAGTTAATTACAACTCTTTAAAATGTAGGAAAAGTTGAAAAAACTTCTAGTTTACTGTATTTTCAATATACTAAAAATTTTGTATAATTATAGTAGAAGAATTTTTGTTGGCCAAATTGTACTTTTGGTCTTAGACTTGGGTTCCTGGTATCTTGGTTAGGGATGCCAATGAGTTAGATTTAGGGTGATTTTTTAAAAACTCGAATCTAAATCCGACTACTAAACCCAAAATTTGAACCTGAAAATAAATCCCGAGGATTTTAAAAATTATATCCCAACCTAATCCAACCAAAAGTCTAAAACCCAAGCCCGAACCCAAAAATCCTATTCCGAAATAATTATTTTTCTTAAAATATTTCAAAATATATTACATTAAATCTAACTTTTTAAAACATAAATTCAAATATAATATCAAATATATACATACATATATAAGTAGAATTATGCAACTATACTATCGATAGGTACAACCCGTTATGATGGGAACAAGTGTTCCCACCCGGGGCTGGAACAAGCTTGGGAACAAGTTTGTTCCGGCCCACTTGAGTAGAGAGAGAGAGAGAGAGAGAGAGAGAGAGAGAGATATTAGTTTTAAATTAGAATTTAAATTTTAAAAATATTTAATTTATAATTTTAGAATTAAAATTTATAATTTAAAATTTAAAATTTTAACTTTAAATTTAAAAGTTTTAAATTTTAAATTTGATATTTGATATTTTTTAATTTTAAAATTAGCAATTTAAATTTTTACAATTATAAGTTTTAAAATTTAACATTTTAATTAAATAGTATCACTATAACATTTAAAAATTATATTTTAAATATAATATTTAATGTTAATTAATTATATAATATAATTTTAATTTCAAATTATAATTCTTATTCCTCTTATTCCAATCTAACCATCCAAATACAATTTTTCTAGTTCCAGCTTATACTTATAATTTCATCCAAACAAAAAAATACTTTTGTTTCTACAAAAATTCATACTTGTACCTATTTCCGGTATAACTAGTTCCTACTAATTCCCGAACAAAACGGAGCCTTATTATGAGTTAGATGACTTAGATCTCGCTCGTTACCTCGTACTCATATTAGTTGTTTATTTTTGGAGGCTACACGATATGAATAGTGTGGATTCAAATTTGGAACGTCCCGCTCACTTCTCATATTTTTTTTCCAACACTCTCTCTCCTTCCGCCCAACCTCAGCTACCCCTCGCCCCGTCCTACACCACACCCCTCTCTAGGGTTTCTCTCTCTCGTCTCACTCTTTCTACACATGAATAAGGAGAAGGCCCCTCCCCCCGGTTCCCGAATCGTCCACCATTTCCACTCCACAAAACCTTTTCTCCCTCGCAAAAGGCCGCTCCAATCCCTCCCCAAGTTCGCATCTCCTCTCTCTCTCTCTCTATCTCTCTAAATTTTCAATTTGGTTTCTCATCCCCTTCTCGATTCTTGATTCATACACAAACATCTCTGCTTTACCTTCCCATTCTACAGCTTTTCGAATGAGCTTATCAACACCCCCCGAGAAGCAGAAGCCGTCGAGTGCTCCACTCCGGCGAAGACCCCCAAATCTTACAATTCTTATCACGGCGTTCTCGATGAGGACCTCGACGAGGCGTTCCTTCAACAAGTGGACGCTCTATGCGAAGAGCGGTCCGCCTCGAAGAAGGAGAAGCCGGCTGTCGAGGAAGGCATAAACTCTCGCGATTCGGAAGCTGGCGGAGAGGATTTGCGATCGGACGGGCCGTCGAGCGATGATTCCGTGCCGCAGAAGTACCGCGAGTATCTGCGGTCGCTGAACGACGCGCAGAGGGAAGCCGCTTGCTGCGACACCGCGGTTCCTTTGATGATCATTGCCGGTCCCGGAAGCGGAAAGGTAATTATTCACAATCATCTAATGAAATTAGGGGATGTTTGGTTCATGATTGGAATAGGAATGGGAAATGGAACTAGATTGCTTTGGAATGGAAAATGGAACGACGAATCATCCAAAAATATTTGGTTCATTATTTGAATGGAAATCGGATGGGAATCTAGAATGTTGAGAGAGGGTTTGATTAAAAAAGAGGAGAGCAATGAAGGAAGAGGAGTGGGAGGTGTTTGTGAGTGAGGATTTCAAGTAGTTTATTTTGGAATGGGCCAATTCGGAATTCAAAGTCGGATTGGGCTATTAGTGGATTTGGCCATTCCCATCCAGAGTGGAATCGGAATCTGAATCCGATTCCTGTAAAACAAACACGCAGTTATTGGAATCAATGAATCCTATTCCGATTTCGCAGTCTAAAATAGGTGAACCAAACATTCCTTAGAATAAATAGACCTCTAACTTTGTTTTTGTCATTCCTGAAATTTTCTTCATGTAACGCTGCACTTCTAAGACTTCAACTATGGTTGGGCGGGTACTGACTCTACTCAAAGAGGTAAAGATTGTATCATTTATATGTAGCTGCTTGAAGACTTTTTCTGCTTTTATTTTTTTGATAATTTAGCTTTTCCTTTTTTTTTTTCCTTTTTTCTTTTTCACATCTGTTAGGGGATTGGTCCCTCAAATATACTTGCAATGACCTTCACGACTGCAGCTGCATCAGAGATGCGGGATCGAATAGGTGCAGTGGTCGGGAAAGCTGTCGCTAAGGAGCTGTCTATCAGCACGTTCCACTCTTTCTGTCTACAGCTCTGTAGATCTCATGCTGATAAGTATGTCGATTTCTAGAGCTTGATGTTCTTCTTCACAGGAACTTCCTCACTATGATTATAACCTTAAATATCTAGACCTCCTGTATGGAATAAATCAGCCTTGTTCATAGAGAATTGTACGGAATTGGTTATTTAGTATTTTCTTTAAGATGCTAACATCACCGCACAAAGAGATAGTGCATGACCATGACTAAGCATCATACAAAGCATCACGACTTAAAAAGATTTTGGGTTCTCGGTGTAGTGACGTAGCTGATAAGTTTGGTTTGTGCTATGTTATAAACCCATTTCTGTAGCCAACTTTTATCCACCCTTTTACTATCTTAGCTAAAAGTAATCTATAAGATTAGTCTAGTATACAGTATACACTGTTGTGGAATAAGCAACTTGCAGAAAAATAGAAACTTGCATTTGTTTGTTGTCACCAAGGATACCAAAAAGAACAGGAGAATAAAGTAATCTATTTCTACTGTTAGCATTCCATGGAAATTTTGTCTTCGTCTATTTTAATATGAACAAGATACGCATCTTCTCTCTTAACTATCTAATATTAGCTATTTTATCTCTTCACTTATTTAGTTGTTGACGAATTTACGTATGTGAATCATCTTCTGAATTTGCAATGATTTCCCCGTCTCATTTTGTCTGGTTTTATGATTGCATATGTGGATGATTCTACACAAATCAAAACACTTTTTTTTTGGTCATTTTCAAAGAAAGAATTAATTTCGTGGTAGTGAGTTGGTTCATTAAAGGAATTAAGAAGGCAAAACTTGAGTAAGAGGCATCTGAGTGGTCGATTGGACCTTTTTACATGTGCGAAACCACAATAGCGACTTAAATTTAGGAAAGTTAGTGCGAGGTATGACAACCATTGTACTTAATGTATGACAACCATTGTACCAAATCACTGCCTTGTATATCAAATTTGTTGTGCTCATATGTGCTTCTCATATGCACATTTTTTTTTCTTCTTGTCATATATAGGTATACCTGTGATATGTGCCTTTTCTTTGTAAGTATGAATTTCTCCTTGTGCTGAAGGTTGGGCCGGACAGCCGAGTTCCTGATATACGGGCATGGGCAGCAGAGACGAGCAGTTATTGAGGCATTGCGCTTGGCAGAAAATGCAAAAAGAAGCGAGCAAGAAGGTGCAGATTACCAGCTTGGCAAATTTTCTGGCGATGATATTGCAAGGTCATTTAAAGAGAAATCAAAGAAGTGGCAGAAATTTGTGACCCAGGTTCATTTTTGTATTTCGGTTGATTATTTTTCATATGTTTGCTAATATCCATAATATGTGAGAGCCTAGTAAATTTTTCTATACTAATTCAGATCAAAATTGCTAATTCACAATTGCTGCATTAATACATTGAAATGTGTGCTAAATACATGTCTTGGCTAGGCTAAGGCTTCTGGGAGAACACCTGATGAATGCGAGAAAATGGGCGATGAGATAGGAGTAAGCAGACATTTTGCAATATTAATGTCCTATGGTATAAATTTTCTATCAAATGTTTAGACTTGTTACTTTTGTGATCTGATTCAGGCTTTGATTCTTAGACATTATAATGATATTCTGAAATCCTGCAATGCTCTGGACTACCATGACTTCATTAGCTCATCCACAAAGTTGCTCACTGATTTTCCAGAAGGTTGTATAATCTTTTACGATTATATATATATACACATATATATGTATACATATATGCATACGTATGTAAGTATAGTGGAGCTAGAATATTATTGATAGTATGGGAATAGTTTTTACTATTTAACTTTTTGATCATTGGATGCCTAGGGTTTAGTAGGGGTGCATGAAATAGTAATAATTCAAGGGTGAAAAAGTTGATAATATAATAAACGCTATTCCCATACTATCAATAGTATACTAGCTCAACTTTATATATAGGGCTTTTTTTGCATTTGGCCCCCCCAAAATATTTTTTTTTACAAATAGCTCCATCAAATTTATAATTGCAAATTTGACCTTATCCCCGCCACGCAGGCGCCATATCAGCGCTATGGTTTTAAGTTGAACACGGTGAATCATTCACCATGTTCAAACACCCCATATATTTTCCTTATATTTTTTCGCAATACATATATATATATGTATATATAGAATTGGGCTAGAATACTTTTAGAAGCATCAACCCCTTGGTGCTTCTAAGTTCTAGCCTTTGGATCTACTCTTTAATTATTAATACCCCTTGGATCAAACACTATTCCACCTACCACCACCGACCACCACCTACTACCATCATCTCAACCTCACATCTCTCCATCTAATGGCTAAAAACTCAAAAGCATCACCCTCATGGTGTTTTTGAGAGTATTTTAGTTCTACTCTATATATATATATATATATATATATATATATATATATATATATATATATATATAGAGCTAGGCTTCTATACTTTCGAAAGTACGGAGGCCTCCGTGCTTGTAAGTTGTTTTCGATGATAGGACATCTGATTCGGCGATCGGTTCTGTTGAACTTGATCTACGCTATTGGAACTATTTAAAAACCAAATTTCATAATTTTTTTGACTTCATTTGTCTAGTCAAGTGAACGAGTAGCCTCAAAATGAACTGCCGGAAATGAAAATCTCATAAAAAACAATGATAAAGGACTCAAATTTCAAATCGGAAGTATTGATCTTGCTATTGATGTTAAGTAGAATTTTCTATTAAAATTTTATATAATTTGGATACTTCTACACCGTTGAACTTAAAAACATGCCACATCAGCCGTTAAAATAGTCATTTTTGAGACCTTTTGATCGGTTGGTAAATGATATCAAAAAATTATAAAATTTGGTTTTTAGATAGTTCCAATAGGGTAGATTATACTTAACGGAGACGATCGTCGAATCAGATGTCCTATCATCGAAAACAACTTACAATATATATATATATTATATTTTCCCCAAACACGGTGAACCATTCACCGTGTTCAACTTAACAAACTGGCCCCAGCCCCGTTGACGTGGCGCCTGCGTGGCAAGGTTAGGGCCATTTTTGCAAATATAAATTTCGGAGCTATTTTTAAAATAATTTTTTTTTCAGGGGGCCAAATGCAAAAAATGCCCTTATATATATGTATATATATGTATATATGTTTGTATGTATGTGTGTGTGTGTGTGTATATATATATTGTGTCAAACATTTTTATCTTTTTCTTGCAACTTACCTTTGTAAATTCTTCAGTGTACGAAGAGTGTCTAGATAAATGGAGGGCCATCGTCGTAGATGAGTTTCAGGATACAAGTTCCATGCAATATCGTCTTTTAAGAATTCTCACATCTCATAATCATGTCACCATAGTAGGTGATGAAGATCAGGTCCGATAAGCTCAAAAAAATTATGTTTTTGTTAGTGTATGACTGCTATGTAGTTATTTTATGCTCTTACTTATGAGTTTGCTAGTCTTAAACAGTCTACTTTTCAATTATTTGTCTTAGTCCATATTCAGCTTTAATGGTGCTGATGTTTCCGGATTTGAATCCTTCCGTAGAGATTTTCCTAATCACAAGGAGGTATGTGATTCGATCTTATTTTGCCGGCTTGTTTATTTATGTGTTCCTTATTTATCTTTTTCTTTAAAGATCATAATATATGTGTATCTAATTAAAGGTTAGGTTAATAAAGAACTATCGCTCTACACGCTTGATTGTTGAGGCTGCATCATCTCTTATTCACAACAACATCAAGCGGTGCCATCTTAAACAAGTCGAGACTGATAATCCTACTGGCTGTAAAGTATCCTAGTTAAAATACTTAAAGGAAAGACCTATCTTTTGGTTGCATGTTATCATTCCTCAGCTACTTGTTTAATTCTTTAACAATGTTTAGATCACTGTTAAGGAGTGTCATAATGAAGATGCACAATGTGCATTTGTTGTCGATAAAATTATTGAAATCACGTCTGATAGTTCAACTCCCAGCTGCACCTTTGGAAATATAGCTGTTCTTTATAGGAGGCAGGTAAATATATTTGCAGATAACATCACATAATTTTCAATTTGTGTATGCTATACAATATGCTGTGATGTAATTACATGCAGATATCTGGTAAAGCTTTCCAGACCGCCTTCCGCAACAGGAAAATCCCTTTTAATGTTCATGGTGTGGCCTTCTATAGGAAAAAGGTTTTAGACTTTTTTCATGTTTCTTTTAATAGTTAATTCATTATGCTTTATATAGTATAATTTTCATCCAAAGGTTTGTGAGAATTTGGATACATAAGGTTGCATCGACGGCTTGTTTAGGATATGCTTTACCCAAATTCTGTTTTGTTTTCAACCTTTTTCTTTTTGCAAAATGCCTGTGTCAGTTTGCTGTTCTATATGATGTACCTGCTGCCAACAAAGTGATTTTATTAGAGGCTATTTGAACAGGTAATCAAGGCCATTATGGCGATACTTAAGACAACATTGCCAGAGCTTGATGATGGGCCATCTCGTCAAGCCTTCAAGGCACTTCTGCCATGTGAGAAGGATGAAAAGAAAAAGGTGATTTTCATTTTCTCATTTTCTTTTCTGTTTGATGCAATTTCTTCTCCTCTCTTTACATTACTGTGCCCTTTCATTTGTGTGGATTGAATTCTTGTAGTTCGTCGAATATGTTGAAAAGATATCCTTAGCAAGGAATTGTAGCTTTCTATCAGCAGCCAAAGACATCTTCAGTGCGAAGATCTCAGGTACCTTCAAAAGGTTTGTTGTCATTTTTAGCAATTTCTTTCAGCAGGTACATTCATTACTAGGAAATGTAGAATATAAAATCAGTCTACAGGTACTTCCGCCATTTTCTTTGTGATATTGCACTTTTTTTTGAAGTTGAATAACTTGCGACAAATATTTTGCATATAGACCATCTTTGATTTCTATGTAATAAGCAGTATTAATATCTTCTCAAATCTCATTTCAGCTATAACAAAGCACTAATTCGAACCCCCTGATCCATTTTTGCGAAATTCTTGTTCATATCAATGAAGACAGCTTATCATACTAACTGCACATGTCATTGACATCTTGTTAGAGTAAGAAAATTTTTTTGACTTCTCTGCCATGCTCATTCTGTTTGGAGGTTGAATTCAAAACTTGGATTTGTGTGGAATCCTTTGAAGAGCACTTCTAGATTTAAGTTTTTAAACCTAGCCATACACAAGTTTCTTTGAAGTTATGTCTATTCCAATCTTTATTATGCATATGGTCACATCATAGGTCTTCATGATGATTGCTGGTAAGTAGAATGTGTTTGCATATTAATCCCTTCGATCTCTGGATATTGCATCTCAGTCTCTCCATTCTTGTTATTATGTGACAGTACCTCAAATCATTCTCCACTTTGTGTTTCACCTTTTCTCAAGTTAGAAAGTTCATACTAACAAAGTTGTACTTCCCCCAAATTATGAAGCAAGCGAGCTTCTCCATTTTTGTCCTGAACATGTGCTGATATTGATAAATGTAGGAGTCAACTTACTCAAGGAAGTAAAGTTTTATCAACTCTAGATACAATGTCAAAACTTGTACAGAAGGTAAGAAATGAATAGTACTGAATTCTCTTTTTCTGTATCCTATGCTCAGTTAAATTACTTTAGAAGGTTCCTTCATAACAATTGCTAAATAAATAGAAAACTCAACTTAAACCCAGTCTTAATCCAACAAAATTTTTATGTTGCATATATAAATCATTTGAAAGATTTTCGTACCTCCGAATAAGCTCTGCATTTTTTTGGTGCTTGCAGGAACAGTCAATTTCACTAGTTGTCTCTTCAGCAGCAGATGTGTTACCTCAGGTTTAGTGTCAGAATTATATAGCCATTAAACTTTGGTTTCACTCTTTCTGTTTTTCATTTTCTTTGGTTCTTTCATCACTTGCAGCAAAATAGATGATATGTTGAACTATCATTTATCCAGACGCATCTACTTTAATTAGTCAACACCATTATGGCAGCTTTGTCAAAGATATTTGATATTCTTTATCATACAAGACAGTTGAGTGCAAGAAAATAGTTGTAGTGTGTTTTATGATGAAAGAGAGTGTTGGATTTTATCCAATAATAAATTTTGATGATAACAAACAAATTTTGGATTTAATTTTTTAGTTGCCATTTGATCCTTCAGAGAGAACAATCATTCATCCACAATCAATTCATCTGATAGGCTGGTTTGCAGGTGTTACATATGCATAAACTACTTATCCCTTTTCTCCATTATCTACATATTGTTAATTTTTTAATGCAGTGAGTCATCAGCTAATATATTGAAAAACATGATTAACTTTGATTAATGCATGGTTTTTTTTGGTGTCTAATTATCCAAAGATGACATTGTTTTGAACAACATGTGCTCAAGTTACAAAATTACAATTCTGATAGCAGTGTCACCGCTAACGTTAGTTTAAATGGTTTATCTAGTAGTGTTAATAACTTCTTTTAAGAGAACGTCTTGTGTAATTGAGCAAATTTACTATTTGCAGTTTTCAAGAATTTTTGCTTAATAATATGTATATATGAGTTGTGATACATTTGTTTAGTGCCATGGTGCTACTTTCTAACAGTATACTTGCATTTGATAACATGATTACCCTACCACAGAGTCTATGCATAGGTCAAGAGCAAGCAGCTTTGCCAAACTGAACTCTTATCATATTGTTTGTACCTTTAATTGTATAACTGGCTAAACAGACTGCTTTGATTGCGATGATCATACATACTTCGTCGGAGCAATTCCTGCATATTATTAAGGAACTCTTTCCTATTTTCCTTCAGTTATTGCTCTGCATACATTCTTTCCAGTAATTTATTTGTTAACTGAAATTAGATAACCTTTCTCTCTGTAGAAGTTCCTACTAGAACAGCGCAGTAGTTGATGCAGAAGGTGGAAAATTGTTGAATGAAGATAATGACCTAAGATCAGTAAGTTCAAGCTATAATAATACAATTTTGTTGAATAACTGAATTAATTAGGTAGATACTGATTGTTGGAAGTTGTGTTACCTTCTTGGATTGTTCACAAATTTAATCCATGAAGTTTGACCTAGATTTCAAATTTTTCTGTAGATTTCCAATTGTAAAAATTTAATCCCTAAAGTTTGAGTTTGACCTCGTTAAATTTAGTCAAAATTCTAAAGCTAACAAAACTGTCTGATGATGTGCTTACATGATGGTCAACTAAAAGGACTTTGTTATGAAAATTTTTGGAATGATGGCATTAATGAGTTTTTTCCTTTTCAAATCTCATCCTTGTAAGTGACTTTTGTTGTTAGGTGCCAATGATAGTAAACTATACTAATTTGTATAAAATTGCTTTGCAGATCCTTCAGTATCTAATGGATGATGTTTCTGATTTTCTGTCAACACATTTTGCTGGTCCAGAGGCAAGAAAGATTGAAGAGAAAGGATGCGCTCATACACTTAAGGCCTTTATAGACTATATAACTCTGAGGGAGTCGGAAAATTTTCGGTCTCGAAGGAGGGAAAATCAGAATTCTGTTACACTAACTACCATTCATCAGGTTATTATTGAAGCATTTTCTAGAACAGATTATTTACTCCCAGAAGTATCATGTTTTCTGCGACTCCAAAAGCTGGAGGTCCATTTTGGATCTTTTCCTTTGTACTATAGCAAAAGTTGTTGGGTAGAGTTTTAAGAAGCTGCTAGCGCTTTTTCAATCATCTCTACTCAAACAATACTTTTATAGAAGCCCCAGCAGTTGAAACAGATCTTTACATTGCTAATAATCCTACGTCAAAATTTCTGCTTTTGCAGGCAAAAGGCTTAGAATGGGATAACGTTTTCATTGTTAAGGTATAGCTCTTGTAAAAGCTTTCTTACTTTTCACATTGCTGTACCTTAATCTCTATCTGATTACAGGTTATTATTCACATAAAGGTAATAATTAAGTCTTTTACAGGCAAATGATTCTGAGATCCCTTTGTTGCATGAGTATAATGGCACTGTAAAGGGTGGGGCAACGTTGGAGGTATACTTGACCTATTTCACAGCTTTTCCTGCTTCCTGCTCAATAATTTTGTTTATATTCTGCGTTTGAATTTTTATAATTATGACTTCAGGAGGAAAGGAGGCTGCTGTATGTTGCAATT
Source organism: Aechmea fasciata (assembly GCA_025177825.1). Classification (NCBI taxonomy): domain Eukaryota; kingdom Viridiplantae; phylum Streptophyta; class Magnoliopsida; order Poales; family Bromeliaceae; genus Aechmea; species Aechmea fasciata. The sequence continues at coordinate 14,114,063 of CM045923.1, forward strand.
ACTCGTGCTCGGAAAAAGTTGTACATTTTGTATATCACTGTGGATTGCGGTTGGCAGGTACAGACTTTTCTGGTGTGATCAAAATTTCTTCTTTGCTTCAATATTTCTGACTAAGCTTACTTATATGTAGTTACTGCAACCTTCACGCTTTCTACATGAAATCCCAGCTCACCTTCTTGAGATCCAGGTGTGCTAGAATCATTTGCTTTCGTTACAAAAATTTCTAATCTAGAGTGCTTTTTTTTTTATCACATATTTAAAACACAAGAAGATTTCGATCCAAATTAAACTTTTCTTCTCTTGCATGTTTCTTGTCCAGTAATTATTTTTTTAATAGTTTATCAAGATTAATTTACAAATGGCAGCTATCTATATAGAGAATAATCAGCCTTTTATGATGAATTCGTGACAAACAAACAGGTCAATAAATGTATAATTTTTGAAATTTAGGATCATAAATATGAGAAAAATGAACTTTACAATGAGTAACAAACGCTCAAGGATGTATATGTAATTATCCTTATTAGCAATTGTTTGCTTGACTTCAGTTAACCGTCTAAATTCTCTTCAGAGCCTTTTCAAGTTGTTGTTCTTTACCCCACCCTGCATTACTGGTAAATTGCTTGGATTATGACAAAGTGGTGATGACGACAGATACTTTGACAATATATATAATACAGTGTTCAATAACTGCCTTTACCGAACATCATTGGCATTGCTTGGTGCTGTTGCCATAAACTATTAGAAAGAAATAATCACATCTACGCAATGGAATGTGCAGGTAGATGTTGGATTCCTTGCAATTTATACATATACATGGTTTATTTGGCAATAAAAAAAACAATAATCCAGTAGTAACTTATTTTTTCTTCTTTTCTTTTATTTTTATTTCCTTTTTCTTTGGAAGATACCATTTCTCATTCAGCTAAGGTGGCATCGCAAGCTAACCAATATTGACAAGAATCGAGCAGTCTGTCCTTCGCAAACAAATCCAATCACATAGTATTTGTATTTAAAGAGAAAAGAGAAAGTAGCAATAATACCAAATGCTACCATTGCTTACAATTTCTTCATGCCTATTAGATAGAAGAACAGTTACTTTAAGATGTATACCATTATTTAGATACAAGTGAAAATATCTCAAAGTTGATTTTCGTTTTTAAAATTCAAAAAATTGATGTTGTTAGAGATCAGTTTGCTTCTGTTGTACTTATTCTTTCACCTATCTATCAATATCCACTTGAATTTTTCATAATCTTTGCTTTTCACTTATTTTTTGCCTTCTTTAGGGTGAGGATACTTTGAAAGTGGAACCACAGAATACAGGAAGTATTCCTTTCAATAAATCTGGATCTGAATTATTACCCAGAAATCATGACTCCGGTATTAATGAGAGCTCAAATTTCCCAGTAGAATTTGTTCACATGTGCCTTAGTAATGATTTTTTAAAGAGGTAATACAAAAGACTTCTCCCCCCCCACCCCGGCTTTTTCGTGTTTTCATGTAAGCCTTGTTTCTGCAACAATTATACATTTCTTTGCACTTAACAGGTTTGATATAGATGATAGATCAACTGTTTCTTGTTTATTCCACCGCTGGGCAAAAAAGCAGGCATTTCAACATCCAAAACGGTTGCTTGACAAGGTTTTTTTTTTTTCCCACGTCTGTTTAGTAAGTGTTGCGAGAGAAACTTTATGCACATTCCTGACGTTGACTCAATCAAGCACAAGTGGTGCAAGGGTTTCTCATGAACATTACATACTTTCCATGAACAACATCTAAACATGGTAAAGAGTATGTTGGTAATTTTTTTCTTTTTAGTATGTAAATCATGTTATTTATTTATTTGTTTTCTCTCTCTGCTCTTGCAGATCAGCTTTGTGATTGATGAGCGTTTAAGGAGCAAAGCTTACAAGCGGAAGGTTTCACTCTTACCATTCTTTTATGAGTTCAATTACTATGCTATTTAGTTAATATTTTTTGGTCTTATTACTCGTATTCCTGCTACTTTAAAATTTTACTCTGGAAATTTTACTTACAGGATGTTCTATGTAAACTAAAATCATCATTAAGTGGTGATGAAGCCTCTCAGTATGCCCAATATGTAAGTGTTCCTAGTAATTCTGAAAATTTCTCAGATGTATATTATTGACTTGCTTAATTCCTATTTCAGGTTATCAAGTGGGAGCAGATTCCTCTTGATAAACGTGCTCATTTGATGAGAGAGAGACAGGTCAATTCTAATGTTTTGGTATCCTCAGCTCTTTAACATTTTTATCTGCTGGATTCAACTTTAAATTTTTTTCCCCCAGACTTTATTTTCTCCAAATGCTTGATTTCAGTTTCTATTTGATTGTAGTTTGAGTCTTCTAAATTTTTATTGACGGATTAAATGTTAATCTTCCTCTTCTTGTAACGCAATGTTTGTATGGCTTCACTTAGTGACACTACATTGATTAACTTATAGGAACATTTCCAAAAACAGAGAATAGAGAACTCGATGGGTTCGTCAGAAGCTACATCTAAACAGGTCATCTATTCATTGCTGGCGTCATTTTTTTTGTATTTTTTTGTTTACCTATGGTAAATGTTCTCCTATTCTATTACTTTTGTGTTGTCACAACATTCATGAATAATTGTTAATTTAAGAATCGGTAGTGTTTTCTTTTGGGGATTTTGAGATATGCTCTTACTGTAGTTATAGAAGAAAAGTGAAAGAACATTTCATGTTTTGTTTCCATGAAAAATATGAACATTATCAAATCTCATTTTAACTACATAAGGCCAAATGGATGCAGATACATTATAGTGTTCAATAACTAGTGCAAAACAATCTTGTAGCAAACAAATCAACCTCTATGTGTTGTCCATCAGCAGTCTCTATTTATAGCTGCAATGCCTTTATTATTCCTTGTTCGCATTAATATTTAACTAGTCAAAATTATTTTTGTTGCACCTCTGCATCTTAGGTTATCTGCTTTTCATGGCTTGAAATTTGGATTGAAGTTTCTGTTAGTCTTTTTTTGTTCCGGCTTTCTTTGTTCCCCGAATCAAGTGGTTGCAAAAGAGTAGTATTACTTATTTGATTACATGAAAAAATAGCTTTTTGCTTTTTCTCTACTACACCTCTGTTTTACTTCCAAGATTAAAGCAAAAAATCATCCAATTACTGCGTTATGATTAAGTATTCAACTTATATTGAGAGAATTGAAAATTGAAATGGTTACTCAATCCTCTCAAATTGAACACAATTTACTATTTTGTACCTGCAGATTGCATATCTAAGGAATCTGGGGTGCACTGTGGTCCCTACTTCACGCCTTCATGCGTCGCGTTTGATTGAGCAATACAAGTCCTTGTGACCCAGAGTATAATGTGGAGATTTTCAGACGAAACCTATCTGATTTTCTCCTGTTATCTTATTCTTCATTTTTTCTTTCTTCTCTTGTAGAACTGAGAAGAGCACGCCAGTGTAAAGCTTGTTCTGTTGAAAATGTATACTGACATTGCCATGATATTTATGTGATCGCTGAGTCGGAGAAATTAAGTTTTGCTTTTTCTCTTTTTTTTCTCTGATTGTTTACTTGTTTGAATAAATGAACAAAACATGGGCAATCTCCGTGGAGAGCTCATTAAGGAGTGCTATAACTCCCAAGTAGGTAGGACATTCGGGGCAAAACTGGACTTCAACACTACTCGAGGCCATGTACTATTGGCCTCGAGTGCATGAAGATGTGGAGGCGTACTCGTGGACCTGTCTTGTGTGCCAACATGATGAGTTTAAGTGACAAAAGCCGAATAAGAAGGACGAGGGCAAATTGGGCTGCAACTTTGTGGCCTTCCAATTCACTTTGAACTTACAGGAGAAAAATGACATTGCAAGAACCTATTTGGCGAAGGCGGCTCGTCGAATGAAGTAGGTTAATGCAAAGCAGTGATCCTTGGAGTTCGTTGAGGGTGACCGAGTCTTAAACAAACAAACACCCTTTGGAAGTACATTGTGGGCTATTGCGGAAGTACGAGGGGCTGTTCACTATGAAGAGGGCGGGCGGGCAAGATGGCCTACAAATTGCAACTGCGTACTAACTTGCAAATTCACTTGATATTCATGCCAGCTACCTGAGGCTGCACCATAAGGATGCGGAGGATCCAAGCCTGGGTGTGTTGTAGCGCGCTCCCTGCACTATTGACTACATCCATTAACAAGGAGGTCGAAGCACTTCTGGACACTCGAACTATTCGTCGTCATGAAGTTCTGTTGACTATCGATTGCCTAGTTAAGTGGAAGAATCTCCCACATGGCGAGACAAGCTGGGAGAGAGCTGACACCCTTTAGAAGTACCAAACCTTAATTGAGTTTCAACAGCAACGCACAATGAGGGTGTTTGTGGATTAGGTAGACGAGGTTGTCAAGGATAGAATTTTTCACACATTTTCTCTTTTGTAATCACCAAAACTTCAAAAGAGATTACTGGCAGACGTTTTGCCATAAGCTTTTTAGAAGCATCTATGGAACTGAGATTGCGAATGCAAAAGTCGGGGAGTCAAGTGTCCCTCAGGGTTTCTAGGAGATGTAATAAATATAAGTTGTCGAGAGCTCGTAGACTCTTGTTTTGGCTTGTAGTTTTGTGCCACTTTTAGTGCCTCTCTATTTGCTCTCTTGGGGAGCAAGTGGTCTATACATCCTTGTGGCCTCACCTTTTTAGGATGAGTGAGATATACTTTTTCCACTCTCAAGTAATAGAATACTACATTCTTCCAAACTCTCTCTCTTCTACTTAATCGTAGGACATAGATTCAGGCTAGCGAGCGGAGAGGCAAGCTTGCTCATTTTGCAAAGGAAGGCAAACGCCAAATGGGCTTTATAAGCAATTTTGCTTAAATCCTTGAAGGCCAACGCCGAATGGGCTTGATAAGCAATTTTGCTTAAATCATTGACATGCTGTTGCATCTTCTTCAGCTTTTTCTACTTTATTTTTTTTTATTACTTAACTTATTTTATTTTTCTTATGCTTATATTATTTCTTTTTTTAAATTTTTTTTGTATTTATTTGCTTCTATGGAATGGACCCACCGCAAATCATGCATGGGTACTAGTAGTGATAAGTGAATTTGCAATCTAGATCATTTGAATAGGAGAGCAAGGACGGTAACAAACAATACAGTATGTAGTAATACTAACAAATGAAAACACAAAGGGTATTATAAACACGAACATAATTAATAAAAAACTCTGCAGAAAAAATAACTAGAATGGAAATTATGGTACATAGGTAATTCAATCAAATAATTTTTTAAAAACTTTTCTTTTCCTTGGTATTTAATAATTGGTTATACAACCCGGTAAACAAATGACGTGTCCACGAACCATCTTATTTTGGAGAAACTAGCGAAGGAGCTCATGTTTCTTAGCAGGTATATATCAAACGAAAACGTAAAATTTTATATTCAAACATAAAATCACAATATTTATTCTAATATAAATGTAATACTCTTAGACAAATAATTAAGTAAAAATAATAATAAGCATGTTAATTAAATAGAATACTCAATTCTTAAAAAATAATACCTAAGTATTTGGTTAGACGTAAAATCGAAAAAAATAGTTTTCTATGAAAAAAAAATTTCGGTGGAAAAAAAGTTTTATATTTTGTTGTAAGAAATTTTTTTTTTCCTTCAACATTTGTTGGTTGAAAGGAAAAACATTCACATTTATTTGATTTGGTAAAAAAAATTAATTAAAAAAGTTTTACATGGCTTGAGTTTTTGTTTTTCGTTGAAAATCGGTGGAAAACAAAAAAAACTCTATTTTCGGACTTTTTTTTTTTTACATTTGGCCTCCTCAAAAAAGTTTTTTTTTCACAAATAACCCATCAAATTTATAATTGCAATTTGGCTTTGTCCTCTCCATGCATACATGAAATGGGGAGGGATCTTAAGTTACATACGGTAAACCATTCATCATATTTTGAATACGGTGAATCATTCACCGTGTTCTATACTTATATTCCTTATTTACTGTATTTAGACAAGGTAAATGAATTACCGTGTTCAACTTATTCCAATATTCCCATCCTTTCTCGTATGGTCTTTACGTGGCAGGGATAGGACGAAAATTATAATTATAAATTTGGTTGGATTATTTGTAAAATAATGTTTTTGAGCGTACCAAATGCAAAAAATGCCCTATATTTTTCTCAGATCTGTAAAATTAGTTTTTCGAAAAAAATTTAAGTTAAGAAAATAATAGAAAAATAATTTTTCAAGCTGAAGAATAACTTTTGGTACATTTTACGGCAACCAAAAACCCTAATGGTGTGTTTGGCTTGACGTAAAAGCAGCCGGAATTTTTTTTTTTTGGGTTTGAAAATAATTTTTCTAGCAAATGTTTCTGTGTAAAATAATTTTCCACAAAATGTTTTTTAACAGATTCGACGGAAAGAGCAGCTTTTTGTTTTCCACCGAGATGAGGCGGCAAACGAAAACTCGACCAACTCGTGGACCGCGTGCGCGGTCCATACTGGACCACTCATGCACTATCTCTCTCTTGTGTGAAATGAGAGAGAGGGTGAAAAGTTATTATATACTAGTGAAGGAACCCGCGCTTCGCAGCGGATAGACATAAAAAAAATAAAAAATTTGTATTCGATCAAACACAAACTTTTAATATTATTCCACCAATTCTTAAAAATAAAACTTAAAGGTGAGAAATATTTTTTTTGAAAAAATATTGGGTGAAATTTCTTTTACATTTAAAGTGCTCGATTTGTAAAATTTTTTATCTATATTTGTTGGTTGTCATTATCAACAAAATAATAAGAAATTTTCATAGCAAAAGATGATAAAAGTTTAACTTTTACAAAAGACATAAAAAAAAGTTCAACCAATTTCACCAATACATATTTAAGATAGATCACATATATATATTAAAAAATAATAAAATAAAATTTTAAAAAATAATATAGTAATAACTTTTCATAATAAAAAGATGATAAATTTTATTTTTTATACAAAAAAAAGTCCAACAAATTTCACCAATTTCACCGATACATTTTTAAGTACGATCGCAAAGACTACAATATTTCTAAGTTGATTATTTTACCCCAAAAGTTACATTAGTAATTATGAAAAAAATTAAAAGAATTCGAATAAAGTCAGCAAAAAGAGTTCCAGATAAAGAGAAAAAAATAAAAGAAGAAGAAGAAGCAGCTCCAATATCAAACAATATTATCACAAACAAAAAATTAATTTTTTACTCCACAAAATTTATAAAAAATAAAAAAAAGAAAATTTTTTATCACCTAATAGTATATTTTTTTTGAATTTAGTAAATTTTTTAAAATATTTTAGTTGTCGTTGCTGGCATCACTGCCTCCATCACGACTTACGCTAAGCCACCGTTGCTGTCGTGACCACAGCTGATACCACCTATCCCAAGTAGTGAAGTCTTAATTTCAGCGGAGTCTAACCTGCAGAAAAAATAATTAAATTTCACTGGATTCTAAATTAAAAATAAAAGAGTGATTACATAACAAAATATTATTAAAAAAAAATATTGGGGACGTACCCATTAACTTTGCCGATTGTCTTGTCATGTCAACAATTAATCTAGGAGCTCTGAGCATCATTTGAGAATATTAATCTTGCAATGTCTATATTTTACATCTTTGTTTTAAAATATATATACAATTTTTATGTTAGACTTGTTTAGAAATACTTCGGGTTAGTCACAACAAACTTCAGAGTAGTTACTTGCATTTGGACAGTACATAAATTCCAAATCTACTACCTAATAAATAATATTCAGAATGGAGTTTAATGCTAAGGTATTCCAATTAATGCCTACAATGCTAGATTACATCCTTTGCATTCCAAAGAAGTCATTGATTGCAACATCCAAAATTTTTAACTTTTAAATTGCAAAGACAAAGATCCATAATACAATGAATTTATTATAAGTGTCAAAAAATTATAATATCTTTTTTTGTGTAAAAAAAAATAAAGACAAAACTATCAACAAATAGAGAGCTAGAGAAAGCGAAAGAAAGATTTCTTGTTTCGTTGTTGCGGCCCAAGCCATCGTTGCCGTGTTCAACACCGGCGTCACCGTCGCGCCGTGACCGCCGGCATAACTACCGGTGTTATTGCCCAAGCCATGCACCGTCAGTGAATCCGGCTTCGAATCCCCTTAAAAAAAAGGAAAAATACAACGAATTTTCTATAAATGTTAATAAATTTCAATATCTTTTTTTATGTAAACAATATATAGACTAAACTATCAACAAAGAGAAAGCGAGATTTCTTCTTTTCGCCGTGTCCACCAATGTCGCTACCTAAGCTGCCGTGTTTGCTGTTGGGCTGCTCAAGCCACCATCGTCATTGTGAGCGCCACCATTGCCGCCCAAGCAAGCTACCAGATGAGAGAAATAGAGAAAGGGCATAGGTAGAGACACTACAACAAAATATGTTTTAGATGACGCTTTTTAGACGATGCTTTCTTCTAGCGTCTTTAATATTTAGCATTTGCCGACACTATGATTTTACAACTCTTTACTCGACACTTTTACAAGCGTCGGGATTATTTTTGTCGACGCTTTAAAGCGTTGCTAATTATTATTTAAAGTGTCCTTAAATGCAAGATTTTTTGTAGTGAGAGAGCAAAGATAGATGCTTTTTTGGGGGTGGGGGTGTGGCTTAGAGAAAGGAGAGATTGGGGGAGGTTAGAGAGAGAAAGTTAGAGAGAAAGAGACGAGATGGGGGTGTGGCTTAGAGAAGAGAGAGATTGGGGGAGGTTAGAGAGAGGAAGTTAGAGAGAGAGGAGCGGTATTTCTGGAGAAAGACCTTTGAATAGGTGAAGAGGCAAATAAAGAAAAAGAAAGTGACTCTTCGGGGAGACGAAAAACCAAATAGGAGAGTTGGAATGAGCCACGTGACAGGCAAGAGGGGAGAGAGAGAGAGAGAGGATCAGGTCGGGGGTGGGAAGAGAGAGAGAAGGCTACCTGAAGAGAGGTGAAGAGTGAGGGGCCGCCACGTGGAATGGAAGAAGACAAGGGATGCCACGTAGAAGTTTGAAGTAGTGTCAAATTATGAAGTTTAAAGATATTTTATATTTTTATTTACAAATATTACATATTTTTATTATATAGTATTATATGTATGTTATTATACAGTGTACGATTACTATGTTATCGAAAGTATAGAATATGATACTTTTCTTTTTTTGACCCTTGAATTAAGAATTATACGGTTGGTATAATTGCAGTCCTTCCTAGAACTGAGTAGTACTTCTAGAGTTGAGTGGTTCCTATAAGGTAATTGTATTAATCCAATGGTTAAAAATGATGAAAGGGGTTGATTTAAGGGCCAAAAAGTCGGAAGTATCAAATCCTCTATACTTCCAATAGGATAGTAGCTCTACTCCTATTACATATATTATATACTTATTAATTTATCATATTATATAATTTTGATGTATTAATTAACAAATATAATTATAATAATAATTAATATAAATAAATAATATATAGAATATATAATAAAATAAAAAATATATATATTTTTTAAACTAAACAAATCTAATCTGACTGAGAATTATTTTTCTTTTCTTACGCACCAAACACTAAAAGTCGTAAAAAAAAATTTCCATCATAAATTTTTTTTCACCAATTTTTTTTTTCCCAATTTTACGTAGGACTAAACAATCTCGAAATGGAAGTAAAGTAAGAAGAAAAAAAAAAGGACGATGATAGCAAACCCTAGCCTTTTTTTTGATGCAGCATGCGTCGGTGTCATACAAGCGGAGGCAGAGCATGACGACAGCGGCAGCAAGCGTGTCGTAGGGCGTAAGCTTAGGCGGAGGGTGAAGTTCTGAGAGAGGGAAGAAAACCGCCGGAGAAAAGGGGAGCGGATTTTGGATTGGCCGCGGTGTAGGCACCCCGTTTTGATTTGGAAAGTTTTGGAAGAGATATTAAGAATAGAGCTAGATGTAGTAGAGGAAGGGGAGGCAATTGGTGGGTAGGGGTTGAGATGTAGTAGGGGGATGAGAGATAATTATTGTGGGTTTGAGAAAGAAACATTTGTTGTGGGTAGTTTAGAAAGAGAGGAGGTGATCGTAGGGGGATGAGAGAGATAGAGAGATAATAGAGAGAGAGAGAGAGAGAGAGGGAGAGGAAAGAAGCATGAGTGGTGTCAAGAAAAATGAGAACGCGATATATAGACATGGAAGAAATGAAAATACAACACGTAGGCATGGAAAGAACCGAAAACACGACATATAGGCATGGATGAATCACTGTTGTCTTATAGATTGCTTGTTGGCCATTCATTACACTATAGTAGAGCTTGAAATAATGATAATCCATACGGAAGATGCTAATCTAGTGTTTTCAACACGAGAAAAAAAATCTTAAAAACGAAATTAAAAATTTCCTACTTTATTTATTCTTCTCTCTTGTTTCATATGATTTTTTTTTTCTTCTTTTTATACATATTGCATACATGCTTATTATGATAATCCACTTATTATGATAATCGATATTTTAATTTAATTTATGTTCCACGCATATGTACCCGCTTTCTGACCCAGAAAACAAACCGACTTTAAAAACACGAAAACACGCGGGCGGGAATAAGATATAAAAATCATTTATTAAAGTGAAAGCAGAATTTAAAATTTGATACTTTTTTAAGTTTGGACCGCCATTAGTCAGGTAGAAGCTGCGTTCAAAAGCAGTAATAGCAAAGCAATTGATGATTGATGCTTCACACTAACTATACTGGTTTTCAAGACCGGAGATATGAACCACTCAGCCATCTCTATACCAATCCATAATATATCGGCGTATCTATGTATGCTGCGTGCATAGATACAAAGAAAAAAGAGAAAAAAACAAACAAAAATAAAAAAAAGGAAAAATAAAAGTACAGCAAGATCAGAAACTAGGGAACGCATTATATTTGCTGCAGCAATAAGAGGTTTGGTGTTAATAACCCAATTTTTTCTTACATAATACATTGTATGCATATACGCCGATAGAAATCAACAATGAGGAGCACATAGGCCTCATTTAGCTGGGAAGCCAAAAGAGGAAAAGGGAAAAAAAAAAAGAAGGTGATGTACAAGTCCAAACTACCAAGCTTAGTTATGAGAGAACTATTTTGCTTCTCAATCATTTTTTAGTGCATAAATTAGCGACTCCTCGGAAAGACATGATGCTTTCTTTTGATCTCTATGGGCACCCTGACCAATCTGAAGAGACAATGTCCTTGTCTTCTATGTTCCCATGTACGAATACTTTTGGCTCTTTCAACTGCAATTGCCAACAAAATGTGATCAGGTTGTGTTAAAATATTTAGCGACATTTAAGAACTATCTTTGTACATATGGTGAGCCGACTAGAAATATATGCACTTGTCAGATTGGCGCATTGCCTACTGCACAGCAACTCCAAGAAGCAACAGCTAGGCATTTGCAAACAAAAAATATCAAGCTTTTGCTGTGGTGAGAAGCAAAACTAAGCTTTGGAGCGCCAAAACTAGACGCTCCAACTTAGAGCTTTCGCAAAAGTGTTGTTCAAAAAGAGCCATTCAAAGAAGAACTATACAGAATTTTTATCTAAAATAATCCTAAACTGACTATACAGAATTTTTTTCTAAAATAATCCTAAACTACTTTCCACTACAGCAGAAGCAGGAGTTTCATAAACATCTTGTGTCACACGAAAAGCTTCACACTTTTTGTTTGCCGAATGCCTGTCTGTTACTTCTCAATTAAAGAAACTGTCTTTTTCAGAAGCCAGATAAAACAAGTACTAATTAAGCTCAATACCCAATGTCTTCCTTGGCTGTCTTTTATTATTATTTTTTTTCTTATTCCTTTCTTTTTAACCCCAAACTCTATGAGGTTGAATGTGGCACCATATGTACTTCTCTATAATTTTACTTTATTAACTTACTTGTAAACTTTTCTTTTACTTTTTCTTTAAAAAAAGAGGGGGAAAAAGCGAAAAACAAAGTTATTGGTAATACTTTTTTCTATCGGTTTTTGCCAAAGAAAATATGCAGATATAAACTTGTCTTTCCTTTCAAAAAAAGGGGAAAAAGCAAAAAAAAAAAAAAGTTACTGGTAAATATTCTTTTTTCTTTCGTTTTTTTTGCCAAAAAAATTCTGCAGATGTAAACTTGTCTTTTCTTTTTTTTAAAAAAGGGGGAAAAAGCAAAAACAAAGTTATTGGTAAATATTCTTTTTTCTTTCATTTTTTGCCAAATAAATTCTGCAGATATTTATAGATTGCAAAAACTCAGCAAATGCATTCCATAAGATGGAATTTGAAGTTAACAAAAACATAAGCACAAATTAACAAGGGCTTAAAGTTTCAAGTAAAATCAAACAATTCAGACAACTAAGCATACAATAGTATAAAAACATTCGTCTGAAAATTATAGTTCTCTCGAAATTAACAGTCATACCAGAGCTAATGGCGGAAAATGCCTTCGGAAACGAAGGCCAGAAAATCCATTTATGGCAAACAAGCATTTGTAGCCATTGATGGAATGATGCTCGCTGTTTCATGACAAACACACCCAAGGAAAAAAAAGAAAAAGAAGATAAGTAAAACCAACCAACAGACAAATACAGAAAATAACAATACATTTTTTCTGAATTCACCAATTGAAATGTGGCTTCATTGTTAATATCTCACTATATCTGTATGCTAGCATGTAGTCATGAATTTATTCGTTCAGACTAATTTAAGATCACTCTAAAGTAAAATTAGAAGAATATTACATGATCTTTCTCCAACCTCAGTGCAGAAAGGAAATAAGTAAGGAACCTTTCCCAAAAAATAAAGAAAAAAATCAAGCGAAGAATAAATAAACTCATAATGTCAATTTTTCGCCAAAACTTGAATTAGCTTTTGGCTCTTCCTATTTAATGTAAGGAGAGCTACTGCTTTTGACTGTTTCTACATAATGCCAAGGAATGCTATTGCTTAATGTCAAATTTACCGCCATATGTGAATGCGCACTACGTTCTACATGGTATAATTGTACAGAAACCAAAAGTAAGCATGAGATTAAGTTGATCAGATCTCCGTAAAAGAATTTGTAATATTTGCCAAAAGTACAATATGCAAAACCTTTCACACCAGCGGTATGGCAAGGCACCGTGGCACAGGGTGACAAAAGTTGGGTCTAATCATGTAATATTGTAATAGTACTACTAATTACTCCAAATGTTAGTAGAGTTATAAGATGTATACATACGAAGTGTGAAGAAACCTCTATAAAACTTTGTGCCTCAAAAAAAAAAAAAAAAAAAAAAACTACTCAAAAATGTCAATACGGGATCGGCTAAGCTCCATACCACATGCCAGCACGGCATCGGCATAGGCAGCATGAGCAGTCCTCACCCCTTACAGAGTATTATCACGATATTCTTCCTATAATATGCCAATTATAATACAATGAAAGTACTCTATGCAAAACAAAGGCATACTACGATAGGAGATGAACATTAAGTAACAAACGGAAGAGAATTAAGCTACATAATTATTAAAATGCAACTTATAAAACCATATCATTTAGATGGCTAACATAAAAGATGTAATTGCTTTGCAAGAAAAACTGAAAATAAGGGTGTACCAAGTTTATGACACTTGTCTTGACATTCGACAATATTTAATTGTTTTCATAAACGTTAATCCAGGTATGAAACTTACTTCAGCAGGTAGGTGAAATTTCTGTTACGAAAATGTTCGATGGCAATTTCTTCTTCTTTAGAGTATCTGTTCAAACAAAAAAAGAATTATTTTAACACTAGGTGAAAAATAAATTAAAAAAAACATTGATAAGGTGCTTAGATAAAAGAAAGGCCTCACAACTAAAGAAACAGATGAATACAAATTAATAGATGTTATTAGCATCAGTTATCGGATCCTAAAAATACATAGATCTGCAGGAACAAACTTACAAATAGGTTCACTGAAAACGACAAAAGAAAAGGAAAGAATAGGTTGGGAAACTGAAGTCAAAGCAGATAAATATCACTTTTAATGCTCCCTGTCATGCCACAGAAAAACTACTGCCATGCAGCAGCTTCATGTTGAAACAAATTAGTTTGTAAACACAAAAACAGATGTCAATGCACCTTAACAAGTTCGATGTATCAACTCAGGCTTTTTACGGTTCTTGAAAGTGAGCTATAATTAGATAGTACAGCATTTTTAGGATTAAACTATCCAAAAAAGTGTGGTAATGTATCTATGTATCTTATTCAGATCTTGATCCTTTTTCTTCAAATTCAAACTTTGACAAGTCAAAAAAAAGAAAGATCCAATTATATTTTTAGATGCAAGACTAACTTCAGCAAAATCGGACATAAAATGTGTAATTCACATATGACTAGGAATTACTCTGCTAACAAGTGCAAACATTTATCAATCTACAGGAAACAACATTGCTTTGAGATGGTTCAAAAAAGAATAAATATGAAAGGGCGAAAATCACACAATTTTCTCTGGCATTGAACATATATTATATTGCCCAAATGGCTAAGAAAATCATACCTCCAAGGATATTCATTTTCAGAAAAACGAGAAACTCCATTCATTGCTGTGAAAGCATCCATATGAACCAACTTTTCCTTTGTTGATGCATCTGTGGTCATAAACATCATTAAGCACAATATATAATGTCTACAGCGGTGGTATTCTCCTCATGACACAGAAATATCAAAGTTAATAGAGGAGAATCCAAAAGATGATGTGCTTAGCAGTAGGTGAAACAGTCTGACACGACTTAAATGCAACCGGTAATGACTTAAATATTCATTATGTAAATTCTAGAATTAAGTCTTTATAGTATCATAAAAATTGAAGACGACTATAGAATTGATGTAGGATATATTGTTGAAATAATACAGCTGACCGCTAGTAGGAAGATCTAGTATACTGCCCATTTAAAGTTAACTATAACCTTAACAGTGAACTAGATTCAGTCAAATCATTGACTTTAAAGGTGTTAGAACAGAAAAGATGTCAACAAGCGAAGCTTCCGTTAAAGTTACCTTCACATGAGCATGTAAAAGCTATTAGACAAAGCTAACCTATTCTACTTGGTTGGATTGAATCATTGAAATTAGGTGTTGGCAAGACCCTGGACATGTTGATGCATTCAAGCCTACCAACACAGCAAGAGCTTCTGGATAAGACGAACCCTCGGTTAGTAGGATAGACTCTGTAAATTTGTGCTGGATAAGGTCACGGAACTATATTGAGGTTCTGCTCTGCGAGATCAATAAATGGTGATTAATCAACCAAGAAAGCCTGTGGATGTTTCAAGTGAATCAGGTTGGCCGACCAACTCTGACCAGGAGCCTTGACAAATCAAAATTATAGTGTACTTTCTGCAGAATTTTAAGAGTTCTAGCCAACTGAGATTTTGAATGCTTTCTGTTGACAAAAAGTGAGGTTCACTTGTTTGAGTGGAAATTGAATGATGAAGATGACTGATTCAATATGGATCACTGATCAAGATCATCTGGTAAGAAAGACACTCTTCGCCTGGCGGGTTCGATCATTCGAGATTGATTAATACCACTTGCTATGCTAAAAGCCAAAGAGCCATCAATCCATTCGTAGAATACAACAAAATATAAGAGCTTCACATCAATCTACGATGTGAAGAACAACAAAATTAACGCTTTCAAAACATGAGTGAATACAAAACATGACACTTTTGAAAACGGTCATATATCATTAATGAGAAATTCTGAAGACTTAAAAATACAGGAACGTAAGGAGTACTTCACCAGCTTGATGTAGAGCCTTCAAAGAATAACCACCTGGATAATTGTTATAGGATGCCATGAATGTCACTATAGAGCATCCTACACTAAAAAAACCATAAAATTATCATAAAGTAGTAGAAAAGATATCCTGTTTAACTCGAGTAATTGATGATCCAACCTGACAATAAAAGATCCGAGCATAATGACATAGATCCAACTCCATATTTTCTTCTTCCTATTATTATATCTGGGAAAATCACAAAGCAAGAAAAAAATATAATTAATTGGAATTTTATGTGAAAGAAGTTATTTTCCAACAACAAATTCAACTTCAATAAATCCTTTCTCAACCATAACTGCCTTGGAAACCAAATAAGACTAAAAGTGATCATGGCTATAATTAGGGCTGCAGCTTCAAAAGATCAACATACAAAGAATGAGCGAACCCCTTTAAATAAATTTACCAAAAACTTGCACTTATGATTTGAATATAGGCTATACATTAACAGGTCCAAAGAGGCTGAAAGAGAGAACCATTTGCATGATTTTGATAAATTTTGATGCTTCTTAATATTGTGTTGTACTGCTATAACTGATTATTTGTTGTTAACTAAGGCAACAAGGAATCTCCAACGCAAATAATTTTCTGCTTTGAGGCAGCCTCGATACATAAGAAGAGAATCAATTTAAAATGCTCCATCATTTAAATTTAATGAGTTTAAAAGTGTTCGCTAAAATGTCAATGGAAAAATTGGAAGTGTGCAGTCCGACATCAATATCAATATAGGCATTATTCACCTGTGCAAGTTCAACTTAAATATCTAGTACAAGAATTTTCTAGAAGTAAAAGGGCTTGAACAATCTTCATTACAACTGTAATCCATCCACCACACTAGAAAGTAATGGGCGATAAAACATGAGAACCAAATCTAAAGCATGTCATACACAATCTGATACAACTGGTTCATATATTCTTGTATAAATTGGCTTCATTGGACAAAACAATACCTACATAAGGTTAATTTTACAATTCATATTGGAGTGTGGCTGGTGCAACTCTAGTGTGAATTAACATAAGAAATTATGATGGAAAGCTGGTGATGATGTTGAAATTGAAATAGAGTAATGACTATTGATTAAATATGAATAAACTGCATTTTAAGAAGAGTAGATTGGTTAAGCGTACACTCTGCTAGCCGCTATTGATGCTGACACATTTAGAATAGGAATAGAACCAAGTATGAACCGAAGCTCCTGTAACATCAGTAAGGTATATACAGGGATAGACATAAGCGGGAAAAACTTCAAAATATCAATTAAGTTGTTAGTACTGGTATGCATAACAAACCTTGTGCGGAAGTTTTGAATAAAACAAAATAAATAAGAAGACTGGAAGCACATATCGCCTTATCCTTCTATCAAGAATCATACCAATCTGCAGATAAAGAATATACATACATCAGATAAATATTTGGTAACTTGTCACATTCTTCGGAAAATGTAAATCACAAGAACAGAATCAGGTACAACATCATAAGTAACAAATGCCAAAGCTTTACAAATAAAAGAAAGCAGCACATAATAGTTACAACAACCAAATTTCCATCAACATGTATTTTTTGACTCACCATACAAAGAGGATATCCTACAAGCATGGAGCGTGGAAGTGCTGAAGTGAAGTACCAATGAAGTGGATGAGTCTAAATTCACAACTATATCAAAGACAAACAACTCGAAAGGAATTGTTCCATTCAGATGATAACATTGACAAATAAACCTATATTCTCTCAAACTTCAAGGGTCTTTGAAAACAATAAGAAAAACAAATATAAATGGCAAGCAAAGAGAATACATCCTGTTACCCTAAGCACTGGTTTCATGAAAGAGGATATTAGAGCCAAAAAAACAATGTTTTCACTAGTTGAAGAAAAAGCTTAAGACTTACTTTCCCTCTATCATGAGACAAGTAGAATTCTAAAAGCGAGAGCTTTTGATGAAAAATAAAATCCAGTCTTCCATATATAAATCATTGAATCCTACTCACTTCTTGATATGAAGTTCTACTAAATTATCTTCTGATAATTTATGTAGCAAGAAAACTAGTTAAACTATAGTAATAACATAAGGATACACCCCATTCTGAACTACGGTTTAGAACTGAGTTAAACCAGAAAACTTCCAATTCTGGCCACAATATTCTTTGCCACATTATTGAATCAACCAGCACAGAAATGCCTGAAGAAAAACACATGAAAACAAATTAGTTTTCAATCTAGCACGATTCAATTCAACGAGTAAAACAACTTACCTATGCACAGAAGAGCAGTGATCATGCAGCATTTAATTGCTTCCAGAAGTGAAACAGATTTACTCTGTTGCAGAATGTTAGATTTCAGAAATAAATGAAGGAGAAAATTTAAATAGATCACAACAAAACGCCAGAGGAGTTATTGTTGAATGAGTCCACAAAAAATGTCTGGTTTCCATGCTCGTTCTAATCAGAGTAATAAGAAGTATACCACAAAGGCAACCAAGAGAATATAGCCGCATGGATATCTACTTGCACCACAAACAGACAGGATAAGGAAATAGAATTATGAATTATTCAATTAATAAAAAAATAAAGATCTCAAAAAGCATACATTCTAATAGTGCAAAAAATAAAAATGATGAAAGATGCTAATTTCTAATCATGTTCAATAATCCTAGGACTTGTTGGAAAGACATTCAAATAAATGAAATGAAAGCATACCAACAACAGCTCAATGCCAATAGGACCAAAGAGCAGCACGGTATCGCATCGAAATACAAGCTGTAGCGACAGTCGTATGTAAAAGTGCACAATTATTATTGATACTTCCAAAGAAAAAAAAAACATGATGACGTAAGAATTATATACTTCATTAAATACTGAAAATGACTAAGCAATCAGCAAGAACAAATTTAGTACCCAGATACAATCTGAATAATTGTGTTATGATAAGAAAATCCTCTTAGGAGATAACAAGATAATCAAGTTTCTTGTCATTGTCCATTGTGCATGCCTTGGATAACAAAGATATTAAAGGTAAATTCTCTTATGGCAGTTTGGCTGAGTTCTTTTAGCATTGAGTTCTCTAAAATGTTGAGAATACTATGTAAAGATGCAACACCATACCTTATTTGGCAAGAAATACAAGTGTTAGATTATAAGTCCATTATGCAGGTCAGAAAATAACTCATCATACACATTTGATGTCCCAGAGATTAGATTATGCAATCACTTGCAGTTCACAGAAAGAAGAATAAAGTGAAACTGATAAAGGATATCCTGTAGTGCAAACAAGACTAGTAAGGCCACGAATAGCGGGAAAAAGAAAAAGGTCCCAAGAACGTTGCACCATCTTTGATTAATTTAAACCCAAGTAATTTGGCAACTAGCAAGCTAGCAAACTCAGCCAATTAAGTAAAGCTCCTACTATAATTGAATAAAGCTAAGGCAAGCATTACAAGAAACACAAAAAATTAATTGGAGCACCTAAATTGATACTGCCCCCATGAAAAGCCAAGCAATCCTACTTCTCAAATCTCAAGCATAGTATGAAAATATGACTGGACGTATAAATAGAGTAATTTCAAGGTACCATCAAATTTTTCCCATACTGCATGACGATAAAGGTGAATAATTAGATTCTAAGCCATTGTAATTAATTAAGGGTATGAAGACATAAAATGGGAACAAAATCCTTATTTAGCACGAGATTTTCAAATATCTTCAATAAATTGCATTCGCAAGAAAATTGATGAGAAAACCAAATAGTATAGAAATGGCAAGAGAAGATGCACGAATGCACAAAAATGGAACAACTATACCAGGCAAAAAGTGGTGTAAATAAGTAGACAAGAGACATACCAGGCATTTCAAAGTAGCTGAGGAATCTCCCTCGAACCAAAAAGAATATGCCAAATTAACTGCATGGGAAAAGCAATATCATAGTTGCAACTAATTAACTCGTATTCTCCTTGTTATACTAATAATGAAGATCAATAGCGAATAATGGGAAGCACCAGAAGGATCATCAGTATACACAAGAACATTTTTCCTTTTTTTTGCCTCTACATTCAGCAATAGCAATCTACAGTAGAGAGTTTGGCAAAATAAAAATCCTTGAGCTTCTGCTGCAGAATAGAATTATTAGTGTACAAGGCAGAAGCACCAATTTGGTGCTTCTGATAATGCCAAAGAAAGAAGCTGCAGCGGTTTGTAGCACCCATAGTCCATACTGAACAGACAAGGGACTCTTTGGCTGTACACAAGAATATTTTGCCATTTTTTGCCTCTGCATTCAGCAATAGCAATCTACAGTTGAGAGTTAGGAAAAATAAAAATCCTTGAGCTTCTGCTACAGAAATAGAATTATGAGTGTACAAAGCAGAAGCACCAATTTGGTGCTTCTGATACTGCCAAAGAAAGAAGCTGTAGCGGTTTGTAGCACCCATAGTCCATACTGAACAGACAAGGGACTCTTTGGCTGTACAAGCACCAAGCACTTTACCACTAACAAATTGGGCTAACGCATTTTGGGCCGGTGGTTTGGGCCCAACATATTGCAAGTACTCATATCACTACTTTAGACAACACTTCATTAAAAACACTACACCCTACAATAGGGAAAACTAGCTTTTAACATGAAATTTTCTTCATAGAAGTGCCCCAAATATTACGAATACGTGACAAGGTCTTGAAAGATAAACAACTAATTCAACAAAATTCCATTTCTACAGTATAAGAGAAGATTGCGTTGACTTGTATTACAGATCTAAATATATGAAATAGCCAAACATAAGTAAATCACATTGAAAATAGGCCGAGAATCCCGTGGAAATGAGAGGAAGAGTAATGTTGAAAATCACGCATCCTGAAAGCCTCCGCAGAACTTTAATCAAATTACTTATCCTAAGATTAGGAATTATGAAATGGCTGCGTATGATATGCAAAACAACGTTACCCAACATTAAGATTATGCTTTTGATAATGTACAAGTATCTATGTGACTGTTAATGTCTTTAAGGGACATATATAGCACGCTTACCAAAGTATACATCCTCGCCAAAAGCTATCGCACAAAAACAAAATACATCAGTAGAATCTCTTTCCAGACTTCAGAAGGATTCAGATAATTTATGTAAAATAGGGAGTCTTAAGTTTCCAACTGTATAATTAGCAACCTAACACATGAAGCAACATAAGATAATTCAAGACTTATAAGATGTCTATATTGAAACCAAATAGATTTTATAATCATGCAAAAACTTGTTATCATGTAATGGACAAAAGAATCATTTTCATAAAGCTAACCATCATTAATTTAAAATAAGTAGAAACTTGAATAGCAATAGGCAATCACCTAAACAAAAAGCTAAAATGTTTGGAAGAGGCCGCGTTGAATAGAACAACAAGTGAAATTGCAAAGCTGTCATTATTGCAAAGAATGCTTCGACACGATACCCGAATTTCTTTTTAACCTGTTAATGAGAAAATTAGTCTAATTCATATTTGATAGGATAGCCGCCGAAAATAAATAGACATAATGTGAATGCAAAGTAAAATGTGCAACAGGATTGATGCGGTCACAAAACCCAAAAATGCAACCTAACAAAAAGGCCAAATAATGCAATCTAACAATCGTTAGAGGCCAAATTTGAAATTCTCAATTTTCCTGAAACAGCTAATATATATAGGAAAATGGAGGAAAAACTGCTGTAGTAAATTTATGCAACTCATTGCAGAAATCAACCAAGAGTCAAAATGAGAGAACTCCACAAAAAAGAGAGATAAAAGAAACCAAAGCATCTGCAAGAAAAGCAAACCAAAATAATTTTTTATTGGATGATGAGTTATCACAAAAACAGTTCATGCTATAATACAGGACCCTCAATGTTAATGGCTGAGATTAAACAACCCTAAGATCCAATTGGACAAATGTTGACCCCAAAATTTACATACCCACAAAATATAAACTAGCAGGTATTCAAAATTTTCAGCCAGGATAGATAATTCTGCAATCAAGTATAGCAGATATTGCGCATTCTGAGTCCATACTCTGTGAGAATCGACATGTCATAGAAGTAGAAGAGTAACATTCGCATATCTTGGAATCACAAATTAAAAAAGAAAAAGAAAAAGAAAAGAAAGCAATATGATACAATTACCAAAAATACTGAACGAAAGAATGGCATTTCAATAAAGTTTTATATCCAAATTCTTGAAAAGAAGAAAAATTAGATAACATATGCATTTTATGGAACACCAATTTAATGAATAGAGAGTACCTGAAGGCGAAAGAGCCTTAAAGTCAGCAACACAATGAAACCCAATGCCAAGCGAACTGAAAATACGAAGGAAAGAGGGAGATGGTTACATTTTAAATAACTACAACAAGATTTAAAAAATTCATCCTAAAGATCTTTGTAAGAGGAACTAGAGCTTTAATTTTGAGTTAAAAACTTGGGCACATATTTGCAAAAAAAAAAAAAAAAAAAAAAAGCTGGCTCGCGTTCGTCTTGATCAAGCGTGGCTCAAAATTAAAAAAGCCGAGCTTGAACAAAAAAAAGCTCGAAATTCATTCAAAGCCGAGCTTGAGTATTACTCGGCTCACTCGAATTAGGCTTGAAAAGCTCAAATATATATATATATATATATATATATATATATAGAGAGAGAGAGAGAGAGAGAGAGAGAGAGAGAGAGAGAGAGTAGGTCTTGTGTGCTATTAGGAGGACGGAAGCCTCCGTGCTTTTAAGCTGTTTTCGATGATAGAGCTTCCAAACCAACGATCAACTCTGTTAGACTTGCTCTAGTGTATTTGAAGTATCTTGAAAACAAATTTTGCGAGTTTTCGATATCATTTACATAGCGATCGAAAGGGTTTAAAATCAAAGGCTAAAAATAAAAATCTCACAAAAAGTGGCGATATAGTACTAAAACTTTCGATCAGAGATATTAATCTTGTAGTAAATAGTATAAAGAATTTTTTATCAAATTTCATCTGATTTGAATACTTCTATACCGTTAAACTTGCAAAAGATATACATCAACCATTAAAAATTATTGATTTTGAATCCTTCCGATCGCTAGGTAAATGATATCGAAAAACCGCAAAATTTAATTTCTAAATACTTCAAATACGCTAGATCAAGTCTAATAGAGCAGATCGTCGATTCGGAAGCTCCATCATCGAAACAGACTTAGGAGCACGGAGGCTTCCGTGCTTCTATTAGCACACAAGACCTACTATATATATAGTAAAAATATATATATAAATATAATATATTTTAATTATATGTAGTGAGTGAGTAACACGAGTTTAATTAAAATTGGGCCAATGTTCGGCCCATAAAAAAAACCAGGATGCCAACAAAAGGACAAAATCCCACTAAATTTACACTCTCTTCCTCTCTTTATTTAAAGCTAGATCCCTAATCTCTCTCTCTCTCTCTCTCTCTCTCTCTCTCTCTCTCACCCCAAGCGACCAAGCTTGAAGCCCCCCAAATTATCAAGTAACAGCACACGCACATCATTGCCTACCTTGCCATTAGCTGTATGCTTGAGAAAATATACAAAATATTAAAATTATTGTTTATACAAAATTTTAATTTTAGTTATATATGATTGGATAGTTTAATCCAATATTTGCTTATATAATTTTTTCATTTTTTGACCGCATAAATGAAAAAGAATAATATGGAGATTGAAGACAGAAGAGAAGACATGCGAAATTTGAAAAGATTAGAAATTCAACTCATAAATTATTTTTCTTTATATTATAATATCGTATTTCATATAATTATTTTATATTTTGAACTATTAGATATATTTTTGTATCAAATTGTAGATAATGTTCTATACAAATTAAACTATTGGTCAAACGATGTTGAGAATTTCAAGCGGTCGTTTAGGGCTCGAGCTCGCTCTACTCGAAAGTAGGCTTGCTCGAGTTCGGCTCGAATTAATTTCAAGTCAAACTTGAGCCTAAATTTAGGCTCGAAATTAATTTCAAGCCGAATTTGAGCTGAGGTAAGCTTGCTCGAGCTTGGCTTGTTTCCACCCCTAAATACATGTGTTACCTAGTGTGGAATGCAACGAAGCATATTAACTAGATTATAAAACAAATGTTTACTCAGCTGAAGATTGAAGTATGTTAGTCACCTGAACAAGGAAATGAAAGGGAATAAAGGCGTTCCAGAGATTGCAGTAACAGTACATGTGCTGCTGCACTCTAACAAGAATTCACAGTATTTCAATACTTTGATGTCCAACTATCTAAGTAAGATCAAGTTTCTTTTACTCAACATCAAGGCGAATCCTTCGAGCATACATCCCCCACGTAAAATCACTGAAACAAGTTGTCTATACGACTGAATAAGTAGCCAAAGCCAGTTTTATAGTTCTCAAATCTCAATGCAATTTATACAAAAGTGACCAAACCGGTGATAATTAGTTTCAAAAACATGATAAATACCACTTGAAGATATCAATTGCCTTAGGATTCAAGAAACAATTACCTGCCAAGAGACTGTAAATCTTTGGCACATGAAGATAATGTATTACTGCAACTACTGGTGATGCTATAATGGACACGAGAAATGCACCTGTAAAATAGATATATATTATTTAAAGAGTAGCAACTCTGCAAAAGGCTTTTGGCCCAATGCATCAGAAAAATAGAATTGGACAAGAAAATCAGTATAGGAAGTGCACATTGAATGATTGAAGGCACACATATAAAGTCAAAATTATGTGTTTAAGATGAAACCAAAATCCTTTTTTTTTTTTTGAGCAATATGAGCATAAACCAAAATAATATACCAACATTTGAATTGAAAAGTAAACAAGGTGGTTGAGTAAAATAAGCACAAGCATTTTTAAAGCACAAAAGTTTTACCAATAAAAGTTCGAGGCACAACACCAGGAAAGTCCAAATGGTCGTACTGTGAAAGCATACACCAAATGTTAGTTTAACCCACATAAAAACCATCTCCAAGGAAATATACTTAAACTGCGAAGAAGGCCATAAAACATGAAGCATCTGAGCTTGCCTTTTCAATGTGATGGTGGTGGTAAAGGATATCATGCATCGCCTGGAAAATGATAATTTTTAATTTCCATGAGTTCATTTATGAAAAGGTAATTATTAGGTAAGAAACATAAATCTCACCTTCAAGTCTAAGGAACAGCAGTGACTCAGCATTAAGAAAAGCACAAAAGTTGATTCATAAAATCAAATGAATTAACCAACAATAACAGACAAAGTAAAGCTGAAGGTTTCTAGGAATAAGAAAAAGTTCTAAACCAAAACTTCCACTATTTACTTCTCAAAAGCTCATTTCAGCTTCTCATCAGTCATCACAGCAGAAGCTCCAATTTTTTTTTTCTCCCAACAGCTAAATTCAGCTTCTCCAACAGAGAAGCAGCTCTAAAAGCCAAAATTTACAGCGTTCCATTCTTGAGTTCATGAACGATCAAGCAACTAGGGCAAAGTGATATGTTTGTTGGTCACTTCAATCATTGTGAGATAGAGAGAGAGAGAGAGAGAGAGAGAGAGAGAGAGAGAGAGAGAGAAAGAGGAGAACTATCATGTGTGCCTGGTTTACTTTTATGATTATACACCACATCAGATATTTAAATGTCTTAAAATCAAAATTTAATTCGATAAATGTAATCTAAAACATCTAAATAACCTATTTATGAAAAAGCATATAAATTTTAAAAATTTATAACCTAAGCATCTAAGGCCTAGTTTGATAATGTAGTGGCTAAAAGCACAATTTTTAGTACTATGGAAGGCCCAAAAAGTTTAAAAGCACTTACAATTTTTCCGCCTTCAATGCTGTAAAATTGTAGTTGCAACCGCTACCAAAAAAGCATGTTTTGCAACTACAATTTTATAATAGAAGAGACGGAAAAGAGTGAAAGTGCTTTTAGAATTTTTGGGACTTTCATAGGCTTAGTTTGGTATTGAGGCATATCTGAAGCTATTAGATAAAATAGACTTGGGAGTAAAAGTATATAGGGATATACTTCTACGTTCTTCGGTAGGACCATACAAAACATATCATAACCGACTGATTGCAATATGCAAAACACAATATTACGTACGGAAAACAAACGGTATTTTCCCATCATGCTTTTTCACCGCACGTAACGCAATCTTCCTCGCAATCCCAAACGAAGCCATAGAATAGAAATGGTGCTATCAGCCACCATATTACCAAACTAGGCCTAAGTACTAGACAGGAAGGTAGTCAATTTGCCAGAAATCGAGTGTCCGAAGTTAATTATTTTTTATATATAGGCCTTTTAAATTTCCTAGAACACATCTGACAAATTAGATTCTGATGTTGTGACCTCTAAATTAGGGTTTCACCGGTGGGGTGTAGGAAATGTACTTATGAGAAAGAGAGGGGAATGGTTTGTGCCTGAACATTGAAGCTCTCCTCGACCTTGGTGTACGGAACCATGAACGCGTAGAACGCCGCGATCGACCCAAGCATCAAATCCCAACCTGCGAAATGGATCGGCTCCATCGATCGATCGATCGATCGTGTCGCCACGAAACTAAAACCTCAAAAACCCTACACACAACGATCGAAGTAGAGGAGAACTAAGAGATCGAGGGAGCGAAGAAGCTCACCGAACTCTTGAAGAAGCTTCGATACCCTTCCCCTCGACGACGAAGGCGCCGCCACCTCCTCCTCCGCCGCCGCCGCCGCCGACGCCATGGCCGAGTTCTGGGCGCGCGCGCGCTCTCTTCTTCCTCTCGGGTTTTGTCGGGGAATTAGTGATCGGTTTGGAGGTGATAAAATGCAACGGGAGTTTTGTAATTGTACGCGGGGTTGGAGATTTTAGAGGACTTTTTTTGAAAATGACCCTGTGAAATTTACTATTTGCCGAAATAACCCTCTAAAAATTTTATTTGTGAAACTAACCCTACTCGCGAAATTTCGGCGTCGAGAATTTTCTATGAAGACGGTGAACGATTCACCGTCTTCTGGGCGCCTTATGAAGACGGTGAATGATTCACCGTCTCAAGCGACCCTCCGCCTCGCCCAAAAACCCGCGCGGACACCGCGCAGGGCCACAGAGAAGCGGTAAGCGAATTACCGTCTTCCCAATGTATTGAGAGAAGGCGGTGAATCGTTCACCGCACCGCCTTCTCTCAATACCCCAGAGAAGGCGGTGAATCGTTCACCGCCTTCGCAAGGTCCCAGAGAAGGCGGTGAATCGTTCACCGCCTTCTGCACTCCACTGCAATCCGCCGCCCGTGAAGGGGTGGTCTAGTGGGGCACGAAAAGAAGGCGGTGAATGGTTCACCGCCTTCTCTGTAAACACTAAAGACAGGTGACTTTGCCAAATTCTGTCTCTCCCACTCTCTCGCCTTCGCTCTGTCTCTCTCTCACCTGTCTCACTCTCACTCACCGTCGCTCTCTCTCACTCTCACTCTCACTGTCGCTCTCTCACTCTCACTCTCACTCTCTCACTCTCGCTCATCTCGACTCTCACCCGAGCCCCCGAGCCCCGAGCGCCGTTCCGCCGAGGTCGCCGCCTCGTGCCGCCGCCTCCCGCTGCCGCCGAGGTCGCCGCCCTCTCTGCCGCCGCCGAGTCGCCGCCGCCTGTGTCGCCTCCCCCCCCACATTGTCGAGCTTGCCACCACGCCGCCGCCGACGTCGCGACATTCCCTAAACCCTAAACCCCATTGTAAGTCCCTCTCTCTCTCACTGTCGATTAAACCCTAAACCTAAACCTAAAACTAAACCCTAAACCTAACCTAAACCTAAACCTAAACCTAAACCCTAAACCTAATCCTAAACCCTAAACCTAACCCTAAACCCTAAACCTAAACCTATAACTAAACCTAAACCCTAAACCCTAAACCCTAAACCGTAAACTAGAATCGCGATTGTCGATGGTTGCGGTAAACTTGAATTGCGATTGTCTGTTGCGTTAAACTTGATCGTCGACGATTAGTTAAACATGATTGTCGACACTTAGTTAAACTTGTCATACCAGTTAGTAATATATATTAACTGGTATGACATTGCATCTCCTATTATCATTAGTATCTAACAATTGTCATTTATTTATTTATAGATGCGGGCACGGGACCATACGCACGTCGGCCGAGCCTCGGGGTTCGATTTGATGCCGAGCATGGTGATCGCCCTATCGGGTGCGGTATGACATTTAAATTTTCAACGAGAATTTACACGCTCTATGTATACATTTTTTTTTACTATCACGCATACTTTTAAAATATTAGGTGGGCGAACGCAGCGGGTTACGCTTTCGAGCAAACGTGAGGACGGCGGATATTCATTTTTATCGAGAGAGTTGGATCGAGAGAGAGACTCGGGTACGATATTGTCAAACATTTTAAAATATAAAACCGTATTAATTCCATCATCTGAGTTATTTTGTCTTATTGACAGATGATGTGGCGGCCGTACACAGATGAAATTATAGGTCTTGCCACCGTTACGTGTACGGGACGGTGAGGTTTGGCGAGCTAGGACGACAACGATATCATTTCATATCGTCGAGCTTCACGTGCGGATCGAGTCTTGCGGCGGTTTGGCCTCCTACGGCATATACCGATTCATGTGGAGGCCATCCGGCGTGTGACTTCTCAGGGGCGGAATGATGAGGACTGGGCACAGTTTCATGCTGCACACATCGAGAGATGGGGGCATCGACTAGAGGACATTATAGAGCAGCATCCGATTGTGGGTGATGACGCGGTGCAGGCGGCATCGATTTATATGGATGCGGCGGATCACTAGACGATGGATTTCTCGTCTGTTCGGCGTCCACCGTTGACTTACCGACCTCGTGGCCGGGCCGAGAGAGCTTTGGTACGATCAATCGGGCAATTCAATATTTTATTAACTCTTATGTATAATATAGATTGCCTAAGTTTAATATATTATTTACATCAAATGCGAGGTGGACGCTATACGCTTGACACAGGCCAGGATGAGAAGATTGGTTGATGATCCACCGTCCGTAGATGGTTGGATACAGGCAACGATAGACATGGAGATGGATCTGGAGAGTGTACTGCAGTACATTCCTACCATACCAGTACCGGTCGCTGCTGATGTCAGAGGTCGAGATGATGGAGGAGCATCGACATCGGGTCATCATCTCCGTGATGCTTCGTCATCTGCTGGACCATCGGGCCTCCGAGTATCACGATCCCCATCTCCTCCTGATGATGCTGATATGCACGCCTTCCCTGATATGCCACCCGCCCCTGAGAGATTACCGCTACGGCCGTTGGACTTGTCCTTGTTGCCGCCGCCAGCCTCTAGAGATAACCTGAGATTCGTCTATTCTCGACGTCCCCGCGCGTCATCATCACAGTCCGGGCGTACATCTACACCGGCCACTACCGACGACGACGAGCCTCGGGCGATGGGATCATCCAGAGGGCATTATGATTGCAGCGCTCGATGAGATGGCCGGTATCGAGGCGCCTGATGAGGTACCTATTCCTGATATCGTGGTAAAGGGTGGGCGTGGAGGGCGTGGCCGAGGACGTCGAGCGTGGCGTGGCGAGGACGTCGAGGCGAGCGAAGCGAATCGAGAGGTGAGGCTTGTATATTTTTCTTTACTTCGCTTATAGTTTGTATTGTTTTATATAATACTTATTTTGCATGATATTTGTATATTTCTGGGGTTTTTTGACGAAATTATATTTCTTGTTGAGTTTATCTTGTTAATCCACTCGTGATGATAGGTTTATTGTTGGATTCTATGTCTTATTGGAAAATATTGCGTCAAAGTTGAACTTTCTCGGTAAAATTGTATATCTCGTTAAATTTCTTATATGAAAACTTTGTATTTTGTTGCATTTTGTTTGGATATTTGACGAAATTTTTTTCCTCTTGAGTTTCTCTTCTTAATCCACTCGTGATTTTATGTTCATTGTTGGATTTTATGTCTTATTGGAAAATATTGCGTCAAAGTTGAACTTTCTCGATGATATTGTGACTCGTTGGATTTTTTTGTATGA
The DNA here is from genome assembly GCA_025177825.1 of Aechmea fasciata. Taxonomy (NCBI): domain Eukaryota; kingdom Viridiplantae; phylum Streptophyta; class Magnoliopsida; order Poales; family Bromeliaceae; genus Aechmea; species Aechmea fasciata. The sequence goes on from CM045923.1 coordinate 14,143,907, forward strand.
AACCTTGTATTTTGTTCGATTTTGATTGGATTTTTGATGAAATTTTCTTCATGTTGAGTTTCTCTTGTTAATCCACTCGGGATGGTATGTTTCTTGTTGGATTCTATGTCTTATTGGAAAATATTGCGTCAAAGTTGAGCTAGTTGATATCGATTGGTTTCTTGCAATTTACTGCTTTCTGCTGCTTTCTTGCTTGCTAGTTTTCGAATTGTTTTTCTGCCGAAATTTGGCTAAGTAGCAGGTGTTCGTAGAGAAGGCGGTGAATGGTTCACCGCCTTCTCTATAAGCACTAAAGACGGTGACTCGTTCACCGTCTTTAGTGTTTACAGAGAAGGCGGTGAACCATTCACCGCCTTCTCTACGTGCCCCACTAGACCACCCCTTCACGGGCGGCGGATTGCAGTGGAGTGCAGAAGGCGGTGAACAAACCGCCTACTCTGGGACCTTGCGAAGGCGGTGAACGATTCACCGCCTTCTCTGGGGTATTGAGAGAAGGCGGTGAACGATTCACCGCCTTCTCTCAATACATTGGGAAGACGGTAATTCGTTTACCGCCTTCTCTAGGGCCCCAAAAAGGGGTGTCCGCGCGGGTTTTTGGGCAGAAGGCGGAGGGGGGGGCGCCTAGAGAAGACGGTGAATCATTCACCGTCTTCATAAGGCGCCCAGAAGACGGTGAATCGTTCACCGTCTTCATAGAAAATTCTGACGTGGCCGCCGAGCTGGCGCGAGTAGGGTTAGTTTCACAAGTAAAATTTTTAGAGGGTTATTTCGGCAAATAGTAAATTTCACAGGGTCATTTTCAAAAAAAGTCCGATTTTAGACGCTGATAAATGGGATTTAAAGTTCGTGTGACAGGTTCAGCGAAGAAATAAGAGGGTGTGAATAGTGAGTACGGTGAGTTAGAACTAGAAGCCCCTGGTGTATCCTGTACGGTGAATTAGAGACGGCGGTTTAACGCACCACGCTGCCGAATTTAACAGGTAAAGTCGGCAGTCATGTTGCTTTCGGCGCCGACAGTCTGGAAATTACATAGTTCAGTTGAAGCCGGCATCTAACTACTTAGTCACCGAGTTTAGTTGATAAATCGGCAAGTTGATACATAATATCACACAAATCTGCAAACGAATGGTTCGTGCCACCAGTTTAATTATTTACTACCTTACACCATTACACACCCTCATTAGCAAGAAAAGAAAATAGAGGGACAGAGAGACTTTTAGTCGTCAATTTGCATTTTCACTGAGCAAATTTGAAAAACAATATTAAGTATCTCTGAGAGGGAGATATTTTCGCTCGTAAATTTGTGTTTTAATGAAAATTTTGAAAATCAAAATAAACATCTTTCTTAAGAATAAGTAAAACTGTTTTCTATTGAAAGATATTTTAGGGGGGAACAAACATTAAAGAACACTCATTTTGCTGCCCTTTTCCACCTGACAAACACCCTTCTCCCTCTTTTTTCAATCTACATAACAACGCAAACTATGAAATTTTGTTTATACAATAAAAATAAAAAATATTTTTGTAACAAAATTTGAAAATTGACAAATATACATTTATAAACAGCTTCTCGGTGTACAAGAAAGTTCGATTTTAGATGCTCATTTCAACTTTCCGCCACAACAAAAGTATAGACACTTTTCCCTTTGCACTTCCTGCTCGCCTTTTAAGTTGTTGACCAAGTTTTCTTCAAACATTATCCTTCAGAATCCTCATTGGCATCTTTTATTTTCAAATCAACACGGCAATAAATATTACTAGGGTAAAACTTTAATATAATCAATCATACTTTTGTTACATTTCACTACATTCTCTTTTGGCTACAACACTTTACATACCTTGAAAAGTTAACCTCGCCATGAATTTAGGGTTTCAGAGCGCTAAAACGACCGAGTTTTACAACAGTCAGGGACTAAATTAGAATTAGAATGCTGCACTAACAAGAATTAAAATAAAAGCACCTCAGCGCATTATTAGCTACACTCATCAACAACGGCTCGGGGCTTGTGAGAGAGTCTAACAGTAGTATAAATCTCCGAAGGCTCGGCCATTGCACCAGTCCCATAATCCCCACAAGCTAGCCTTTTAGCGATCGGAGGGATCTGAGTTATATCGAGCTCGCCGATCGTATCCAGGTGGCGCTTCGTGAATGGATTATTCCACATGAAGGTGTTCATCGCTGGCGCCACGTAGAGAGGCTTGTTGTAATCCCACGCTCGCACGATGCACGTCAAAAGGTTGTCGCATAGCCCACCGGCAATCTAAATGAAGGAGAGAAGAAAATCATAAATGGCATTAGAAAGAACTGTAAACAGGTAAAGGCAAACCAGCAAATATGGTTGGTTTAGGGTTTAGGGTTTAGGGTTTATACAAAGGGTTTAGGGTTTTCGAGGCATTTTAATAGTCAATTATGTTAAAGTTGTTTCAAGTAATTTTGATATCCTAAATCTTCCTTTCTGCCTTTCTTTCTTTTGTTTTCTGATCTACGGACCATCTACTTGAGCAATTTGAAGTACGACTAAAATTTATATATGCTGAACTGCTGATGATTACCATGGCTGAAATTTGTTGATGAGAAAATTCTACCAGAAAGTGCTTGGCCTTTTAATTAAGTTTCATCATGATCCTCAATCTTTTGATCCTTGGGGACAGGTCCCTAAACTCTTCATTTACACAATCTTAGCCCTTTTTAATTCCCCTTCAAAAGGATAGAAATATCACCCCACCATGTCCGTGATCTTAACCCTAACTACATGTACAATAGTTGCTTACATGGCAGCTGGAAAGAAATAATGGACATCTCGGTCAATTTAAATTTAGAAAAAGAGTAACCTATGTGCGCTATGTTTTGAGCAGCAATCGCAGGATACAAAATTTAGAAACCCAATTGCAAAAACTAAAAAGGTTGATCAACAAAATGAAACTTAGCGAAAACCCTGAGAACCTGGCGCACTTTACCCTTTTGTTAATAAAAATAATGGGTTGATCACAATTTCAATCCCTGAAGCTAGACCCTCTCTTCAATTTTATCCTCATATTTTCAATTCTAACAATTTAGTCCATGGAGTTTGTTCTGCATAAGAATTAAGTCATACCATCTACGATACTCGACTTTTAATTCTGGAATTTTCAACTCTAACGACCAAATGGAAATTGGGATCAAGCTTCAAAGACTAAATTGTCAAAAATAAAATGAGGACAAAACTGAAATGAAACCAACCTTCAGAGAATAAATTGTACAATTGAAACTTTAAGAACGAAGTTAAAATATGGGTCAAACTTCTGGGACAAATTTGCAATTAACCCCCAAAAAAGTACCTTTGCAAGGGTATTTGCCGATAGTGGGGCAATGATCATAATGTCTGCCCATTTCCTCAGCTCAATGTGGAGTACTCCATCTCCTATCTTCTTCCAACTAGACCATTCATCATCATCAGTGAAAAGCATCACATTGCTTGGAAGTGCTTTTTTATCTATGAAATGTAAGGCTGAATTGGTTGCCACTGCCCTAACTTCGGCCCACTCAGAAAAAATCCGACAAAGGCTCTCAAATTTGATCGCAGCTACACTCCCAGAAGCAGCGAGGAGGATCCGAGGTTTGGTGGATTCCGTATTTATCGTGCTTCCAGGTAAAATCTCTTGATTGGCCATCAATTCTTAGCTGGGACAGTTTTTCTTTGGCTGAAAATTGACAAATCGAGATAACAATAAGGTATAGCTAACCACAGCTAAGAAACTTTCAATACACTAAATAAGAAAATAAATGAGGATTACAGTGTCCAAGAATGAGAATTGTTTATCTACACAAAATATTGTTATGGCTAAGTATTACAGAATAGATAATTATCATTATCGACTTTTAAGAGCAAAGCAGTTTCTCTAAACAAGTGATTACTGTCAAATACCTACTAAGAGACTTATAAACATGTCTCCTCTGCACACAGAAAGCAGAAAAGAAATATATTACCCATAATCCCGAGATTTAAGGTACGCACTTAGTGAACAGTGCTCAAATAGTAACTAATATTTTCAATATCAGTATAATAACTAGTGGTTCGAAAACTCGGTTGCAGTTTAGGCCATCGCCATTGACAATTTACGCATTAATAAAAGGTCATCAAACATTTCACAATGATTCTGAAGAACAATAGAAATCTTAAGTACATAAACGATAACTGAGAAAGCTAACTTTCATAGCGCCATCTAACATAGACAGAAAATCATTAAATATATAATAGATTCATAAAAGATAATAATTAATATATTAAAATTAAATCCTATGAGCTAATTACATTCAATTTTGATTGACATTGTAAAACTAACCTTTCTTAGACCCAACCTAAACGATATTGAAGTCTTTCGGTTCAGAACATTTTCAAACCCGCATTTCCAATCAGCGCCAACTTAAACTAAAACAATTTTGTTCAAATTCGAATTTCGTAAGAAAACAAAAGGAATAATACAAGGTAGCAAGAGAAGCACAACATGTAGCTTGACACCAAGGAAATTTACAGCATAGCTCATTTACTTGAGTTCATTCACATGATCGACAAGCTCATAGATCTTTAAGTTCACCGATATTTCAGTTAGTCAACAAATACATTTCTTTGGTTATAGTCGACTTAATAGTCCCATTTTCCAAAATCTTTGTTACTAAACCAAAAAAAAAAAATGCTGCATTTTATTGCAGCTTTAACTTGTCAAGAGCCACTGAAAATAAATGGAACACAAGTTATAGATATAATAATTTCACACATTGATCACATATGTGTCGGATGTATCAAGTAAGTATCAAACAGCTCTAACAATTAGTCAAACACCTGGATACTCGAGCGGTACTTAAGGAGGGGTGCTTAGTTCTGGATGTATTCATTCTCAAGTAGCCTATATCCAAAAGCTTGTTATTATTATATACATTATCGCACAATGCATTTGGATGAAACTCCATCCTATATTCACAGTCGATAAAAACTCTAGACGAAGGTTGATACGCTTCGTCTTGTAGATTCATACACAAATCTCGATATTTTATTCTACTTTGAGAACTTTTTTCACAAGTACTAATAGCATATATTAAAAAGAATATCTTTTTTTTAACCAAACTTCACATATATCCTGTTCTAATATTTTACCGCATCTGTGTCGCATTCCATGCGAGGTAGACTCTAAAGCATGACACAGAGCATTCAAACAGTTCGGTTCCTCCCATGAAACGCTAGTAAAAATATTATCCAACACCAAACAATGACTCCATTATCTTTCCTAATTTCTCACATCATCACCAAATTGTAGATCGTGGAGAAGCCCAACCATTTCTGGTAGCTTAAAAACAATCAAACTGATAGATAAATCCCAAGAAACAAAAAAAAAAACCCTAAATTTTGTAGGAACAAAACCTCGATTGGCTTCGTCCCGACCTTTCCCGATGCAGTGAGAAATCTCAATTTAGTGATGAACTGTGAGGGAGAGAGAGAGAGAGATGGGGAATACCTCGGATCAGTAGAGGAGGAGCAGGGGTTTTGGAGTTTCAACGCCCTAGAGAGAGAAAATGTGACAGAGGAGAAGGGGCGAGCGGAGGGAGAAGATGCGAGGGAGGCGCGCGATTTCCAGGCCCTAGATTGAAGGGCGCTTCTGTTCCGGTCCGCTTCACTCCCGAACCGGAGAACCTAAAAATTGGTGAACCCGAGATCTATATACAGGTGTATTATATATATGTGCCATGTCTGTATATGAACGGGGCACACGAACACGGTAAATTTCAAACACGGTGAATGGTTCACCGTGTTTAATACGTATATTTTGTATATAAAAAATGAGAATAAATTAATACATATATTTTGTATAATAAAAATGAAAATAAGGAGTAGTGATGTAAATAGGTATGGATATCCGAAATATTATTCAAATCTAAATCCGAATAAATTATATAATATATATATATATACATAACTTATTTTTATTTATTTATACAATATTTAAAATATTTAATAATTTTTATTTATGAGATCTTCATCCAACTCAGTGGGTTTTAAAAATCTATACTATTGGATGAAAATCTAAGAAATAAAAATTATTAAATATTTTATATATTGTATAAATAAATAAAAATAAATTTTATATATATATATATATATATATATATATATATATATATATATATATATATATATATATATATATATATATATATATATATATATATATATATATATATATATATCATTTATTCGGGTTTAGATTCAGATAATATTTCGAATATCCATACCTACTCCTTATTCCTATTTTTAATATACAAAATATACGTACCAAACACGGTGAACAATTTACCGTATTTGAACACGGTGAATGGTTCACCGTGTTCAACTTGACATACGGGTCTAGCCCTGCCCGCATGAAGTTGTGGTGCGCGCGAGCAGCCATTTTTATAATTTCAATTTTAATAGTATTTTTAAAATAAAAATTGCTCAGGGGCTATTTGCAAAAAAAAAAACCCATATATCGATGAAGTAAACTGAACCGGTTTGTAGAAAAACCAGATTTGCGGTTCGATTTTCCTACGTTTCGGATCAACACCTAGAAATAAACAACAAAAACTTAAAATGTGGGGCTAGTTATTGCATGTGCTACCAGGAATTACAATTTGGTTCGTGCTTCGCATTTCTCAATATTTTAAAAATTGTAATCCAGATCATAAAATAATTTGGTTCTACCCGTTGGACAAAATAAGTCAAAATGATTTTGCTTTAAACCGTTCAAACCATCTGTTTAACCGCCTGTTTAATTGAACTTTAGTTCATTCCAAAATGCCAATCTATCTTAATTTTGTTAAATTGGCACCAAATCTTGTTTGGAGGCTCAAAAATCTTTAAAAAAACATTTTTGTATCTTTTCACACTTTTATGCTCGAATTTTGAGGCCTTACAATTCTCTTCTCTAGAGAAAAAGTACATTCAATTAGGAATTCTCAATTGTGCTTCTCAACAAAAGCAACTCATATATATATATTTAATAAAGACACAAATAATAAAAGAGTACTTTCGAAATAGTTTTTACTTTCTAAACAGGTTTTAAGTCTGCCAACAAAACTTATTATCTTACGCGCCTTTTCAAATATGCAAGATCACAAATTTGACATTATTTTAGAAAATTACTTAAAATAAAGAACAATGAACAAATTTACCTGCTCACCTGGTTGATATGAGCGGTTGGTCGTGAAAACTATTACTTGTGATGACTTGTCATAGTCCAAAAATGTTTCCACCTAGAGCATTCATATAAATTATCTAACTTAAAAGATCGATATTCAAAATAGTAAGTTCAAATTTGTAAGTTTGTCTTCTGTCTATCTCGCAAATGCTTACACTCAAAGAACAAACTTACAGCTCTATCTATACCAAGCTACAGATATACATGTGAAGTAAATATGAACAAGAACATGTAGCTAGGTAAGTCCAGAAATGATAAAATTTGATATACAAGCAATCCAAGAATCCAACTGCCTGAAATGATCGATATTCTCGACTAGTATTGTGCAACTCTGCTCACAGAAAACTTACTAAAACCTGCAGCTTAAGGCATAACAGACCATTTACGTACATTGTCAATGGCAAATGCTGGACCTAATACAAATAGTTCTCAATTCTTTATCACCACTGCAGAACTGAGTTTTAGATTCAGATCAGCAAAAGAATTCCTTTTTAAGATCTTCAGTAAGATTCCAACTAAGAAGAAGAACTTGGATTTTAAATATTTAGTATCAACACAGATGAAAAGGAGATGTCAATAGCAAGAGGCAAATCAGAATATCGGTGGAAAAATCTGTAGATAAATTAAGTTAAAGACTCTTAAACTTTTCCGGCAATTTTTTTTATCGCCATCATAAGTAACGATTTAGTGGCGACAAAATTTTATCTCCACATCATTTTTGCCACTAGTACTGTCATTTCTTGTAGTAACTAGATTCTATTTAGATTTTAGATTTTAAAATTAGACAACACTATTTTTAAATTATGTAATAGACACTAAAAACATATTCTCTAAAGTGGAACATTCTATGAAAATTAAGTACAACGATTGATCTTTTTCAATAAAAAATTCAAACCGGTCGTTGTACACCCTCCTACACATCAAATTAAGGCTTCGATAAGTGCACCATGTCTTTATGTATATGCACATTCTGTGTATTAAATACTTATATGCGGAAGGGCATTTTGGTTAGATTGAAAAAACATAAATTCATGTTTGCAAAAATAAAAAGGAGCCTACTTTTGCAAAAAAACAACTTGCTAATTGTTTATGCAAAAAAGCCAAAACATAATGTGCAGATGCATATCATGTATTATATGTATATAATATAATTTTTTAGATGTTTATTTTTAATACTTAATATTTACTAATGATTTAATTTAATATTTAGTATAGTTAATAGTCAAATTTGGTGTTTTGATTTCAAATGCGAGTTTTAAATTTTTTAGGTGGGTTTGGTTTTGTGTTTGTGTGTTTGAATTTTTATATTCCTTTTTATTTGGGTTTGGTTTTGGGTTTTGTAAAAACGGCTTTGACGCTGATCGGTTAACATCCCTTTTCACACATATATACATAGAGTTTGATCATCTAGCCATCTCAAATACTAAGGACCTTTTCGGGATTGAATCTCATCTCAAGTAGTAGGCAAAACAAAGTTCGAGCGAAATCACGTAAAGATATATATATTTTTCATTTTTTGGTGACTATGAGAAAATACGTCATAACCAACTTATTACGATATGCACATCAAAGTTTGAGTGAACTTATGCAGATATTTTTTTTATTTTTTCGTGGAACTATAGAAAATATATCGTAATCAACTCATTACGATGTGCAGAATATGAAATTACTTATATGTGTATAATATAATTTTTAAAATATCTATTTTAGTAATTAATATATACTAATAATTTAATTTAATATTTAATATTTAATAGTTAAGATCGATTTTTCATTTTTGATTACAGAGTTTTCCATATCAATCAATAAAATACATGAATTGTGAACCCGACAGAAAGCTTCTCTCTGTTTTCGGGTTGTGGGCCCGCTGTTCTCATTAATGCTTAATTATATAGCATTTTTGTCTCCTCAATGTAGTTGTTAACCATCTTCTCCCTCCCCAACCGTCCTTCTCCCTTCCCATATCATTTATATGACTTCTTTTCTTTTCATACGCCTCCCCCACTCTCTTACCCTCCTCTTAACCCTAACCCCCCCCACCACCTCCTCCTCCTTACGGCCCTCTCCCTCAGCCTCTCAGTTGGTTGCCATCGCCTTCACCGTCTTACTATCGCCGACCTTTATGGCCGTCCCGATAGAGCATCGAGTGGCAGTTGCATTGCTGGTGGTTCTTCAAGCTCGATTCCCTCATCTTCTATCTCTCTCTCTAGCTCTGTTCTTTTCTGTCTTTCTCTCTCTTCTCTAGGTGGTCAAAAAAAAAATAGGTATTATTATTATCATTACTACTTCGATCATGTAATTCCATTCTCTGGAGCTCATCAAATGTGTGAACGCTCGCTTGACTTGGTATTCTTATTCTTCGATTTTTTTATCTTCACAATTTTGTTCTTGCAATTGTGAAGCTAGCAATTCATCTTTACTAACCTATTACGTGCTTTTTCTTCTCTGCAATTGTATAGGGATTTAGATCTGTGAAGACAAGGAGCAAGTCGAATCATGGTCTATATGTCACAAATGTTCTTATTCTTTAATCACTAGGTTCTTTGTCTCAACTCATGCATACATAGGGTTCAATTTTTTTTCTTTGTTCATGACCATTTTCATTTGCATCTTAACTCTAAACATGCAACACATACTCAATTACCCTACTATGCACAGAAAGCACTATAAACATATATGCTCAATAAGCGATATATAGACATAAAGAGAAGTTCAGTATCAGTTGAAGCACCCCCCACCTTGTGAGTTGACTAGGATGCTCGAGCTCAGTTTTCACGATCCTCGGCCACCTATTTTCTTATCTGTGGCAAAATAAAGCCGAATTAGGCTTTTTACTCATAACTTCCACATAGACTTTCATTTCGACGAACCGATCGCTCGAGCGAGTCGAAAATGTCCCCAATTAGGTTTCTATAGATCAATTTGATCCAAGAACCTTCTACTACAAAAACTCCAACTTTGGGTGCCCTAGGGTTAGCACCAAGCAAAACCCTAGACTCGATCTCAAAGAAAAGCAAAAGAAAGCTCTCTACATCTAGAGATTCCATTAAAACCATCCTTAGATCATTCTAAACCTTACTTAGGGTTTTACCATGAGAGGGGAAAAAGCTCACCTCAAGTTTTCCTTGTTCTTGCACCTAGGGAGAGGAAGAAGAAGCTTGTCTCCTTCTTGATCTTCTTCTCCACCTTTTTCTCCTCCTAGCTCCACCCCTTAGTGAGAGAGGGAGAGAATCCTAAAGAGAGAAAAAGAGAGCTCTTGAGCTGCTTCGGCAAGAAGGAAATGAGAGAAATAGCTCTCATCCCCATATACATAGCCTACTTATTGCATAAATGCAAATAAGCCCCTCAACTTGTATCTCAACACACAACCCAATCGGGGCATTTTTCGTACTCGGAGACTGGTCTCTCTAGTTGGAGACCGGTCTCCGAGAGCTTCTCCTGAGACCTTTCACATGTGGGGACCGGTCCCTGCTAATGGGGACCGGCTCCCGTACGCGGGTTTTCTAGGACTTAGCCAATTTTTTTCAATTTTCCACATCTACGCAACAAGGGACCGGTCTTCATTTTGAGGACCGGACCCACGGGGATCGGTTTGTCCCAACAGGGACCGGTCTCCGAGAGTCATTGCCCAACACTAATTAGCCATTTCCTACACTTTGCAGCTACAGGGATCGGTCTGTCCCAACAGGAACCGATTTCCGTACGTTGGAATTTTGGGACTTAGCCGATTTTTCACCCCTCAAAATTTCTCACGCATACGGGGCCCGGTCTCAACCACTAGGGACTGGTCCCCGAGCGCTAAACCTGCAGATTTGAAGATTTTCTCATTTTCTTCTCTTTTTAGCTCTCAAAGATCCCATACAATGCACTTTTCGCGTTGTAGGTGCCTTCGGCCTTTCCGAAATATTTTCATCATCGAATTTTGATCATTTTGACTGAAATTCGATATTCGTTTACCGATATTTCGGTATATTACTAGTCACACAATAAATGAATAGGAGAAATTGGATGGGTGGGATATAGGATATATACCCCAATTAGAGTATATATGTAGCATTGCTCTCTTTATTTTAGTAGTTGTACCTTTTAGCAGTATATAAAGAAATTCATTATAGTTTTTAAATGCTTTTTTATTAGTCTTATTTTGGTACTTTTGATAATTTAGGAATCAAGAAATTTATTAGGTGTATTTGTAGCGATCAATTAAAGTTAACGAGAGTTTCCTTTCATCTCAACGAGGACAACAATTTAACATCAAGGCTAAAAAAGTAGTGCTTTCACTCCAATTAAGTTTTTAATATTTTTTTATTTGTAAATTCTATACAGATAATAATAAAAAAAAAAACTTATCTCTCTTAATATTACAATAAGCTTTTCTTTTTCTGCTGCTTTATTTTTTACTAGCTTATTCATTTTCATTATTTAGTTTAGAAATTTTCAGAAAGAAAGATACTATAGTTTTATTCTTCAATTTTTAATTATTTAACAGCGAGATAAAAAATGCTTAAAAATAGTAATGCAGATAATTAACAAAAGTTATAAATAATAAGTGAGTTTGTATTTTTCAATTATTATGTATTATATATTATTTTTTGATATAAATTTTAATATTAAAATCTAAAGATTAATCCATAAGATGTAAGTTGTAACCATTAATTATAATATAATAATATTTATCAAGCGGATTTCTTAACCAGTGCAGAATAAGGCACAAACGGGCAGCGATATATAAAAAGTAAAAATAAAAATAAATGTAAAATAATAAAGAACCGCGGAAATAGCTACGACACTACCAACAACTGAGTACACAGCCAAACTCATCAAAACGCATGAACCCTACACAACCCCCATACAAACACATCATCAGTTTCAATAAACAACAGCAAATAATGAATAATATATATATATAATGTATGTAGCACTGCCTCTCGCCTGCGCCTCTCCACTCTTAGCCCATCGCCACCGCAATATTGCCCACGAGAAAGCCCAGCACGAGTACGAGGGCGCCGTAGATCCCGCTCCCGCCGCCGCGTGCCGCCGCGCCGCTGGTGTGCGTCGTCGACTTCGACGTGGACGGGGGTTTGGCGGATGCGGGAGTGGCGGTGGAAGACGACGGAGAAGTCGTAGTCGGCGTTGTCGGGGCGGTCGAAGACGGCGTCGAGCCTCCGGCGGGGGACGTGGAAGGCGTCGTGGAGGGGGAGGCCGCGGCGACGGCGACGGCGAGCTTCATGCCGCTGGAGCAGTGGCCGGGGGTGCCGCAGATGAAGTAGCGGCTGCCGGGCTTGGAGAGGGCGATCTTGGTGTTCTGGTCGCTGTAAGACTGGAGGGAGGTGGACGCCGAGCAGCCGTCGTGGTCCGACTTGCTCACCTCCGCCACGTCGTGCACGAAGCTGTACTGGAACACTGCAGTCCGTACAATTACAACCTTCAGTCTAATTAGGATTACAATCCTTCTCCCTCACAGAGTCACAGGATTAATTTATACAATTTTTTTTTTTTTGAATTTTAGTGGTAAATAAAATACAATACAAAATGATGTGACTTTTGTAAGGGTTCGACGGTTTATTGACCCTTTTTAGTTTTTAGTATCAATTAAGAAAATAGTGGGAGGGGCCGGGAGCGGAGTAATTATTATAAGAATTATAAAAGAAAAATAAATTTTGAATGGGATGGTTAGACAACATAAAATTAGAGTATATTTTGATTTATAGATTTAGCAATATTTTTTTCTTTATTTGTAATTTATTTTTGTAAAGTTTATACTTATTTGGATAATTTTAAGCAGCAGTCCAAATTTTAACAAAAAAATTCAAAGATTTTGCCGCAGAGAAAAAAAAAGTAAAAATCAGCCTCTATTAAAGCTGCCCTTAACTTAACGTTTTTGTTTCTGCTTCAATGAAAAGCTTTTTGTATGGTCTTCAATTGGATAAGTTGTTAAGCACCTCAAATTTACAAATGAGCCCGGCGTGTACGTTGGAAAGTATGATAAGATAAGATCATATTGTTTGGGCCATTCGGGTGGGACATGATAATATTTATGATCCGAAACCAATATATATATGCTTCCCAAATATGATCCGACCCAATTGGTTGTATCCACTGGGGAACTAACAATATTACAAAGGACCATTAAGTTTGAACATAAATAAAACATGAACAAAGGCCCCAAGGAAATGTGACGCATAATATTACATTACTGAATATATATTGACTTGATCCATCAAATAAATAACTAGAAACTAGAAACTGTAACCGATCGTCTCAGAAAGCAAGTTTTCAAGAAAGGCCATTATTTGAGACTGCGACCCTTCGTCAACTTGGCCATTCACATTTGCACAAGCTTTATTTTCTAAATTCTAAATAAACTAGTTTTGAAATGCATCACCTATCTCTCAAAAAAAAAAAAAAAAAATAAACTAGAAACCAGAAGGAGAGAAGGTAGTGTGCTCACGAAGGGTGTCGCCGACGTTGAATGTCTTGCCAGCCACCCAGGTGCTGTAGTCGACGCCGCTCGCCCAGCCCTGAGAGTCCCCCACCGTATAGTCTGTCGCCACCGCCGGACCGACGGCCACAAGAACCATCAAAAGAACTGCCACTCTAGTAGCCATGAGCCTAAGTTAATTATCTGCACTACTTACCCTTGAAAACCAATATTGTATAATATATAATTCTAGGACAATATTGAACTCAAGTGGTGGCAATATGTAGAGCTATGTGATGTTATATATATATATAGCCAATTATGTAACAACTTTAGGAATATGATAATTTGGGGGGGGTGAGAACAGGTGGGCTCCTCTTCTTAACCAACCCTATATATATATATTTTTTTTGTTTTCCCTTTTTTTAATGATGATATTTGGTTAGGGTTTGTTATGTACTTTGAAAGGGTCACTCATGATTCACTAAATGCTACCAGCTCCCCCATCTTTGGTTCACCTAATGCCTTGAAAGTTGATTAACTCTGGATCTTTTTTGCCTACCCACACCTAATATGCAACAAACGACTAGGACGAGTAATTATAGTTAATATATAGGAGTAAATCAAAGAGAAACTAATCATAGCTAGAAATGCCTGCTGACATTAACTTCTACAAATTATTGCGCCTAAATGTTGAATATAAATTTTTTTTTTTTTTTTTGGAGATAGAAAGACCACGCTACCCGCTTCCTTTATTTCATTTAAAAATAAACTTAAATTTTAAATGTGAATCAACCAGGATTCGAACTTGGGTCCCGGATACCAATCACCAAATCTTTTGCCACTTTCTCTAAAGAAAAAAATACTATTCGCATAATTTATTTAATTAATATAATATTAAATTATAATTTAATATGGTATTGAAACAAAAAGTTCTACGTTTCCGTTTCATCGGGCTCCTAGCATAATTACTTTTCTCACATATAACCCATGTCTTAGGCCTGTCAAAAGTCTCGAATCCAAACGTAAGCCTAAACGTGAGAAGAAATGTACGTTAAATATAAAATATTAAAAATAATATTTTCTATTAACTTAAGTTTTCGGAGAATAAGTTGTTGGTTGAATAGTATAATCTAACGGGTGAAAATAGTCAAAGGGTTAAATCTAACGAGAAAGCTCGAAGACCGCTTGGTGTTATCGACGGAGTTTGGGGCCCGGGTTGGGCTTGGACCTGTCCAAATAGACCCAAAACTCTTTCAGGTTTAAATTTTTAAGCCCGACTTAGATTCAAAGTTATAATTTTGATATCCAAAGCCCGACCCATACAAGACCTATCATGCCGGGCTTTGTTTAGGCTCGGGCCTAATTCCACCCCTAGTTGTGATGTATTGAGATTAAAATGCGAGAGATTTGATTTATTGATGCATGCATTTTAAAGAGTACTATATGTGCATCAGGATATATAGACTACAACATTTTGAAGAACCTAAGTATTTTCTATTTTTTGAAACTTAGAGACAAAGTAAGATAATAAAGAGAACTTTTGAACTTCGCATTTGTTTTAGAACTGACATCACTACAACAAAATATGTTTTAAATACTTTTTAGGCAATGACGCTTTCTTCTAGCGTCTTTAATATTTAGCATAAATGACAGGGGAACATTTAAATACATTAATTGGAAGTTTAGTAGTGAGTCATTTTAAATGTATTAATAATATAATTAAAAATTTAATGGGTAATTTAAATACATTAATTGAAAGTTTAGTAGTGAGCCATTTTAAATGTATTAATTAGATATGCTAATTAAAAATTTGATGAAAAGAAGGGAAAGAATCAAATGGTGGTGAAGGTGAAGAAAAACTTGAAGTGAGACCATTTAAATACATTAATTGAAAGTTTAGTAATAGGCCATTTTAGATGTATTAATTAGATACGTTAATTAATTAAAAATTTAATGGAGAATTTAAATACATTAATTGGAAGTTTAGTAGTAGGACATTTTAAATGTATTAATTAGATACGTTAATTAAAAATTTGATGCAGAGAAGGGGAAGAATCACATGGTGGTGAAGGTGAAGAAAAACTTGCCACGCGGCGAAACATATTGAGGATTCATATAATTGAATGAATAGATATGTATATCTATATAGAATTCTATTTAGAAAAATCTTATTTAATAAGATTTTCTCTCTCCAATAAAATTAAATAATTAAATATTAATTCATGCTTATCCAACTAAATTAAATCTACTAAAAGTCTTATCTCATAAGATACTATGAATATATATTTAATTATTCTCTAATCTAATAAGAGATAAAAATTAATCTCTCCATATTTAATTAGATCTTATCTAATTTTATTCTTATCCAATAAGATTAGTTACTAAGTATTTAAATCTCATTTAAATATTTTATAATTAAATATTATCCACTAATCCAATTAGTGATAAATTTAATTCTTGCGCATAATTCTTAAACTGATTCTGAGATCCTAATCTAATTAGGATTGTCAATAATAATTGACTTGAATAATTAAATCTAATTTAATTAAGCAGCTTCTTATTTTTATCGCTTACACTAAACTTTTTAGTGAATGACTCTCATTCTAATGATTCGGGCGCACACAATTTCTAATGTGTGTGACCGCATAGATTTATTACCATTCAGAGCTCAACATCAATCTCTTTGATATTTAGTTAGAACTCTTCTAATCAATAAATAAGAACAATTCAATTCGAATCATTCATATACTCTCACCGTCCATAGGTGACACCTAACAAGATATCACGACAATTCGAGAATGGTGATAAAGAATGAACTTTTTACGTTGTCGTGTGATTAATTCCAAGCTTCCAAAATACAATGTCCCAATCAAACTAAGATAATGGTTACTTGCCAAACCTTATCATTTGATCATATGACTAGAATATCTAAAGCCGCTCAATATGATAACACGAGTTAGAAAGAGTTTCGCTCAGTTAGACCATTCTGACTCAGGGATTTTTGAGTCAAGTCTGATAGATTGCATAAGACATTTTCTCTCATCATTGAGAGTGTTGGATTCCTCATTGCGTATTCACACGCTTCCCCGCATAAATTACTATAGCCAATCAATACCAAATATAGACACGTATCTAGAGTCTAAGTATTAGTATTGTCAAACGGTAGCAACCTATATATAGATATATATATATATATGTGAAGTAACTATGATGCCTTAGGTCGAGGAGTACTTTGAAGGATCAAATGACAGGGGAGGGGGGGGGGGGGGGTGAATTAGTTGACAACTAAAAATTCAAGTAAAAAGGAATCCAGATAAAAATTGCACAACCAAATAAAAGAAGAAAATCAAACTCAGATAACACAGATGATTTATCCTGGTTCGGCCCTTCTGCCTACTCCAGTCCGGTCCTTCTTCTCCTCGAGGTACCGATTTCACTATCACTTGGCCTTTTGAACAGGGCAAGACCAAAGCCGCTTACAATCACTCAAAACTTCTTTTACAACCTCTCAAGAAGCTCACAATTACACATCAATAAACAACTAGGACTTAGAGAATTTTTCTGAAGTTGTTATTCAAACAACATTCAAGCCCCCTTTAAATATACTAGCCATCATTTCAAAAATGGAACGAAAGTATAATTAAATCATAATTATATCAATTTGACTTTTAACCATATTTGCAAATGCATTTGATTTAATACTATATTAAAAAGATCATTTGAAATTATACCAAATTCGCAAAATCCTTTTAAGTTAATACTACAAATGAAAACTTTTTGAATTCATTCCACATTTGTAAAAGCTTTTGAAATAATACCAAACTTGTAAAATACATTTATATCAAATTTCACATCCATAAAATCAATTTCGAATTTATACCATATATCTTTTATACCATATTAAAATAATGGCTAATTTGACATTAAGCTCAAATCAAACCCAAAAGGTGAATTGGTCAACTTGACTCGGTTGACCGGATCAAATTCGATAGAATTGCAAAGAAGTCCTCCAAAATATTGTTGTGGCACTTGCATCCAATTTGGTGCAATTTGATCTTGTCCGGGCCAATTTGAATAAATTGATTGAATAGTTATACCTTTGATCAAATCCGGTTCAGCTTGAGCCACTTTAAATTCAATTACAACCTGAAATTGCTAAGTAACAAATTAAATCCACAATTTGTTTGTTATCATCAAAATTTATTTATTATTGGATAAAATCCAACATAGTTCTGTAATATACCGAAATCTCGGTAAATGAATATGGAACTTTAGTCAAAATGACCAAAGTGCGATAATGGGACACTCCGGAAAGGCCGAAGGCATCTACAAGTGCAAAAGTGCATTGTAGGCGATCTTCGAGAGTTATTAAAAGAAAAAAAGGAGAGAAATATGCATTCTGCAGATTTTAGCTCTCGCTCGGGGACCAGTCCCTAGTGACAGAGACCGGTTCCCGTATGTGTAGAGAACTTGTGAGGTGAAAAATTGGCTAAATCCTAAAATTCCCACGTACGAAAACCGGTCCCTGTTGGGACAGACCGGTCCCCGTAGCTGCGAAATCCAGAAAAATAGCTATGTGTTGAATGTTGGCTCTCGGGGTCCGATCCCTGTTGGGATAGACCGGTCCCCGTGGGTCCGTCCTCAAGTGAAGACCGGTCCCCGTGTGCGTAGGAAGAGAGCAAGCGAGAAATTTGGCTAAGTCCACGTATGGGAACCGGTCCCTAGTGACAGAGACCGGTCCCCGGTTGTGAAAGTTATGCAAAAGGTACTCTCGGAGACCGGTCCCCACTAGAGAGACCGGTCTCCGTATCTGAAAAGTGCCCAATTTGGGCTGTGTATTGAGATAGAAGTTGAGGGGCTTAAATGCAAATATGCACTATGTGGGCTATGTATAGGGGAAAGAGAGCTCTTTCTCTTATTTCTTTCTTGCCAAGCACACTAAGAACTCTAGGAGTTTCTCCCTCTCTCAAGGAGCTGGATCAAGGAGAAGGGTTTGGAGGTGAAGGAGACTAAGGAGTGGAGCATCTTCCTCTTCTTCTTCCCTAGCACAAAGGGAAGGAAAGTTTTGAGCTAAGTTTTTTCCTCATGTATGGTAAAACTCTAGATTGGGGTTTAAATAGTTTAGAAGTGGTTTTGATGGACTCTCTTGATGCCAAGGAGTCTTCTTTTGCTTTTGTAGAGATCAAGACTAGGGTTTTAGGTATATGCTAACCCTAGGGCACCAAAGTTGGGGTTTCTACGTTGGAAGGTTCTTAGGTCAAATTGATCATACGGAAACCTAATTGGGAATGTTTCCGACGCGCTTGAGCGATTGGTTCGTCGGAACGAAAGACTATGTAGTAATTAGAACAAAAAGCCTAATTCAACTCTATTTTGCCACAGATAAGGATATAGGTGGCGGAGGATCATGAAATTCAAGTTCTAGCATTCTAGAATACTCACAAGGTACGTGGGGGGTGCTTTCACTAATATTGAAATTCCTTTTATGTATATGTGTCGCTTATTGAACATATATGATATAGCTTCTTTTCATGCATAGTAGGGTATTTGTGCTTATGCGTTACATGCTTAGAGTTAAGATGCAAATGAGATAGTCGTGAACAAAGAAAATTAATAAAATCCTATGTATGCATGTGATAAGACAAGAACCTAGAGGAGGTAAAGAACAAGTGACACTATGACAAGTAGATCGAGTGGCATTAGTGAGTTGCAAAGAACACTAGAGTTAGTGTGATGACAAGAATGAAATAACCAATGTAAGGAACACTAGAATTAATGTGTGGCATTGACAAGAATAGGAAACGAGAACAAAGAACACTAGAGTTAGTGTAATAACATGATTGTGAAATAAGAATGCAAAGAACATGAGATTGTGAGCAAATGACAAAAACCTTATAGTTAAGAGTCATTGTGCAAGGTTTCCTTACAGTTAAGGAACGGATTGGACTATATTCGCCTATAAGTCCCTGTTCGGAGGGCGGTAGCTCCCCCTCGAGCGGTGCGCTTCGGAGTTGTCGCCACTGGGATGGAGTAATCCCAGAGGACGGTCCCACGGGAGGAAGCTAAGGGCCCGACAATTGGAATTTTGAGTTGGTGAGTTTTATTTGAGGCGAAACCTACGGGCTAGTCATGAGATTGGGTATTGAGATTGAGATCCTGCATTCATTATGAATACTGTGCATGCATGTTGAGCATGAACATTGTTTATTATCGCTCAGGCATATTAGTTGTATGCATTATAGCTTGGTTACTTTCTGCTTATTCTTTTAAATATGCCTAAGATAGACATAGTGGGAAAGTCGGTGTAATTGGGGGCCGAACCCACTGGGAACTTTATTGTAGTTCTCACCCCATTCATTCTACAGAGCCGGGACCGAGTGAGCCGGCGAGCGACCGCGGTAAGGGTATCGCGCCGTAGACAGTGACTACCCGAGTCGAGCTTCATATTTTGTTAGTAGTATACCCTTCTATCTTCTTTTGTATTTGAAGATATTGATGTATATGGTTAAATGAAATCATTGTACTTGTATAGTTTAGATTTTCTTTCAGTTGGCTATTGCTTATAAGCCATTTGTGTATGTTTCCGCTTGTGCATTTCATTCTGATTGAATTTTACTTGTGTTGAGCCTTGGGCGAACAGGAAAAACTCTGTCCGTTCGGCGTCTGTTTGACGAGCCCGGGCTGACCAAAGGAATCGGTCCCGAGGCGTGACAGATGTTTTGGTATCAGAGCCCAAAGTGAAAGAAAATTGGTTGCGTTTTTCTCTCGGCTCGGCTGCTACGCGTACGGGGGCCGGTCTCTCCCCGAGGGGACCGGTCCCCGAGAGCTAAAAATCTAGAACTTCACCACCCTCGGGTCCCTTTCTCACCACACATAGGCTCCAATGCACTTAGAACCTTGTGATACTTATTCCTCTCCGGATCCCGCTCACTTTTTGACGGAACTCAGCATGTTTTACGGAGAAGCGGTATGTTATAGTTCCACTTAGTTTCTACTGAAATTGAAGTCACTGCATACTACCTATTTCCCTTCGCAGTCCTTTTTAAGAGAAACCAATTTAAAATAGAAAACATCTCCCCTCCTAGCTAAGAGAGCAGTCCATATACATTAGTCACAAAGAAATGCCGCGTAAGACCCCAGATAGTCCTATATATGAGATATAATAGGGCTAAACTCTTAACCCGGCTTAAGCATTTTGGGTGGTGGCAAGGCCCAAGAGGTTAAGAGAGTTAAGCGTGCTAGGACGGGAGTAGTTCTAGGATGGGTGACTCCCTGGGAAGTTGGGGCGTCACATGCCGTCTCCTAGCATTATATATCTAGGAGTACTCGATCGAACAGTAAACGTGAAGCTCCTAGTAGAGATCACCTTATTGCATGAGAATGTACTGTTACAATATATGTAATCACTGTACCATTTTTTATTAATCTCATAAAAAACTTAGGTACAAGGATATATGTAGACTTTGATTCTAAGGCATCCCTCAAATCAAGCCATTACATAAATCAAGTCCTTAATTACAGAATCTAATTTAGGAAAGTGTAATCACATATAATTTCAGCCTTATTTAATACCCCCTCTCAAGTTGGTGCATAGATGTCCCACATGCCCAACTTGTCTAAAAATTTTAAGAATACCCGACTTGAAACTGCTTTTGTAAGGATGTCCGCTAGTTGGTCCTCTGTTCGAATCTTAGGCAATTCCACAATCCTTCCATCCAATTTTTCCTTAATGAAAAATCTATCGACCTCGACATGCTTTGTGCGGTCATGTTGAACTGGATTATGCGCGATGTCACATGCTGCTTTGCTGTCACAAAATAGCTGGATAGGTTGCTCAGATAAATAACCTAGATCCTGCAAAAGGAGTCTCAACCATAATGTCTCACAAAGTACATTTGCTAAGCCTCTAAATTCAGCTTCTGTACTTGAGCGAGCTACAACATTTTGTTTCTTGCTTTTCCATGTCACAAGGTTACCTCCTAGAAAGGTAAAGTATCCAGTAGACCTGTCACCCAGTTGCCAATCGGCATCGGTATATGCTTCTATGTTTTGATGGTTGGTGTTTTTAGTAAATAATACTCCTTTTCCTGGAGCAGACTTTAGGTATCTCAAAATGCGAATCACTGCATTCATATGTTGTTCTCCGGGATTATGCATAAATTGGCTAACAATACTCAAGGCATATGTCAGATCTGGTCTGGTGTGAGATAAGTACAATAATCTCCCTACAAGTCTTTGGTATCTTGCTTTGTCAACTGGTACCTGATTGGGCTCAACATATAACTTTAGACCTTCTTCCACCGGTGTATCAACTGGTTGACATGCTGACATACCAGTCTCTCGTAATAGATCTAGAGTATATTTTCTTTGAGATAGAACTATCCCTTTTTTGGATCGGGATACTTCGATTCCAAGAAAATAGTTCAGAGAACCTAGATCTTTCATTTCAAATTCTTTGGACAAGTAACTTTGTAAGGCCTTCCTTTCATTAGGATCATTACCTGTAACCACCATATCATCCACATATATAATGAGTGCAGTTATTTTACCTTGCTGTCTTTTGAGAAAAAGAGTATGATCTGCATTGCTCTGATGATAGCCAAAGGCTATCATAGATTTTGTGAACCTTCCAAACCATGCTCTAGGAGATTGCTTCAATCCATACAATGATTTCTTTAATCTGCAAATCTTCTGTGTCTTTTTGGTATCATGCATCCTGGTGGAAGATCCATGTAGACTTCTTCGAGATAATTCACCATGTAAAAAAGCATTTTTTACGTCGAATTGTTGTAAGGGCCAATCCAAGTTCGCAGCTAAAGACAGTAGGACACGAACCGTGTTGATTTTGGCTACCGGTGCAAATGTTTCTGTGTAATCAATCCCGTAGGTTTGAGTGTATCCCTTTGCTACTAGTCTCGCTTTAAAGCGTTCAATTGTGCCATCAGCCTTGTACTTCACAGTGTAAATCCACCGACATCCAACTGGTTTCTTTCCTGATGGAGGATCAACTAGTTCCCATGTATCATTTTTTTCTAGAGATTTCATTTCCTCGTTCATAGCTTCTTTCCACCTAGGATCAGATAAAGCTTCCTGCACACTGTTAGGAATAGATACAGCAGATAATTGATTCACAAATGACATATTTGATTCTGACAAACGATGGTTAGACACATAATGACTCATGGGATATTTTGCTTTATTAGAAAGTTCAGGTTCATATGTGGATTTAGGAATACCTCTAGTATGACGTTGTGGTAACTGTCTTCTTTGTGGCTCAGGGACATCTTCAGTTAACGATTGGTGTGATATGTCGACAGGGAATGTAGCTATATTTTCACGAATCTCAGTTTCTGGCTGAGTTGGAGAATGATCAACTTCTTCAGTTATTTGCTTCTCATCACAATTTTGATCTAATATCATACCAATCTGAGAACTGTCCCTCCAAGAATCAAATGCTATATCAGCTATCTCCAAATTTTCCACATCTTGATTATCATGATCCGAATTTTTCCTATCTTGATTATCATGATCCAAACTTCGAATTTCCTCTTGGTACTCCCTCTGAAATTCAGGTTTGGAGAAATACATTATATCTTCATGAAAAACAACATCCATTGTGATAAATAATCGACATGTTGGAGGATGATAGCACCGATACCCCTTTTGATGCGTTGCATATCCAACAAAAACACATCTCAATGCTTGAGGAGTTAACTTGGTGCATTGGTGCTTGTGTAAATGTACAAACACCACACATCCAAAGATATGAGGGGTTAAACTTGAGACAGTTGGAGTAACAATCGTGTCATGAAGGATTTGGAACGGTGTTTTGAAATTGAGAGTGCTTGAAGGTACCCGATTGATTAAATAGGCTGCAGATGCTAAAGCTTCTCCCCAATAAGACAAAGGCATATGGGCTTCGATTAGCAAAGCTCGAACAATCGCTAACAAGTGTCGATTTTTTCGCTCGGCCACCCCATTCTGTTGAGGTGTGGTAGGACAAGTGGTGTGATGGATTATTCCTTGTGTTTCCAAATAATGTTGAAATTCAGTACTATGATATTCTCCACCATTGTCACTGTGAAGAATTTGGATCTTCCTATTGTACTGAGTTTCAATCCGTTTATGAAACTTTTGGAATATCGAGTTCACTTCACTTTTTGATTTCATCAAGCAAAGCCATGTCATTCTAGTACAATCATCTATAAACGTCACAAACCATCGTGACCCACCCAAAGTAGTAACTTTCGATGGACCCCAAACATCGAATGGATAATCATAAATGGAAATGGACTTTTATTTAATTGTAATGGAAACGAAGCACGATGACTTTTTGCAAGTTCACAAGTATCACAATGAAAACTAGAAGTATCAACATCTGTAAATAAACTAGGAAATAATCTTTTGAGATATCCAAAAGAAGCATGCCCAAACCGTCGATGTCTAAGCCATATTTCTTTTCTTTTCCTGTCTTCAGAACCTCCCACTGCTAGAGCTTGTTGTAGGCTTTTAGTATTCTTTGATTCCAAGTCCAAGTAATATAGCTTTCCCCGTCTAATACCACAACCAATCGTCATCCTGGTTTTGATGTCCTTAAACACACAAAAATCAGGCCAAAAAATTACAATACAAGATAAGGCATTGGTTATTTGAGAAACTGACAAGAGATTATAATCTAAAGATGGAACAACTAGGACTGAATCTAAATTTAATGTGTTGGTGAGAGATAAAGATCCTTCGCCAATGACTTGGATCGAAGATCCATTTGCAGTAGAGACAAAATTTTGGTTAGAGTGATTGAGTGGTGAGACCCTAGAATCATATGTCATGTGATCTGTTGCACCGAATCAATTATCCATGCATTATTCAAAACAGGTGTTAAAATATTTAAAACCTTACCACCATTGTCTGCAGCAATTACCAATGCTGAGGCGTTGTCAGTGATTTCATCTTCTATTTTTGTTTGGGCAACTGCTGCAGTGGAAGGTTTTTGGTGATTTTTCTTCGCGCGACTAGGATCCCACCATTCTGGATAGCCCACCAGTTCAAAACAGCCACTTTTGGTATGGCCAGTCTTATGACAATGAGTGCACTTGTATGAAGACTTGTCAACATCCTTGGTCCATCTACCAGTGTTAGGTTGTGCTCGAGGTTGTTGACCCTGACTAGATCGATTCCGAGCCACCATGGCACTAGGTTCAGATGCTCTGGAATCACCTTTCAAGGTGATACTCCGTACTTCTTCCCGTCGAACTAATGAGTAACATTCCTCCAAGTTCGGTACTAGGTCTTTTCGCAAAATCTCACGTCGGATTGAATCAAAGGCATCATCTAATCCAGCAAGAAAAATATGAACTCTTAATCGTTCAATAGATTGGCGATAAGTTTTGACATCATCAGAATCTTTCATAACCACCTTATCACGATGATCCAACTCTTGGAAGAGTTCTGTTAATTCTCCATAATACACAGAGAGGATTCGCCCATTTTGTCTTGAAAAAGCCTTTTGATTCGAGTAAAGACCTGTAACTCATCACTTCCATCATAGAATGCCGTGGACAAGGCAGTCCAGATGCTGTGGGCTGTAGGTAAGCGTAAATAACGCCTCATAATATCGGGAGACATAGACATTAATAGCCACCGTTTGACCTTTTGATTCTCAGCATACCATTTTTCGTAGCCTTCATCAGATTCTGCAGGTGGCTTAGTCTTGCCACGAATGTATGAGATCTTGTCTCTTTCGGCAATTTGCATTTCCATCAGTTGAGACCATATATCGTAATTTGATTCAGTCAAGATGATTCCGGCATTAAAAACGCCTTCGGACTGAATTACAACTGGAACTGATTTAATCTTAGCCGATTCAAGATTTTCTTCACTCATTTTTTTTTTCTTTCGAAGCAGCGTTATTGAACTTCTTCTCTTTGCGAAGAAGAATCAACCTCGTGCAACAATTCTAAATGTTTGGAAGTCACCTGAGAGGGAACGGATGAGGTTGATGATGACTTCAAACGGCTGGGCAGATCTGAGTTTGGTTTCAGATCTAGATCTGAGGTTGGTCTTGTTCTCGACGACGGAAGCAGTTTGATCAGCCAATGAATAGATCTGAGCGGCAAGCAATGGTGAGCAGTAGCGACGGAGCAGTCAGAGGACGGCGGCGATGCAAGCGACGTCGATATATGTAATCATATTTTTTTTTTTTTTTTTTTGAGATTTGCAGAGGTTCAACTTGGCTCTGATACCATGTTACAATATATGTAATCACTGTACCATTTTTTATTAATCTCATAAAAAACTTAGGTACAAGGATATATGTAGACTTTGATTCTAAGGCATCCCTCAAATCAAGCCATTACATAAATCAAGTCCTTAATTACAGAATCTAATTTAGGAAAGTGTAATCACATATAATTTCAGCCTTATTTAATATGTACGTGAACTCCAACAAGTGATCAAACACCCGTACGTACCATTAGATTCAATATAGTACAGCTTGTAAAAAAAAAGAACCGCTAAAGCTACACAGCAAGGACGAGAAAATACAATCCAGTTTAGATTCTTACAGGCAAACCAGAACATTCCTACCATCTAAAACCATCTTTACAAACCAAGGAAAAACTAGTACCAATTAAGTATTTGTTATTGTTTATAAGTAACAACACACATCGACCTTTCATTACAAACCAATTCACCAAGCACATCTAACCGAATAAATACACACCAAAAACAACAACATGGAGATAAGCAACTTCTACTTCTTAGGGATTGTTATACTTATCATCATTTCAAACACACCTTTGATCTCCTTGTAGGGTGACATGATCACCACCAACCCTTCATCATTAGAAGAAAAGGAGGAATGAGATATCATTTGGTATGTCACATGAACCGGCTTATTCCCTTGAGTTAGTGTCAACTCCTCAATCCCAAACTGGTCCCACTGCACCATTTCAATCGCGCCGTCCAATTGAAGATCGACTGGCGGTGATGGCACCTCCGCTCTCGTGCATGATTCTATCCTCAAGTCCTTGGGATTAACACCATCGCCGTAGTTGATCATGAGGCAGAATTTGTCTACTACTTTACCTTTGACGTCTCTCTCTGCAGCTTCCTTCAAACAAGCAACGGCGATCGCCTTGTAGGGTAATTCGTCTCGGCCTCCATTGTAAGATATTTTGAACAAAATAGTGACAGTACTCGCAGCAGAAGAATCGAAGGGGATAGATTTAAGGTGCTTGGGGTGGGTGAGCCTTTGGAAGTGGCCCAGGTGGAAAATCGGGGTTTTCGTAAGGACGCCTTGCGCTAGCATTTGGGTTTGGGTTTCCGCCCATGACTTGAGGAATTGGATTAAGAACAAAGGATCGGCTAAAAGGAGGCTGCAGCATATCCCAATAGCATATCCATCGCCTTGAAATTGTGTCACCTGAAAAATAAATAAATGAATGATTAAATGAGCAACATAAATTAATGAGAAATTCAAGTGCATTGATCATCGTTGACGTGATACACGAATACCACTTAATTGTACTAATCTATACCTATACCTATACATTATTTCCCCCAAAACAAGTCACGTGGCGGAGTTTCCTTCCTTCAGCGAAACCAACTCTTCGTCTTCCCTTCACCTATAACGTCTAATTAATAGTCCACTAACCTTAACCTAATCCTTCGCCTTTCCTATACACATAACGTCGTCTTCCCTCCACCTATAACATCTAATTAATAGCCCACTCAGCTTAATCCAACCCTTCGGCTTTTCTACAAACATATCCTACAAACATAACGTCTAATTAATAGTTCACCTACTTTAATCCTAATCTAAACTACCCGTCGCAACGCATGGGTTACTACACTAGTTATACACTAAGCTAAGAAATTTGCTGAGAAATTTCTCGCCTGGACCACACGTACAAAATAATAAAAAAAAAATACAGCAATATGTATGGTACCTATGTACATATGTATATGCACTATAAATGTAATTAAAGAATTTATGTAAGAGGCACGCATTTTTTGAGCATGTATTTGTTTCTTGATGGTTATACTAGGGCTATTTGCAAGATATTAATGCAAAGTTTAGAACGATTATAAATTTCAGTTTTGCATGCTACATATTGTACCATCACTATTTGGCGCAGTTGGTTAGTATTCTTGTGAATACATTAGATATTTTTCATATACCAAATTATATATATCATCCTCTCCTAAAAGATACAAGAGGATAATCCACACGTACACTTCACTACTAGAAGATAAAATCCTACAAAAGATAAATATATAATTATGAATTTTACATATCAAATTTAACTTTACAGATAAAAACTTTACTTTTTATCCATGTCATATATATGGGTAAATATCTAATTCTTATGATAATTAATTCTATAAATTATATTTTACAAGTTTTATATGTTTTGTAAATAAAAAGTGCATTCGATATTAAGGAATTTATTTATATGAAATTAATCTACAATATTTAAATATTTAAAAGTTATCTAGAAAGATAAAACAATCAAATCAGAGCTGTCAAAAATTTGAAGTAGAAGCATTATTTGTACTTTTTATTTAATTCTATGCACTTAATATAAAATGTATATATTTTCGGTATGGTGCTCGAGGTCGCCACTAGATAGATGGTCAACATTGCTCAAAGAATGAATTATAAAGCAATCCACAACAATATATAGAAACAAAATTATCATTATAAGTAGCGCGATATTTAAGGAGTCACTTAATGAGATTTTCTCAAGATAATTTGGTGAATCACCTAACATTCGAATTTTTTTTTTTTTTTTTTTTTTTGAGAGAGAGATAGGTAGCACGCTCCGTTTATTTCATTTTAGAAATAAACTTAGCAAGAAATGTGAATCAACTAGGATTCAAACTTGGGTCACGGATACGAACCACCAAGCCCTTTGCCACTTGCTCTAGAGACGGTCGGTCCTAACATTCGAATCTTAAACAATCTTTTCAACATAGAAAGTTTTTGTTCAAATCATATCACTAATAAAGGAGTACGAACTTTTCCTCATTCATTTTTTTTTTTATATATGTTCAAAAATAAAATAAAATAAGATAATAAATGTGGATAAGGAAATGGAGTGCTTAAATATATACTTGGGCTTTTGTCTTTGTAAGTGTAAATAATTTCTGAGTCAGTAGGACGAGGAGATAAGCATCATTTTACATACAGCTGTATATGGATTTTCTACTATATAGACATAGATACAGGTAAACCAAACCCCAACTACCCAGGAACTAACAAGGCTTGCTCATTATAACAAGCATGATATGGATTTCTCAAACATGTCAATATATTACTTAAAAGTTTGGCCACTACAAGTTATGTAAAATCTCAAATAGCATTTCTTAATTTTGGCTGAGGCTCAAAAATTTATTTCAGTTTATTTTTTATGTCGACGAAAATTAATCGATGTGTCAAATTGTTTTGGAAGTAGCCAGATCATGAAAGGGTATCAACCTACTCCTTTTTGCAAAGCAAATATTTCACAATAAATATGTTTAGAGCTTCTAGATAAAGAAGACTATGCTGAATTTTCAACGCAAACATTAATTTAACAACCAGTATATATATATCTAGAGCCTCTAGATAGAGAAGGCTGCAAATTTGATTTTGGAAACCTAAAAAAGCAAAAAAGGAAGCCAAAATCATGAGATCAGGAACCCCTAAAATTGTTGAAACTTTTGCTTATATTTTAAGAAAAAAGAAAAAGAATCAGCTGCTTAAGATAAACCTTAGTTCCTCTACCACAGAGATGAAATAAAAACTATACACTACAACAAAATATATTTTAGACGACGTTTTTTAGACGACACTTTTTTCTAGCGTCTTTAATATTTAGGATTTGCCGACACTACGATTAAGCGTCGCCAATAAACATATTTTTATCAAATATTTATATACATTTTCCGACGCTATATTAAAACGTCGATATATTTATCCCGACATGTTTATTTAACGACTCTTTACCCGACGCTTTTACAAGCGTCGGGATTATTTTTGCCAACGCTTTAAAACGTCGCTAATTATGATTTAAAGTGTCTTTAAATGCAAGATTTTTTGTAGTAAATATATTATGTAAATTTATACCTGCAATCTCATAAACCTGAGAAAACTTAAACCAAGAATTGTCTAATTGCATGCAAATGTGAAGTTACCAGAAAAATTGTAATAGATATGTACATTAATAGGTCTTCACAAGAAGCCTATATACTCAAGTAGCAGTTAACTTTGCTGGAACTTCTAGCTAAGTTTATTCACATTTCTAGCTAAGTTTATTTCTTAACGAAATAAACGAAGCGGGTAGCGTCTTACCTATTTCTCAAAAAAACTTTGCTGGAACTTCTCCAATAATTAGGCCTAGCAACCATCAATCATGAGAAATTAAACTCAAACTGCGCGCTATTGCATCGATCCAAAGCATACAACAATTATATGTCTTATTATGTCCAAATGAAATGCTAAATCTACAACCCAAAAATATTAATCCCTACAATTTCTCATTCAATTGTTGCAGGATTGGCTAATTATATAACCAATTCTTACATTAATACGCTGCCACTTTATCAATCATTAATTTATTTCATCTAATTGTAGTTCTTCTTCTATCGTTCCATGAGTTGTAGTTTCTTTTAGTTAATTAAGAATTAAGTAATTGAATAGTTAATATAAGATGTATTTTTTAATTAAAAAAAGATATTGCACACAAATTTATATATCTTGATACATCAGGTGCAGGCAACTATTTTTGGAAAAACAAATCAAACTATTTGAATGGTCAACGTTAAGTAAAATTAAAATTTTTTAAAAATTAGATAATTATTTTCAGATGATCCGAACTCTAGCACAGCACTATAGTTACGTTATTTTTTGTTATATTTGGTTTAAATTTGTAGTTACCTAAATTGAAGTTAAATTCTAATTAGGATTAGATTTAATTTGGCATATATGAATTATAATTAGGAGTGTAATTAGAGCAATTCTAACTGGTGCACATTGCTCTAATTAGAGGCAAGCTCCAATAATGTTGCAATATTAATTAGACCCAAGTCTAATAATTAATTAAGTCAACATGGTGTGGTGTCCGAACGGTTGAGGAGAGAGAAGTTGCTTTTCGAATCGCTTCGACGAACGAGGATTTCAATATTTCGGATCTAATTACGTTTTAGTCTTCCGAGAGATCTTCTTTATACTCTGCCTTTTCGATATTAATAAATTATTTGTTTTGTCTTTGTCCGTAGACGTAGGCTGTTAGTCGAAACACGTAAATATCGGTGTGCTCTTTTTATTTATTTATTTATTTTTTCTGCATTAAGTTATTTTTTGAATTTATTTTTTATCGTTTCGATTTTAACATTTTTCACGTCTATTCTTGATGAACAACCAAGAATTAACTGCACCAATTCTATTGGTCAACTCTGCATGCGCTAGAGTAAAGGAGAGCGTGAAAAGAACTGTTTATTTGCAGAGACATAAATCATGCAGGAGAAAATAAAATAAAGGGGAGCAAAGTACCGTAAAATTTGAACACCCCACATAAACAGTATTTATATTGATTGGTACTGACCTGTACGTAAAACAAAGCAGAGAACTCAGGAGGCTCTCCATCTACGTCCACCCAGAACGCCAGCGGTGCTTCTTTGTCTGCCGCGGTAGCCGTCCTGTGGCGGCAGCCTCCTCCAAGAATTCCGCCATGCTGACCTCGGCCACGGCCGCCTGCACGAGCCGAACCCCAGCGTCGTTCGGCTTCACCTCCCACCCTCCTTCTCCCTCCCCGACAGCAGCTCTCCGAAGCCGCCCCGCCAACTCCGGCCTCTCCGCCAGCGCCGCGCCCAGCGACTCCTTCATCCACGCCGCCACCGTCCACGCCGACTCCTCCTTCCCGGCGCTCCTGTAGTAAAGTATGATCCGGAACCGGCTCTGAAATAGCGGGGCGGCGTAGGCGGCGGCGCCTGCGGAGATGCGGCGGGGACGCTGCCCGGGCTCCGCCACTCGGCAGGGCATCGCCGTTTGTATCGCCTCGATGTGGAGCTCTTTCGGGAGAATTCGACTAGCCATTAATTAGAACACACAATTGAAACTATATATGATATGATTGTGTTCTTTTTTCTTTTTTTTTTTGGTCTTATTTTTTTGCTATTTGATTTTACTTTTTTTTGGAGGGAACTAATAAGGAGCGAGGGTGTAGAGGAGGAGCCAGGTCGGAGTACTTAAAAAAAAAAAAAAAAAAAAAACCGGTGTGGGGAGTTATGGGAGTTGGTTCGTGCAGTTGAGCTAATACCTTATATACGTTTGAATAGTGTTCATATTATTTCTCGAATACTTATGACTTTCTCTAAGTTTCGGTAGACTTGCGTAAAGGCCCCTCAATTGTAGATGATTTCGATATCACTTCCCTTTTCACATTTTTTTAGAATTAATTGCATACATATCTCGGTAACCATAGTAAATTACAAATATATTCCAAAAAATTCAACTTTTATAAATTATTTTTGCAAAAAATCTAATATTTTCAAATATATTCTTGCCATTAGAATTCAATAAAAAAGTTTAGTTAATCATCGGTTAAATATTTTATCCTGATTAATTTTTGATATTTTTACCCTTTTTATATTATACTGTTGTATTTTTAGAGAGACATATTTATGATGACAAAATTGGAAATATATATAAATAGTTTTCTAATGGTTCTCTAAACGGTAATAAATCAGAGGGTTATATTTGAAATTAAACATTAATTAAGACTTTTGCAGGATTAACTTATAAAAAATTAAACATCACAGGAATATATCTGCAATTCACTATATTTGCGGGACTGTATACAGTTAACCTTTCTTTTTAAAATCGATAGCCTTCATTTTTAATTCTTTTTTATTTGTATAATTTTAGTAATTAATTATGGAGTCATTTTTAGCCAGTTCAGTTAGTACAAGGACTTTTCATTAATTTAAATTGTATAGTTTTTTTCCTTTTCAGTAAGATAAAAACGTGTAAAATTTATATAATGATTTGACTGTTAAACTTTTTGAGAGATATGTAGCAATCCGTTTCGTTTATTTTATTTTGAAATAAATTAGTTAGAAATGTGAATTAACTAGGATTCGAACTTGGGTCTCGCACCATCGCCTTTTGCCACTTGCTCAACCTTAAAATTTTATTTGTTACATTATTATAATTTATATGCAAACAAATAATATAATTTTTTAAAATTTTATTTATAATTATATATATATATAATTATATGCATATATAATTATATTAATTTTTATTTATTATAATTTATTAATTACTATAAGTTACAAAATAGACAATGATATTAATTTGGAGGTAAGTATACCGGGATAGAGAGCTACATTTTTACGTCATCTACTTCCTACTAAACAAACAACAAAACTCGCAGCACTTCCACAAACTTAGAAACAAAGCAGTGAACTAATTTTCACCCCAACTCCACTTCAACCCAAAGTCCACTTCCACCCCAAGTCTACTTACGTTGAAACAAACATACCCTTATATGATTTTAGCCTGTCGCAGCACTTTAGTTTCAAACATTGAATTCACATTGACTTCATTAGAATAAATAATTAGCTTAAATTTTGAAAATCATTGTATTTTAGGGGATAAATCTTTAACTCTCATGATTTGAAATAGTTCTATATATAATATGTTAGGCGATGGCAATATCTAAAAAACGAACGGGTTGAACAATCTGCGGGCGGTTCATTATAACTGCGGGTTATATGGCCATGGGTAAATTATGCCGGCAAAATTTTAGGTAGTCAACATCTTTATTCATATGATCATATCTGCCTACGGGAGGGCAGGTGGGTATGCGGATTACCCGCAAATATATATATATATATATATATATATATATATATATATATATATAGAGTCTCAATCTTACTGAAGCACTCGGTGCTACCAAGTTTTCTACCGTTAGATCCACCATTTTAATGATTTTCACCCGTTAGATCATACTATTCAACCAGCCACCCACTTAACCCTAGGGGGCCCATATCATCATAACTGCACATCTCTCAATCAAACGGCCAAAAACTTGGTAGCACCAATGACTTGGTGCTATTAATAACATAGTAGCCATTAAAGGGGTGGATCTAACGGTGGAAAATTTGGTAGCACCGAGTGTTTCGTGTTATTGATATAGCAATGGGACTCTATATATGGGGTGGAATACTATCGATAGCAAACGGACTCTATTGCCGCCCATTTGTTTTCGATGATGGAGCCTCCAAATCGACGATCGGTACCGTTGAAAATGATCTATACCATTTTAAGTATCTAGAAATCAAATTTCGATCATGTTTTTTCAATATTGTTCTCTTATTCATCAAGTGGGCGTAAAAATGAACGATTGAAAATGAATATCCTCTAAAAAGTGATGATAGGAATTTTGTAATCAAAATTGAGAGTATAAATCTTGTTCTAAATAGTTTAAAAAATTTTTAACAAAAAATCCATTGATTTGGATAGTTTTATACCGTTAAACGAGAAAACGCCTCATATCGACTATTTAAATTACAAATCTTGTAACCCTTTGATCATTAGGTCAATGATGTTGAAAAGATTTGAAATTTAATTTATAAATACTTCAAGTGATATAGATTATATTCAACGATACCGATCATCGATTTGAAGGCTCCATCATTGAAAACAAATGGGTGGCAACGGAGTTCATTTGCTACCGATAGCATTCCATCTAAACTATATATATATATATATATATATATATATATATATATATATATATATATATATATATATATAGAGAGAGAGAGAGAGAGAGAGAGAGAGAGAGAGAGAGAGAGAGAGAGAGAGAGAGAGAGAACTAGGTTTGGAATACTATTAATAGTACCAAGCTATTGATGCTATTGATTTTTTAGCCATTAGATTTAAAAATGAGTGGTTAGGATGATGTGGACCTTCTAGGGTTGAGTGGGTGGTCATTAGATTTAAAAATGAGTGGTTAGGATGATGTGGACCTTCTAAGGTTGAGTGGGTGGTTAGTTGAATAGTATAATTTAACGGGTAAAAATAATCAAAGGATTAAATCTAACATTGGAAAACTTGATATCACTAAATTCTTGGTGCTATCGATAGTATCTCAATCGGACTATATATATATATATAGAGTTGAGCTAGAATACTCTCAAAAGCACCAAAGGCTTGGTGCTTTTGAGTTTTTAGCCATTGGTTGGAGAGATGTAGGGTTGAGATGATGGTGGTAGGTGGTAATAAATGGTGGTAGGTGGTGGTAGGTGGAATAGTGTTTGATCCAAGGGGTATTAGTAAACAAAAAGTAGATCTAAGGGCTAAAAATTCAAAAGCACCAAGGGGTTGGTGCTTTTGAGAGTATTCTAGCTCAACTCTCTCTCTCTCTCTCTCTATATATATATATATATATATATATATATATATATATATATATATATATATATATATATATATATATATATATAACTAGGCTACTATGCTATTAATAGCTCTTAGTCATTAATGGCAAGGATCTTGGTCTTGGATTGAGAGATGTGCGGTTAGGATGATGTGGGCCCCTTAGGGTTAAGTGGATGGTTGGTTGAATAGTATGATCTAACGGGTGAAAATCATCAAAAGGGTGGATCTAACGGTGGAAAACTTGGTAGCACGAAGACCTCCGTGCTATTGATAGCATAACGGACTCTATATATATATATATATATAAAATTTTAAAAAGCATAATACAACTAATTGTTTAAAATATCATAGCATACAATAAAAATGTTTAAGGTATTAAAGCAAATAAATTTCATAATGTAAAAGACACACAAAAAGAGATTGAGGTTAAGGTTTTTAGAATGGGTAAACAAAATTTTTTTAATTTAAAATATATATTTAAAAATATACTTGCGGGTTATCCAAAATGCTTGCAACTTAATAGATACCCAGCCATTTTACCCATAATTATTTGGGTAGGAAAATTTAGTATCTACACTTGCAAATTTGCGGATAACCTGCAGACATCCACAGGTACATATTGAAATTGTCATGTCTAGCAGTGGCAAGAACTAGCAAACGGGGGAGTTGGTATCCCGCGGGCGGGTTACCATACTCGCAGGCGGGTTATCGTACCAGCGGGGTATATAGACATAGGTAAAATTTGCTGGTAAATATTTGGGTAGCCAACATTTTTACCCATACTCACCTCGGGTAGGTGGGTATGCGAGTTACTCACAAATTCTTTTTCTCTTTTGCTCTTATACTTTCTAAATCCAAAACACATATATATAATTTTTAAAATGTAACACAACTTATTATTTAACATATCACAAGTCTTAAAACGAATCAATTTGACACGAGAAAAGAGATTAGGGTTAAGGATTTTAGGATGGGTAAACAAAAAATAATTATAAAAATATATTCAATCTGGCATTGAACCTACATGTCTATGGCTTCGTTTCCCAAGAAATCTATGCATTTTAATTTAAAAAATATATATGCGGGTATCCGTAGGTATCTGCGGGTTATCCAAAATGCCCGCAACTTAATGGTTAATCTCCTGTTACCCATAATTTTTTGAATAGGAAAAGTTAGTACCTGTCATGTCCCGGATTATCACGTTTTTCCACCAGACATGCTAACAGATCCGCCGTACACATAAGAATTTTTCTTGTATACGAAGCGATAGCTGTACCTGTAAACAAATCCAAGCTATAATCACAAGATAAAGAGCTGCTAAATAGAAAAAATAATATATAATCTCGAGGAGTATATATAAAATATCTAATACACCACTCGCTCTAGCGAGTAACCAGACAAACAAAAACTCCAAAACTACCATGGAAGATACTCTAGCACGCAACCGGGGAAGTGATCTAACTCGCGACTCCCTTTTCTAGATCCAAATCGACAAGAATGGACGAAAACTCTACAAAAAAGAGGTCAACAACTGGATGTGAGAATTACTACAAAAAAAAAAATTTCTGTACCGTTTTCTAATTTTTAAATTTGTTGAAAATTTTGGCTTAAAAAATAAATTCGGTATAAAATATAAAATAATCTATATTTAAACATAAAAATTATAAGTTTTTTATTTAGATTTTTAATAATTCGAGACTAATTCGTGAATTATTTGCAAATTATTTGGCTGGCCCAAAAATTCGTGAATAATTTTTTTTTTTTTGGAAAAAATTCGTCAAATTTTCAATAATTCCTGAGTTAACTAACAAATTAAGGCTTCCAAAACTACTACTTCACTAGCTTGAGAGATATTAAATTTGATGAAATTTTGAGTTAAGTGAGTAGAAATTTAAATTAAAAGATAGAATTTGAGGTAGAGTGAGTAAAATAGAGCACGAAATTAAGAGGTCCATTTCAAATGGCCAATAATAAATTTATTTTCTAATCGTTGTCATGTATTACAATTTAGTCTTTGGCTAATTAAAAACAAAAGAACTAAACGATGAAACAAATTTAGGTGCATAATTTGAAAAACAAGCCGCTATCAGATTTGGGGATAATTATGTTAAAATATATAAAATCTATGTGATTTTCATCAAAATTTTTCAACACTTAGAGACAAAGTTCATAATATTTTACAAAAACTATACATTTCAATGGTTAATTTTCAATTTTGAAATTATAAATCATACTTATCTTATCGTGATATACACTTTTTCATGTCACGCGCTGGATTATTCGCACTACAAAAAAAGTCAATATAAGGATGCTTTTTAGACGACGCTTAGGGGAAGCGTCTCCAAGTATTTTTACAATATAGAAAATACCGACGCTTCAAAAAGCGTCGTTTTATGATATCAAATAATTTATTAAATGATGATAAATTTTACTATTATTTTTAATTTTCAACGCTTTAAAGCGTCGAGTTTTAAAAATTCGAGACGCTTTCGCGTATATCCTGACGCTTTAAAGCGTATATCCTGACGCTTTAAAGCGTCAGAATGTATTTTACTGACGCTTGGTATAAGCGTCAATATATACGTGATGACTCTTCATTTGCCGACGCTTTGACCGATGCTTTCAAAAGTGACGTTGGAATACATTGGGATGCTTGTAAGGATCGTTAAATATTAAAAAAAGCGTCATTAAATGTAACATTTTTTGTAGTGTCGGTTCTCCGGGCACGCTAACAGACCCGTATACAAATTTTTTTTTTCTATATACGAAGCGATAACTGTACCTGTCTCTGCATATAATCATACAACGCTACTATCAGTAGTATAGAGCTGCTAAAAAGAAAAAAACATATATAATAATAGAGGTTCATTATGCATATATAGTATCCTGGTACACAAAATCACTCGCTCCGGCGAGATACAACCATAAATATGTATAGTAACAAAAAACTATAACTACCTGTAGCTGGTATGTCTCTACTCAGTAGTAAATGGAAAGTGATTTAACTCGCGACTCCTTACTCTCTCTGTCTCATAGCAGGAAGGAAGCTTTGCAAAAGAGGGGTAACAGGCGTGAGAACTACTACAAAAGAAAGTCCTCAGTGGGTACCGCTACCAAACTCATCGGCTCACCCACTAAGTCTACAGAAGATATGCTCAATGATAGTAAAGGAGCTGAAAACAATCTACAGCTATATGCCGCTATACTATCATAATCCAATACTAACTATCTGTAGAAAAATACAATCTCTGACCCAATCCTAGTTGGGATTGTGAACATACCCGTCCCGCCTGTCGAAGCAACACTGACTAACTCCACGCTGGGTCGTCAGTGGAGAGTAAGTTCAAACATAACACAATGACACCAACGCAACAACACTAAGCCCGACTTTGGAGTGGCACTCGTGGGCGCTACTCAACCAAGTATGCAAGCGTGTCTCTTCCAAGCTCAATTAGGCTCTCACAGGCTATAGTCAAAACAAAAGGGTCAAACTGGTAACCACCAACACTCACGTGCCCTCGGTACAATCTGATGCAAAAACAGCCAATAGGGTCCATCGTCAATTGCGACGGCACCCGACAATCCGGAATAGTCTATACTCTATTGTAAAAATCAACTCGGCATCCCAGCGCGAGCGTAAATATATTTTACACTATCCTGGGTATCCACCGCCCACAAATTGCGGCGACACAAACAAACTACGGCTTTTAGAGCTAAATCTGGTAGTTTGAGAAATGGTGTAGAATCGATAGTTTTCTCCTAAGTCAAATCCAAGTCCAACATGTATAATTTATTTAACATTTTAAGCTCCAATTCAGATTTTATTTAAAACAATGCAAATCCACGAATCGTGCTACTAAACATGCTGTACGAAGCTAAGAATACATGCTGTCGACATATAGTCTTAGGAGACAAAATCCAATAATTAACCCACCTCAAAAGCTAATCCAACAACGGTATGTGAGAAGTCGATAGCTAGGAGAAGAAATCCCGTGCTCGCCCGGCCTCCAACGGCGCTACCACGACGCACGCAGGCTCAAACGGTTCGTCGACGCGAAGTCGACGTCGCTCCAAGCTTCAACCGTGGCCTCCACCGTGCTCTCCACCATGCACAAAATTAATTAGAGAGACGAGATAATTAATTAAGCAACCCAAAGGTCATCCATTGCATGTCACCTCTATATAAGGCGGTGGAAATGATAAGGTATATTGGCAAAAGACCAAAAATGCCCTTTTACCAACTCAATTTCTACCTAGGATATTACATCCTCCCCTACTACAAAACTTTCGTCCTCGAAACTTAAATTCATACCTTAATCCTGAGCATCAAACAGGTAGAGATAGGACTCCCGCATCACTGTCTCTGGCTCCCAGGTCGCTTCACACTCCTCGTGATGACTCTGCTGCACTTTTACATAAGGAATGACCCGGTTGCGCAATTCCTTCGTTTCACGAGCCAGAATTCGCACCGGTCGCTCCTCATATCTCAAGTTCTCGCCAAGCTCCAGTAGAGTAAAGTCGATCACGTGAGAAGGATTGAACACATACTTCCTCAATGTCGAGACGTGGAAAACATCATGAATACCAGCCAGTCGTGGGGGTAGAGCAATCCTATAGGCAATTGGTCCAACTCGCTCCAATACCACAAAAGGACCAACAAAGCGTGGACTAAGCTTTCCACGCACTCCAAATCTGCGTATTCCTCGGGACGACGAGACTTTCAGAAACACATGATCTCCAACTTGTAACTCTAAGTCTCGTTTTCTGGTATCAGCGTAGCTCCGTTGTCTACTCTGGGCTGTCAAAAGATGTCGTCGTACCGCTTTAACCTTTTCCTCAGCCTCTATCAGCATCTCAGGCGCTAGGGTCTTTTTTCACCCACATCACTCCAATGTAAGGGGGATCGATACCTGCGTCCATACAACACCTCAAACGAAGCAATCTGAATGCTTGTCTGATATCTGTTGTTGTACACAAATTCAACCTGTCTTAAATGTCGATACCACCCCCCTCCAAAATTCAGGACACATGCCCTCAGCATGTCCTAGAGTTTGAATAGTTAGCTCGATCGCCCATTTGTCGTGGGTGAAATGCTATACTAAAATATAACTGTGTACCCAAGGCTATTTGAAGACTCCTCCAAAAGTGCGAAACGAACCTCGGGTCTCGATCCGATACTATATATCGAAGTAGGCACGCCATGCAATCTCACAATCTCGTCTAGATATAGCTGAGCGAGTCTCTTCCTGGACCAAGTGGTATGTACTTGTCATGCCCCGCCACCCGCATCTTTGGTCGGGTTCGGGCCACGTTAACAGATGCCGAACGGACAGGGCCTCCCCCGCTCGCCTAAGGCTCTAGCAACAAGTATAACGAAGCAATCAAATGAGATTTGCAATTATACAAGACTTGCACGAGGGCAAGCAACAACGGAAGCTAAAGCTCTAAACTATAACATACATACTATTTGATTACATGCATTTAAACCAAATACAAGTAAACTAAAACTATTACATTCTTTTTCCTTTAATCATCATATCTTTTCACATTTAACCATTCCACCAGAATACAAGATATGTTTTCAACTTAACATCTATAGATCAACAAAATAAAGTTGATACATGTACAAAAGGAATGACTAAAAGTAAATACTCCGGTGGCCACTAGCTAAGGAGCGATTCCCTTGCTACGGTCCTCCGCCGCTCCGCTCGCGCTAGGACCTGTAGGGTTAGTGGTGTGAGAACTACAATGAAGTTTCCAGTGGGCTCGGCAACCAAC
The DNA here is from genome assembly GCA_025177825.1 of Aechmea fasciata. Classification (NCBI taxonomy): domain Eukaryota; kingdom Viridiplantae; phylum Streptophyta; class Magnoliopsida; order Poales; family Bromeliaceae; genus Aechmea; species Aechmea fasciata. The sequence goes on from CM045923.1 coordinate 14,184,751, forward strand.
CTCGTCTATTTAGGCATAAGTATTTCAAAGAAAGAAAATAGTAACCATACTAAATGCTAATATTATGCCTGCAAGAAAACTGCAGTGGATATATAATCAAATATATATGGATGATTGTGCATGCATGCTCTTTACTTTACTTTACCCTAACTCTTTACCCAATCTTACCGATTAATAGTGTTAACCCCAATAACTCACAACCCAAAATCCCTTTTGTTCGGGGAGGCTCTAAGCACTGCAAGACCTGAGGGACCGTCTTCGGGGACCGCGCTCCCGTGGTGACTATTCCGGAACGCACCACTCGATGGAGCTACCTCCCCGAGCCAAGACTTATCATGAGTATGGATCCAATCCTCAACTTGAGGATATATATATATATATAAATATATATATATATATATATATATAGAGAGAGAGAGAGAGAGAGAGAGAGTTGAGTTAGAATATTCTTAAGAGTACCGAGCCCATTTTACTCTCGAGTTGTTTTCGATGATAGAGCTTTCTAATTGACGATCGGTTAGTTAAATATGATCTAAACCATTTAAACTACCTAGAAATCAAATTTCACGCACTTTCGATATTGTTCTTGTATCCATCTAGTGAACAGAAAATGAATGGTTGAAAATGAATATTCTTTAAAAAATGATGATAGGAGTCTTGTAATCAAGATCAAGAGTATAGATCTTGTTTTAAATAGTTTAAAGAATTTTCTAACAAAAATTCAATTGATTTGGATATCTTTACACCGTTAAACGAGAAAACGTCTCTTATCCACCATTAAAATTACAAAATTTGAAACCCTTTGATCATTAGGCAAATGATGTCGAAAATATTTGAAATTTGATTTCTAAACACTTTAAGTGGTATAGATCATGTTCAACGGAGCCGATCATCAATTTGGAAGCTCTATCATCGAAAACAACTCGAGAGTAAAATGGGTTTGGTCCTCTTAAGAGTATTCTAGATCAACTCTCTCTCTCTCTCTCTCTCTCTCTCTCTCTCTCTATATATATATATATATATATATATATATATATATATATATATATATATAGCCACTAAGTCAATGATAGGGTTATCATATTTTACCACTATTGCCATAATGTCATTAAGGTTAAACCATGGTTAACTATTCTCTTCTCGATGCCATTCTTGTCTCTATATTTAATGTCACCTTTGTTTACTATGATCAGAGTCCAATGTCACATTCACACAAGTATAGGGTTCTAGTTCACATGTCTCTAATGGTTCCATTTCAATCACTAAGTTCAACTACGTTAGAAGCAAAGTATTGAGGTTTAACCATATTACATTTACCAACTATCCTATCATGCATGAATATTCTAATCACATATGCTCAATAAAAAGGTGAAACAAACATAGAAGCGAATCCAACGATTCCGGAATGCACCCCACCTCGAAATTTTGTAGTGGAGTTACGGTTCGATTCTCCTGACTTCCCGACACCTATCTTGCAACCTGCACTCTAAACACAGCCCAAATCAGGCTATTTATTAAGCAACTCTCATCTAGACTTTGCGTTTCGACGAACGGAGTTGTCCCATGCGTCGAGAATACCCCCAATTAGGTTTCCACAAGGTCAATTTGCCTCGAAAACGATCTAGGATAAAAGTCCCAATTTTCAAACCCTAACAATGTCATTTGTGGATTATTGCTTATATTGATCTTAGAGCTAAGCAAAACTAGCTTAGAATCCTCTAAGAAGTTCTCTAATACCATTTCTAAGTCATTCTACCCATGCCTAGAGCATCAAAAGCCCTAGCTTTTCACCATGTGAGCTCATGAGGAACCATGGATTTCATGGTGTTCATTGCTTCGAGAGGGTTTCTAACATGGTAGAAAGACCAAATCCCAAGGATCTAAGATGTAAATCCAAACCCTAGACTCAATCTTGCTCCAAAACTCACCTTAGCCCAAGAGCAATCCCAAGTCCACCTTGTAGGAGAGCTCAACACCTTCAAATCCTCCAAAATTCCCTCATTTTCCTTCTTCTCCTTGCTCTTCTTGCCCTAGAAGAGGGTTTCTAGAGAGAGAAAGAGAGAAATTAGAAAGAGAGAGGAGTGTGCTGTGAAAGGGGAAGAGATGGGTATATTACATGTTGCTACAATTGCATCTAAACTCACCAACATTGCATTTTTGCAATCCGCCTAGACTCGGTAATTTTCGTGTGCGGGGACCGGTCTCTCCCCGCAGGGACCGGTCCCCGTAGGTCATCCTCCAGGGACTTAGCCAAATTTTCTTATTTTTGGCTGGCAACGCAGGCGGGGACCAGTCTCTCCTTCAGGGACCGGACCCTGGGAGACCGGTCTTCCATCCAAGGACTAGTTCCCGTAAGCCTGTTTTCAAGATTTAGCTATTTCTTGGCTGATTCCGCGCTGGGGGAGCGGTCTCTCCTTCAGGACTGCACTCGGGAGACCGGTCTTCCATCCAAGGACCGGTTCCCGTAGGGTGAATTTCAGGACTTAGCCGATTTTCCTTTCTGCTCGGCTACTACGCGTAGGGGGACCGGACCCCGAGGGCACAAACCCTGGAACTTAGCCAGAATTGCAGATTTCGCTCTCTATGTCCCGCTTTCTCTATTCCTTGGTTCCAATACATTTAGAACCCATTGTTACTCGTTTCCACTCCGTGTTCCGCTCGTTTCGACGGAACTCGGCACGTTCTACGTGAAAGTGATGCGTTATAGTATTAGTAGGAAGTGAGCAGACTTAGTCACTCTGTCCATTATCACCCAAATAGCATCGAAACCACCCTATACTGTAGGCAACCCGACGACAACGTACTTCGTGATCTACTCACATTTCCACTCGGGCACCAACAAACTCTGAAGCTTGCTAGAAGGTACCTTATGCTCAGCCTTTACTTGCTGACAAGTTAAACATTGAGCTACAAATCTGCCAATGTCCCTTTTCATTTCATTCCACCAAAAGTGTGCCTTCAAGTCCTTATACATTTTGGTTTTCTCAGGATGAACCGTATAAGGTGAATAGTGAGCCTATCTCAAAATATCCTTTCGGATCTCTAAATCCATAGGCACACACAGTCGGTCCCTGTACCGCAGTACTCCCGAACTGTCCACAACAAAACACTATGCCTATCCCCTCTCCATCTGCTCTCGAATCCTCAACAAATGAGAGTCTCCACTATGTTTCTCTCTGATCCTATCCAATAGAGTGAGCTGCAAGACCATAGACATCAGTCTTCCAGTAGACCTTGGGGACAATATCTCGAGTTTCAACCACTACGCCTCCTCAAGTGACGACCCCTACCGAGTAATCTACATGCTCAAGCTCTGCACTGACTTCCTTCTCAACGCATCTGCCACCACATTCGTCTTGCCGGGATGATACTGAATACTAATATCATAATCCTTCAGCAACTCCAACTACCGGCGTTGTCTCAGGTTCAACTCCTTTTAGGTGAACAGATACTTGAGACTTTTATGATCAGTCAAAATCTCACTGTGCTCGCCATACAAGTAATGCCGCCACAACTTCAAAGCAAAAAACCACTGTAGCAAGCTCCAAGTCATGTGTAGGGTAATTCTTCTCGTAATCCTTCGGTTACAGAAAAGCATAAGCAATTACCCTACCATACTGCATCAGCAAACAACTTAACCCGCTGTGCGACGCGTCACTATAAATCACAAATCCTTGCCTAATCAATGGAAGGCAAGGATAGGAGCCGACATCAATCTCTATCTTAATTCATCGAAGCTCCTCTGACAATCCTCACTCCAAATAAACTTAAATTTCTTTCGAGTCAATCGACCTTCCACAGACCGACGGTAATATCCAGCTAGTCAAAGGAAACTACTCACCTCAGTCACCGTCGTCGGTCTGGGCCAATCCCCAATAGCATCAATCTTCTTTAGGTCCACTGCTGCGTCCCCTGCAGAAATCACATGGCCCAAGAAAGAAACCTCCCGCAACCAAAACTCACACTTCTTCAGCTTAGCATACAAGTAGGGCTGGCAAACGAGCGAGCCGGCTCGTGTTCGACTCGCGTTCGGCTCGATATTTGGCTCGCTCGAGCTCGGCTCGAATTAATTCCAAGCTGAGCTTGAGCCCAAATCTCGGCTCGAAATTAATTTCAAGCCGAGCTTGAGTATTACTAGGCTCGTTCGAATTAGGCTCGAAAAGCTCGAAAGCTCGAATATATATATATAGTCTACAATATCATTAATAGTACCAACCACTTGCTGTTAGATTTTCACTCATTGGATGATGAGATGTGTAGTTAGGATGATAGTGATTCTCTAGAATTGATTGGGAGATTAGTTGAATAGTATAATCTAATGGGTGAAAATGGGCATAGGGTTAGATCTAACGGTACAAAATTCGATAACACGTACAAGCATTTTGTACTATTGATAATATAGTAGCCAGACTCTCTCTTTATATATATATATTCCGGCTACTATACTATCTATACTATTGATAGTACTGAGCATTTTGTGCAATCGAGTTTTCTATCGTTAAATTTACCTATATATATAGAGTTCACCATCGTATCACCGATAGTACCAAGCATTTGGTATTCTCGAGTTTCTTCCGTTAGATCTACCCCTTTGGCCAATTTCATCCGTTAGATCACACTATTCAACTAGCCACCTATCAACCCTAGGGGCTACTATCATCCTGACCGCCCATCCCTTCATACAAGAGCCGAAAACCTAATAGCAAGCCATTTGCACTATTAATATAATATAGTAGTTTAAATATATGTATAATATTATAATATAGTATATGGCTACTATACTCTTATAAGTATAGATCTCTTTATACTTATAAATTTTCAGTCGTTGGATGTGCGATTAGGATGATAGTGGTCCCCTAGGATTGAAATAGTTAAAAGAATAAATCCAACGATCGAAAACTGATGAGTATAAATGGATCTATACTCAAAACAATATAGCAGCCGAACTCTTTCTATATATAATTATATATAATATATACCCTAATTATATAAAATAATGTATATTATATATTTTAATTATATCTATATAGAATTTAGATTATTGGGCCCACAAAATTAAATCAAGAAAATTCTACTCTAATTGCTCTCTCTCTCTCTTTTTCACTTGCTCGTTTATTTTTCCTAATTTTTATAATATTATAATATCTTATTTTATGCATTCATTTTATATGTTGAACTATTAAACATTTTTTGCATCAAATTTGAGATAATGTTTTATAAAAATTAAATTATAGATTGCACGATGTTAAAAATTTCAAGCGGCTCGTTTAGGGCTCGAGCTCGCTCGACTCGAAGTTAGGCTCGCTCGAGCTCGGCTCGAATTAATTTCAAGCCGAGCTTGAGCCTAAATTTAGGCTCGAAATTAATTTCAAGCCAAGCTTGAACCGAGGTAAGCTCGCTCGAGCTCGGCTCGTTTCCACCCCTACATACAAGTGCTCCTCATGCTTGGCATCACTCCGGGAGTATATCAAGTTATCATTAATGAATACAACCACAAATCTATCCAAGAACGGCTTGAGCACACTGTTCATCAAATCCATAAATGCGGCAGAGACATTCATCACTCCAAAAGGCATCACAGTAAACCCATAATGCCCGTATCGAGTCTGGAAAGCCTTCTTGAGAATATCCTCGGCCCTCACCCTCAACTGGTGGTAACCTGATTGAAGATCAATTTTCGAGAAGACACAAGATCATTGTAGCTATCAAATAGATCATCAATGCGCGGCAAAGAATACATGTTCTTGATGGTCACTTTATTCAGCTCTCGATAATCCAAATACAATCTAAGTGATCCATCTTTCTTCTTTACGAATAACACTGGCGCTCCCCAAGGAGATACACTGGGTCTCAAATACTCCTTATCCATCAAATCCTAAAACTGCGCCTATAGCTCTCTCAGCTCTGCCGGTGCCATCCGGTAAAGTGCCATCCTAGTGTGCCTTCGAAATTGGTGCGCCAGAACTACATCAATCACAAACCGAATCTCTATCCAAAGAAGATAGTCGTCAACTCCGGAGGAAACACATCCGAAACTCGCGAACTATAAGAATATCCTCGAGTCCCGGTGCCGCCGTAGGCACCTCTACAACCGTCACCAGAAAAGCGATGCATCCTCTACTCAACAACTGTCGAGCTCTCGTCGACGAAATCCAAGTGGCAACCAATGTACTCCGGCAGCCCCTGAACGTAAACTCCTCCTGGCCCGGTTCGCGGAATGTCACTGTCCTCGCTCCATAGTTGATAGTAGTATAGTACCGCACCAGCCAATCCATGCCAAGTACAATGTCAAAGTCCTGCAACAGCCATAAGACCAACAGGTCAGCGGGCATAATCTAAGAATCTAACTGCACTGGACACGACCAACAACACTCTGCTATCTATAAAACATGGTCGGGAATCTGCACCTCTCGGGCATACAGCAACGGTCCTACCTCTAGACTAGGCAATGATGCAAATGCTCGGCTAACAAAAGACTGTGATGCATCGGTATCAAAAAGAGTACAAGCTCTAATGCTAGAAATCAAAATGATACCTGTCACCACCCCATCAGAGTCCTCCACCATAGCTGTATACACCCTGCCACTCGAGGCCTACTGTCGCCGGTCACTCTGTCGCGGCACCGACGCTTTGTCCTCCTGGCGGTAACTCGGTGCTGCTCTATATGACTGCGGGAGTGCTGGTTGTGCTGACGCTGTCGATAGTGCTGTGATGCTGCTTGGGGACAAGCTGCCCTCATGTGTCCAGACTGTTCACATCGATCCGTAGCACTGGCCCTCTCTCTGCTCATACTGTCGAGGCTAGTGCGGTCCCCCACAAATCACACACTGCGGAGTCCCCCGTGACTGTCCCTGTTGACGACATTCTCTGGAACGCTGACGCCCCGACGACCTATGGCCCTGAGAGCGTGATCGTGGAGGTCTCGACGGACGCCCGTCGCTTCGATCGTCCTCCATCATTTGACCGGGCGCTTCCTATCCTAACTCGCCTCGTACTTGGGTCCGCTCCCGAATAGAGGCATTACCTCTCTCTACCCACAAAGCCTGCTCAATAGATGCATCCAAGGTCCTCAACCTCTACGCCTGTACAAACCTGAAGATCTCTAGTCTCAAGCCGTGCTCAAATAGATATACTCTGTGTGCTCGTCTCTGGCTACAAATGGAACATAGTTCAGGAGTCGAGTAAACTCGCGGGTGTACTCCTGAACTGATCGCTCTCCCTGCTGAAGCTTTTTCAAGTCCTCCTTGAGCTTCTGCTTCACGCTGTTTGGGAAATACGCCCTGTACAGCATTTCACAAAACTCGTCCCACTTTATCTGCAACGCCACCAACCCTGCCTCTTCTCATCCTTCTCTACCAAGTGTGTGCATCGCCAACCAAGCAGTGTACTCCCAAATGTACATGCTCCCGCTCAGGAATAAACAAATCCTCAAATAACTTCTCCATCGCACTGACCCAGCCTTCACCGACCCAAGGCTTTGTACAGCTGCCACCATAAGTCGGCGGATCAAAACGGTGAAAACGACCCAGCCGCTCGCTCATCCGCCCCAGCTCAGCCTCGGACATTTGTGCCACATTTCCGGAAGGTGTAATCGGCATCGTGGGAACCGCCACCGGTCGGTACCGATGCGCGGTGCGTGCGCACCGGAGTAGTCGGGGTAGAGCTAATCGCTCTAGTGCTCTTTGCCGTGCTCCGCGGCGGAGCTAATCTCTCACACATACTCTATAACACCGCCTCGCCGCCTCGTCACCTCGTTTGGCCGCCAACCGCTCCCTCGCATCGTGGATGCGCTCAACTCGGCCGTGCACTCGCCCTCGCCACTGTATCTCTCGACGTGGTGCAGACCGATCCCGCGTCGGCGGTCGACCTCGGCGGCGATACATAGCTTACCTGGAAGCGAAAATTTAGACGCCCCTATTTGTCCTCAAAATTATGCCGTCTGCAGTGGACATAATTTTTCTGGCAGAAACAGAGACTCCTTCAATCACTCACTTCACCCTAGGAGGAGTTAGAACAATTCAATCACTGACTTTCGTGATAAATCACGCCTCGCGCGCTTTCCATTTTGAGGTTTGCCAAACTTAAGGTTTCCTAGGTCCCAATGACCAATACTAAGCCCGAATACCAACGTAATCTGTCATACCCCGGATTACTCTGTTCCCCAAGCATGCTAACAGACCCACCGTATGCAAAGAAATTTCCCCTGTATACGAAGCGATAGCTGTACCTGTATCTGTAATCATACAACGCTACTACCAGTATTATAAAGCTGCTAAAAAGGAAAACATATATAATAATAGAGATTCACTATACATACATAGTATCCTGGTACACAAAATCACTCGCTCCGGCGAGATACAACCATCAATATGTATAGTAGCCAAAAACTATAACTACACCGTAGGTATGTCTCTACTCAAGAGCAAACGGGAAGGGATCTAGCTCGCGACTCCCTTTCCACGATCTGTCTTCGCAACAACAGCAGCCGAGGAGGAGGCTCTACAAAAAGAGGGGTAACAACTGGGTGTGAAAACTATTGCAAAAAGAAGTAGTCCTTAGTGGGTACCGCGACCAAACTCATCGGCTCACCCACTAAGTCTACAGAAGATATGCTCAATGATAGTAAAGGAGCTAGAAATAATCTACAGCTATATATCGCTATACTATCATGATTCAACACTAACTATCTCTAGAAAAATACAATTTCTAATCCAATCTCAGAAGGGACTGTGAACACATCCATCTCGCTTGTCGAAGCAACACTAACTACCTCCACGGTGCGTCGTAAGTGGAGAGCAAGTCCAAACAGGACACAACGACACCAACACAACAACACTAAGCCTGACTCCGGAGTGGCACTCGTGGGCGCTACCCAACCGAGTATGCAAGCGTATCTCTGCCGAGCTCAATTAGGCTCTCATAGGTTATAGTCAAAACAAAAGGGTCAAACTGGTCTAACCACCAACACTCATGCGCCCTTGGCACAATCTGATACAAAAACAGCCAATAGGGTCCACTGTCAACCGCGACGGCACCCGACAATCCGGAATAGTCTATACGCTATTGTAAAAATCAATTCGGCATCCCAACGCGAGTATAAATATATTCTACACTATCCTGGGTATCCACAGCCTACAAACTGCGGCGACACAAATAAACTACGGCTTCTAGAGCTAAATCTGGTAGTTTGAGAAATGATGGTGTAGAATCGATAGTTTTCTTCTAAGTCAAATCCAAATCCAACATATATAAATTTTTAACATTTTAAGCTCGAATTCAAATTTCATTTAAAACAATGCAAGTCCACAAATCGAGCTACTAAACATACTGTACGAAGCTAAGAATACATGCTATCGACATATAGACTTAGGAGATAAAATCCGATAATTAACCCACCTCAAAAGCTAATCCAACAACGGCGAGAAGTCGATAAAACAAGAAATTCCACGCTCGCCCGGCCTCCAACAGCGCTACCACGACGCACGTAGCTAGGCTCAAACGGCTCGTCGGCGCGAAGTCGACGTCGCTCCAAGCTTCAACCGTGGCCTCCACCGTGCTCTTCACCATGCACAAAATTAACTAGAGAGAGAGACGAGATAATTAATTAAGCAACCCAAATCTCCTGCAATGCATGTCTCTTTTATATAAGGCGGTGGAAATGATAAGGATTGGCAAAAGACCAAAAATGCCTTTTTACCAACTCAATTTCTACCTAGGATAGTACATTTCACCGATTAAATAGTGTCACTATAGTAGTTTGCAAAATTTATTGTAAGTACAACATTATTAAAAAAAATAAAAGATAACTAAATTGTAGTTAATATCGATATTGGTGGGAGGCGGAACACTAGGATCGCGGCCGATGGACATGTACACACAGTTCTAAACTCGCAATTTATGTCTTTTTATTTAAATCATACTTATCTTATCGTGATTTACACTTTTTCACCAATTAAATAGTGTCACTATAGTAGTTTGCAAAATTTATTGTAAGTATAACATTATTAAAAAAATAAAAGATAACTAAATTGTAATTAATATCGATATATTGGTGGGAGGCGGAACGCTCGGATCGCGGCCGGTGGACACGTACACACAGTTCTAAACTCGCAATTCATGTCTTTTTATTGATTTATTGATGATTATTGATTTATTGATTATTGATTATTGATTATTGATTACTGATTATTGATTTATTGATATTGAAATTAATTATTGATGATTATTGATAACCGAGGTTGGGCCATACTTTTTTTTTTTTTTTTTTTCGAGAAATAGGTAGCACGCTATCCGCTTCGTTTATTTCATTTAGAAATAAGCTTAGCTAGAAATGTGAATAAACTAGAATTCGAACTTGGGTCTCGGATACCAACCACCAAGCCCTTTGCTACTTGGTCCAGGGACGGTTGGTAGGTTGGGCCATACTTGCTCCTTATCAATAGATTTTACCCTCTAAACTTTAACATTTGTGCAAGTAGATATATAAACTTGTAATTTTGTCAATTATACTGTTTAATGTTTACTAAATAATTTAAAATAGATTTCTTTCCTAAATTGAAGTTATAACTAATAACTAAGCTATTTTAATTGGTCGCTCGTTTGAAAATCCCAAAAAAAGAAAAGAAAAATTCTTCCCTTCTAACATATGATAAAAGTAATGAAAATATATAGAAGATTATACAAAGATTATACATGTGCAAAACATGTGATTCAAATGGCTGTTCCATTTGTAAATTTACTTGACGGAAGGGACCTATCTATCTATTTTATAAAGTTTATAGGGTTTTATTGCCAAAAACAAAATGTTGTGAGGTTTAATTGCAAAAACTGCTGAAGTTTAATTAAGTAATAAGAGGACTATGGTCGAGTTTATTTCATTTATACACCATACTATCCAATTAATTGTCTTAATTAGACTTTTCTCTTCCAGTAAAAAAGTTAGAAACTTTTTATGTTCTCAATTATCAATAATAACTATATAGAGCAACGAGAGATACAGGAGTAGCTGAGATTTAAAACAACAGCGGCAACAATAAAAAACAATAATGCATGGCAATGGACTTTTTTTTTTCTTTTTTTTTTCTTTTTTTTTGAGAGATAGGTAGCACGCTATCCGCTTGTTTTATTTCATTTTAGAAATAAACTTAGCTATAAATGTGAATCAATTAGGATTTGAATTAGAGTTTCACGACGCTTTCTTCTAGTGTCTTTAATATTTAATATTTGCCGACACTATGATTAAGCATCGCTAATAAACATATTTTTATCAAATATTTATATAAATTTTCCGACGCTATATTAAAATGTTGGTATATTTATCCCAATATTTTTATTTAACGATTTCTTTACAGCATTATTGATGATAAGAATTATTTTCACGACACTTTAAAGCGTCGCTAAATATCATCTATATAAGATTTTTTATAGTGTCGGATATCAACTACTAAAATCTTTGCCACTTGCTCTAGGGACAGTCGGTAATAATGGCAATGGACTTCAGATATAAATAAATGAAAGTTCAGCTCCTTCTCATGACAACATTATGTCGGAGAAAGGTCTCCAATATTACTTTCCTGCTTTACATAGGTTTTACACATTCATCGATTATTAAGATGTAAAAATATTTTCTAATTATCTTATTGGTGCAGGAGCATACCAAAAACAAGTTGATAAAAGGTATAAATAAAAACAATAAAGGCTTATTTGGTTCGTCTATTTTAAACTCTGATGTCTAAATAAAATTCGCCAAATTGGATAGTTGTTTATTTATTTCACATAAATCGAATTTTAATTCTCATTTCATTCTGAAATGGAAATGATCGATCCACTCTTTTTATAGCTCAATTTGACTTTGAACTCTGCATTGACGCATTTAAAAATAAATTAACTACTCAAAACTCTTTCTCACAAATATTTTCCTCTCATGTACGTGTTCCGTCATCATTCTCTTCTCATTTGATCAAAACATTCTCTCAAATCCTAATTAAATGACCCAAATGTTCATGGCAATCCAATAATAAATAAAATATTTATGGATCATTCGTATTCTACTTTCTATTCTAATGCATTTTAATTTAATTTTCTATTTGCATTTTAATCATGAATCAAACATATTCTAAAGACTAATTATGTACATTTTAATTTGGTCCTCAAAGTTTGAGTCACGCGACACTTTAGTGCTTAAATTTTAATTAGTCTGGCTTAAATTATGAAGCATGTAATATTTTAGCCATCAAACTTTATAAATTATAGTAATATCGTAATTGATGATAAAATAATAATTAAGATGTTACATCACTTCGGTATCAATAATTCATCAATAATTATTCAAAAAAAATTGAATTGTGAGAATTAATTGTAATAATTAAAAAACATTGAGAATTAAAGTATCACACCCCTTAATTATAGTCTGAACAAAAAATTACAATTAATTAAAATTTGAGGACGGCTAAAATGTCATGTGTCTTGTTATGCTAGCTAGCCAAAAATTGGAACTAAGTTAAATTTTGAAAACGGATGTGTTGCGCTTTTCATAGTTTGAGGATCAAAAGTATAATTTACCTTGCTGGAAAAGTTGAGCGGAGACCGACCGTTCCTAGAGCAAATGACAAAGGGCTTGGTGGTTGGTACCCGAGACCCGAGTTCGAATCCTAGTTGATTCACATTTCTAACTAAATTTATTTCTTAACGAAATAACCGAAGCGGATAGCGTGCTATCTATCTAGCTATCTAAAAAAAAAAAAGGTTAAAATTTGAAAACGGATGTGTTGCGCTTTTCATAGTTTGAGAATCGAAAGTATAATTTACCTTGCTTGAAAAGTTAAGTGGAGACCGACCGTCCCTAGAGCAAGTGACAAAGGACTGTATGGTCGGTACCCCAGGTTTCAAGTTCGAATCATAGTTGATTCACATTTCTAGTTAAGTTTATTTTTGAATGAAATAAACAAAGCCGGTAACGTGCTACCTATCACACACTCTCTCTCTCTCTCTCTCTCTCTCTCTCTCTCTCTCTCTAAAAAAAAAAAAAAAAAAAAAAAAAGAGTGGAAGCAATTTCAAAGTGAGGTACAGAAGAGGAGTCACCTACCTGTTACTAGCATTAATAAGTTGGGGGTGGGCTGGTGGTGCGCGGCGGACTATGAATGCTGCAAACAGCGGCTCGTTTTGGTTGGATTGTTGGATGATTGATTAGCGGGCGAGGACGAGGGCGAGGGCGAGGGCGATGGCCAGGAGGACAGATCCAACGGTGGCTGGCCGAGCTGGGCTCATCGGACGGCTGAGATTAGATTGGTCGGGGAGGTGGTCACAACTGGGGCAAAATCAATTATAACTACTAATTAATTATTAGTAGAGGCAATTAATAAGCTGATCCACCTCCCACCAACCTGCGTGGTATCCCTTCCTCGCTAATTAATTTGAACCAGGTGTCCAATAATTAAAGAGAAAACATTTCTTTGATTTATTTTCATTTATTGGGGTTATAAATACGTGCACGTACGGCACCGTCTTCTTCGCACTTGTCCGTCGCCGTCGCTGCTCATGACCGTTGTATGTTTATATTGAATTAATTTATGGCACAACTTAGTCTGCATGAGATAATTAATAAGAGAATGAGAATTACTATATATATATATATATATATATATATATATATATATATATATATATATATATATATGGATTTATAGCTATTACATTTAAGATTTGACGTCGTATTGATGAATTTTATTTATTTGACATCATATGTCATATATATTCTTAAATATGTGTAGGGCTTATATATATAGGTTGGAAGAGAACTCTCCCCCGCCATGCCATGGACCTAGGGGTGTCAAACGGGCCGGGCGGGCCCGGCCGGCCCGGCACGAGAGTAGGCCGGGCCACGCACGACACGAGTACGGTAGCGTGCCGTGCCGGCCCGACCTGGCAGTTAAAGCAGGTCATGCTGGGCCTTGATCCCGCGGCCCGATGGCCCAGCACGGCCCGGCATGACACAAGTCTGGGCCGTACGGGCCTTAGGGGTACCCGGGCCCGGCCCGGCACGCACTGCCCGGCCCGTGTGGCCAGGGCCTCCCGAGCCGAGACCAAGCAAGGACTTGGGTACAGGAGTTGGGTTGTAACCCAACTCCCAAGGCACTGCACCACAGCCTTTGGGAGTTGGGCTGTGCTTTGGGGCTCTCCCAAGGATCTGTCATAACAGATCCTAGGGAGTTGGGCTTGGACCAAAATACCCTCCCATTTTTTTACTATTGGGAGGGTATTTTGGTCCAAAAAATTTAAAAATTTAATATTTTTATAAACATATTTTAAAATTTTAAATTTTTTATTGATATATTATTTTTTTTAAAAAATAATATTTTTATTTTTATTTTAAAAAAAATTATATATTTTTAAATAAAATTACTAAAATAAAAAAAGGACTGGCCCGAATTTCGGCTCGGCCCGGCACTGCCCGTGCAGTCCGGGCCGAGGGGCTGTGCTGGGCCGGGTTCCAATAACTTCGGCCCAGCACGGCACGACACGGACCGATTTTGGGGCAGGGCCCTGCCGGGCTGGCAATCTGGCCCGTTTCCGCCCGGGAAATGTGGGCCGTGCCTACATGGACCACACCATCGACAATTAATGTAGGCATTAAGTCAAAGATTGGGGTCCTTTAATTGTACCAAAAAAGTAAAAAATAAAAATTATGAGGCTTCTAAAGTTTGTAACAATACATATATTATATAATTTATTTTTACAACTTTGTACGTGTCGGTTATTTCTAAGATTTTTAGAACCAAGCAATTAACCCTAATTAATTTTGGGCCTCTCTAATTAGTATTAGTTGATTCCTTTTGTTACTATATATTGATATCATATGAAAGTCATTCCCGCTCTTAGATCCAGTTTAAGTCAAGACATGTCTATTAAAAGAAATATTACTCCTATTAAAATCCATCTAGTAATTATTGTGACTGTCAGAGTTTTCTTTCAGACTTCTCCCCGTTGGCTAATTTTCAGTCAGCAGAAAGAAGTTCCAATCAATTTCTTCTTCAATTCCTTCTCTATTATCTTCTCTATCTCTTTGGGTCATATATCTCGAAGCACGCGAGGAGGCGGATTGGCTATGAATGATGACCTCGAAACTTACGCCCACTGTCGAATTAAGCGATTCGGCTAATGTCACTCCCCCGCCCCGAATACCGCTACCGATTTGGTCTGGTTCGGGCGCGACGAGCGAACGCCGGACGGACAGCACCTCCTTTGTCCGCCCAAGCCTCAACAACAAGAATGTGTACAAGAATTCACCCAGCAATTAAATTCTAAACACACACATTCAACAGTGCACAACAAGGTGCCAACAACTAAGAACAAGTAATCCACAAGTAAATAACAAGTAAAATAAAGAGAGAATTACTATCTATTACATCAAATTTGCTTTAATTTTACATCATTCTTTTCCCAAAAGGAATACATGATCTTTTCTCAAATACATATGTAACTATTTCAAAACGTAAAACATCTAGATACATAAGGAAATCTAATGCATAAGAAAAGCGACTATACTAATGATCATCGTCGGCGCGATGCCATTGTCATGGTTCAACTGAACAAGGTTCGCACTCGACTCGACCGTAATGAAGTGGAGTGAGAACTATGGTCTATAGTTCACAGTGGGCTCTGCCGCCGACTCAGCCGATCTCCCCACTAGGTCCCCCACTAGGTTTAAGTGAGCAAAAGTAACAACAACTAGATATATAGATGAATATCTAAAACTGTAAAGACATGATAGGAAAACGAAACTACTATGCTCATAATCATGTAAATGAATGCATGCATCATATAGTAAAGGTTTACTATCATGCTACCAAGTTCATTATATATCAATAAGTAATTGTACAATGACATGTTAACTTTTCAGTTACCCAATCTGTGGCGAAACCCTTGGGCTCGCCTACGCCTCACATCTATATCCCTCTAGGTAAGGAGCTCCATGTGCTCTCAAACCCGGGATTGTCTGCGGACCTCTATGTGGTCCCGATCGTACGACACTCTGGAGTAGTCGACGACATGGATGGCTATACCATCCCAACTTCAGACCGTGAGCTTGATCTATCCTCTCCAAGTAAGAATACCGTACGAACTAGGGCCAACACCTCTCGGAACTCATCTATTCCGTTATTCATGCATTGCTACTTAGCTTTACTAAGTTCTTGGATCACGAGTCATTTTCTAGGGATTCCACCTATCCCTAAGTTCATAGACCTCTAGTGTCAAATACACTTTATTAATGTCACTGCTTTTGTTCTTTAATATTTAGATGCCATTCTCTAGATCACTAAATAACCATCGAGTCCATCACTCTCTTTTAACACTATAGGATCCAATGTCTCGACCCGATCCTCACCTATCTATTTCACCAAGTATTCCATGTACACTAGGTTTACATTTAGAAAGTACAAGCAAAGAGCTAATCATGCAATCCTACAATGCAACATGCAAGAGATGAAAATCATATATTTTCTAAGACATAGAGAAGAGATCAGTTGCTTCAGGATGACACCCCCCACCTTTCGAAAATGTTTTGCATTGTGGATGTCCTAAGAAGACTCCTCGTCACTTGCTTCGTCGTCTTCTCTGTCGTTTAGGTCGAAACGAAGCCCCGACAATCTTGTTTTGCCTCTAACTTTTTACCCGTTCGACGAAACGCGAATCCGTCTTCGCCAACGTGTTTAGACACCTAACAATTAGTTTTAGACATCATCAATTGAGATCAAATCTCTCTAGTAACAAATCCCCAATTTGGGTGCCCTAGGTTTGCATACATAACAAACCACTCCAACAAAACCCTAGATTCTAGGATTGATCTACTCTTAAGCTTGCTAAGGGTCCATTTGACTCATTTCTAAAATATTTAAACTCAAAACCGTAGGTTCTACATACTAGGGTTAGTAGTTTACCTCTTGGGCTACCAAAATGGAAAGAAGAGGAAGAGGAGAAGATGATGGTGAAGCTCTCCTTCAAGCTCACTTCATTCTTCTTCTTCTTCTCCTTCCTTTTCCTTCTTATTCTTTCTCTTTTTCTTCTTATCCTTCTTTTCTTTCTAGAGAGAGAGAGAGAGAGGGAGAAATGTGTGAGTTTTGGGAGGGAATGAGAAATGGAGCACATTCCCCTCTATACCCCCAACTTAAGCCATATTTGCATCAAAGCCCCTCCACTTTACACCTCTCAACCTGCCTAGTCTGGGCAATTTTCATGCACGGGGACCGGTCCCTCTACGGGAGGACCGGTCCCCGAGAGCACCCTACGCCGGGCAGACTCTCTGCGCCGCCTCAGTGTACAGGGGACCGGTCCATCCTTCCGGGAGACCGGTCCCCCAAGAGCAATGCTCCCGCGGGACACCTACGGGAATCGGTCCCTCATTGGGAGACCGGTCCCCATAGGGACCTTCTCAAGGCTTACGGGAACCGGTCCCTCGCGCCAGGGACCGGTCCCCGAGAGCAACAATGGTGCGCAGAGGGTTTTCCCTGCGCACCTTGCTTATGGGAACCGGTCCCTCATACCAGGGACCGGTCCCCCAGAGCATAATCTGCCAAGTGCATATATTTTTGCACTTTTGCTCTCGTGGATTCCGACTTCAATGCACTTTTTGGGTTTTTGACTTTTTCGGCTTTTTCGAAGCATACTCACTCGACAATTAGTCGATTCTGGATGAAGTACAACTCTCGAGTTTCGAGAATTCACTTTCTTACATCCACCACTCCTTAAAAGGAGCTTCGTCCTTGAAACTAACCCAATTCTCAACTATAACTCAAACTTTTACCTTAATCCTCAAACAAGTGAGGATGATGATTTCTCATCGCCTCGAGTCCCTGTGGCCTCACGATCATCATGATTGCTCCACCGAATCTTCACATAGAGAATTTCTCGATTTCATAACTTTCGCATTTCTGCGATTATCATCACCGAAACTTCTCGTAGCTCAAGTCTTCTTGAAGTTTCTGGTTCATACAAAGATCGCGTGCTCCGGATCATGAATGTATTTGCGAAGATTGGAGACGTGGAAAATATTATGCACATCGGCGAGCTTCGGCGGCAAGGCGAGCTTCGGCGGCAAGGCGAGTCGATAGGCCACCGTACCCACTCGCTCCAATATCTCATAAGGCCCGATGTATCGGGGACTTAGCTTTCCCCGCACTCCAAATCGCTTCACACCCCGCATTAGTGAAACCTTTAAGAACACGCGGTCGCCCACTGCGAACTCTATGTCTCGACGGCGCTTGTCTGCATAGCTCTTTTGTCTTGATTGCGTCGTGAGCAATCTCTTGCGAGCAAGGCGGACCTTATTTTCTGCTTCTCGCAGCACATCGGGGCCGAACTCAGTACGCTCACCTACATCACTCTAGTGTATAGGAGATCGACACTTCCGCCCATAAAGAGCCTCGAACGGTGCCAATCCTACACTCGCATGATAAATGTTGTTGTAGTCGAACTGGGCCAACGGCAGGTGGTTGCACCAACTTTTCTTGTGGTCGATGACGCACGCTCGCAACATATGCTCCAGAGGTTTAATGGTTCTCTTTGTTTGCCAATCTGTCTGAGGATGGAATGCTGTGCTGAAATCGAGCCATGTGCCAAGGGCTTCCTATAGGCTCTTCCAAAAGTGGGAAGTAAACCGGAGATCGCGATCCGAGACGATCGATTTCGCACCCCCGTGTTGTTACGGATTTTATGTTGGCATATTTCGTGAAATGAGTCCGGAGTCTTGAAGGTTTAAAGAAGAAGGGATAAATCGAAGAATCGAAGACTCAAAACATGAATCCACAATGCTCGGTAAGTTCAAATATTATTGATGATGATTTATAAATATTTAAAAGTGTTTGAAAGATTTAGGATGTTATTAAATTGAATATATGGACAAAATTGATTTTAAATAGGTTTTCAAATCCTAGTCTATCTCTATGTTTTCTAATTGATTTTAAACAGATTTTCAAATCCTAGTCTATTTCTAATTTTATTTCTAAAATTGGGTTTTCACAATCCTAGTCTAGTTCTAAGTCTTCTAAATCTATAAATAAGCGATGGGGGTTCCATTAATTCATATGCTTAGAGTTTAGACCATTATGAAACCCTAGAAACTTGTCGGGTGCTCTCTTTCTTTCTTCAACAACAAGTTTCTATCGGATCAATTCTTGAAACCCTAATTTCTCGTTCTTCATGGAGAATTGATCCGGCTATTGCTTAGAAACATCTTCTACGGTCCTTTAATGATTATCTAAGCAATAAATCATCACCGATCGTATCGTTCTTGCTCCGGACGGAGTGCGCTCGTGGATTCGAGTGGCGTCGTGGATTCGGCGTGATCGGAGGCTTCGTGGATTCGAAGTGGAGGCGTTCGTGGATTCGAACGTGGGGCGTGGACAACCCGGCGTGCGCGAGATCCGAAGAAGATAAAGAGAGGTTTGAGTCCGTGGATTCGGTAAATCACCTTGTAATCTTTTATTCTTAGTGGATTGTTATCGCGTGTTGGTCCCGTGGGTTTTTTACTCCGAGTTGGAGTTTTCCCACGTGAATCTCGGTGTGCTTTTTATTTTCCGCATTTATTTTTATTGCATCGAGATTTGTGGTTTTCGGCCTTTACACCTATTCACCCCCCTCTAGGTGTTGGATACAATCTAGATAGATCCTTGGGGCTACCCCGTAACTCACAATTGGTATCAGAGCGGGATCTAGATATATTGCTATCTAATGACCGAAGAGTTAGTAGGTGTGTTGCAAACTTACGATATGACTTTTCCTACTAACCAATCTTTTTCCAAGTTTTTTTCTCAAAGTAGAGGGATTGCGTTGAAAACATCAAAGGAAGAAGACGTGGACTCGGATTCCGGCGATGAGGAATCAAACGACGAGGATTTAGCGAAAGCGTATCATCAACTCCTCATCGAATCTAAAAAGATGGCGAGGCATAACAAAAGGCTTAGGAAGCGTCTACTTGACATTGAAGAGGAGAACAAAAATTTGAAAACAATAACGAAAGCTTTCGAAGAGGAAAAGGAAGCAATATTAAAAGATAATTCGATCATCCAAAAGAAGCTAGATGAAGCGGATTTAACGATCAAATCCTCTAAGAACAAAGTTGAATTTTTTGAGCATCAATTTGAGGAATCGCACAAATCCAACAAAGAGTTGACCAAGGAAGTTCATCAACTCAAGTCCGACATTCAACAATTTTCATCCGGATCGAAGAAATTGGATCATATGCTTGGGTTAGGTCAAACGAACAAGTTGGGCCTCGGATACGAACGAACCTATGTTGAGAAGGATCGAACGTCAACATCTAATATCTCAACAAATTCGAAGG
Source organism: Aechmea fasciata (assembly GCA_025177825.1). Taxonomy (NCBI): domain Eukaryota; kingdom Viridiplantae; phylum Streptophyta; class Magnoliopsida; order Poales; family Bromeliaceae; genus Aechmea; species Aechmea fasciata. Next base: position 14,205,090 of record CM045923.1, read on the forward strand.
AAAAGGTGTGTAACCGATGCGGCATCAAAGGGAACATCAAAAAGTGTTGCACGAATAAGGATAAGAAAAGTCGATTGGCAACATCGAAACCTCAACCGGCATCATCTACTGCTCGGTTTTCCCCTCGGAATCAAAGGAAAATTAATTTGAGTCGAGTGCCTCTTTCGGACCGGTTTTCTAAGGAGCAACGGCGAGTTCGACCGAACCCACAACCGAATTGGATCTCAAAACCGAACCATCAAGTGGAACCGGATTTCTAATTCAAAGCCTCAACGACAACATCAACCGAAGCTTCAAGCAACGAAACGACCGACGCTGATCCAAAATCAAAGCAACTCAAACCTAACGTCGACAAGCAAAGACAACGTAACATCCGACAAGTTTGGATCCGTAAATTTGATATCTTTTCTTGTTCTTCGTCTTAGGTTGTTTTTATTGTTTATGTAATGTTTAGATTGGTGCATATTGCATATTTTTCTTTCATTGCATTACATGATTAGACGAGGTTTGATGTTTAAAATTTGTTTTCAAAATCGTTTTGAGGAAAGGTATTTGGGGAGTTTTTAAATTTGATTAAAAATTCGTGAGAAAGGAGACGCTTGAAAATCATTAATTTGGAGAGATTGAAGGTTTTTCAAAGAGCTTTAATCGGTAGTTAAAGTCAATTCAAATTGAACTAAATTCATATTAATTACCGATTTTACTCCATTTTTTATTATTTTGACGATAATTTAATATGTGATTTCTTCTTACATACATTCATCAAAATTTTGAAATTAATTTTAATCTCTTAGTATTTAATTCATCTTGGTTGTGAATGTTGATTATAATTGATGGATATTTACTAATTGACTATGATTCGTCAAAATTATTTTCAATTGTGAGATTGTCTAATTTAGGGGGAGTTTGAATATTTTAAAAAAAAAGGAGTAACTCCTATGATTATAAAGATGTGGAAAGAGTTACATCCGAAAGGAGTGCGAAAACTACCACCACATGTAGGAAAGAGCTACCACCCCGGTCGTCCGGTACGTGTGTGAAGCTACCTCATGGGTAATTATATGAAAAATCGAAAAGGTTGAGAAAAAATATATGTGAATATTTTAGAATTTTCGGCGTTATAAGGTGGTAGATTGAAAAAGATGCTCAAAGAGCCACCCCCGGTGTTTATTAGCTAAATCCCTATTTTGAACGGGTTGCGACAAATTGGTGTCAATTTTGCCAAATTTCTAAAAATTATTTTTCATCAATTTGCATCTTGATGACTTTAAAACATTAGATTATTTTTAATATCAAATTTTGATGATTTGATATCTTTTGAAATCAAATAATATCTTATTTTCATCATAATAATTTTTGGAGTATAATTTTTAATTTTTATGAAATTAATCTAATTTTGAAGGATTTTTGAGAAAACAAGGCAAAATTTTTTATGAGGAGGATACTGAGTGATTATACCCTTTTGAGCTTCATTATCTATATTTTATCTTTTCTCTTCTAGGACTATTTCTAGTTTGCTTATTTTTGGTATCTAGATTTGTAACTATGACATGACTACTTTCTTTTTGCTAGTTTGCTTTTCTCTCTATTTGTATTTTTTTTTGGCAATTTTTAACAAAAAGGGGGAGAATGAAGAACAAGGTATAGATGGAGAAGATATTTGGTATTTGACGCATACACGAAGGGGGAGACATGATGAGATTAAGGAGGGAGAAGGAGAGAATATTTTTGAACAACGAGAAGTTGGAGAAAAGAACAAAGAGGAGAAGAGGTATAAAATATTTTTGAATATTTGTTGAAAATTTGTTTTGCAGGAAATCAATTCTTCAAGACTCCTAGTTGCGTCTAAGTCATAGAGTTTGTTTAGGAGTTGCAAAATTGTAATTTTGTATTTTCTTGGATCTTTCACGAGAAGTTCATTGTTTTGGTGATGGCAATGAATTTCAATTTTTATTTTTGGAGAGATGAGCGTTGTGCGTATTTTTATGTATTTTTGGGTTTTGTCACGAAATTGCCAAAGGGGGAGATTGTTACGGATTTTATGTTGGCATATTTCGTGAAGTGAGTCCGGAGTCTTGAAGGCTTAAAGAAGAAGGGATAAATCGAAGAATCGAAGACTCAAAACATGAAACCACAATGCTCGGTAAGTTCAAATATTATTGATGATGATTTATAAATATTTAAAAGTGTTTGAAAGATTCAGGATGTTATTAAATTGAATATATGGACAAAATTGATTTTAAATAGGTTTTCAAATCCTAGTCTATCTCTATGTTTTCTAATTGATTTTAAACAAATTTTCAAATCCTAGTCTATTTCTAATTTTATTTCCAAAATTGGGTTTTCACAATCCTAGTCTAGTTCTAAGTCTTCTAAATCTATAAATAAGCGATGGGGGTTCCATTAATATATATGCTTAGAGTTTAGACTATGAAACCCTCGAAACTTGTTGGGCGCTTTCTTTCTTTCTTCAACAACAAGTTTCTATCGGATCAATTCTTGAAACCCTAATTTCTCGTTCTTCATGGAGAATTGATCCAGCTATTGCTTAGAAACATCTTCTACGGTCCTTTAATGATTATCTAAGCAATAAATCATCACCGATCGTATCGTTCTTGCTCCGGACGGAGTGCGCTCGTGGATTCGAGTGGCGTCGTGGATTCGGCGTGATCGGAGGCTTCGTGGATTCGAAGTGGAGGCGTTCGTGGATTCGAACGTGGGGCGTGGACAACCCGGCGGCGTGCGCGAGATCCGAAGAAGATAAAGAGAGGTTTGAGTCCGTGGATTCGGTAAATCACCTTGTAATCTTTTATTCTTAGTGGATTGTTATCGCGTGTTGGTCCCGTGGGTTTTTTACTCCGAGTTGGAGTTTTCCCACGTAAATCTCGGTGTGCTTTTTATTTTCCGCATTTATTTTTATTGCATCGAGATTTGTGGTTTTCGGCCTTTACACCTATTCACCCCCCTCTAGGTGTTGGATACAATCTAGATAGATCCTTGGGGTTACCCCATAACTAACACGTGTAACCTCACAACCTCGTCAAGGTATACCTGCGCTAACTTGTCTCCTGCCCAAGTGGTTTGGATCGGCAAGAAATGTGCCGATTTGGTCAATCGATTAACAATCACCCAAATTGCATCGTGGCCGCCTGTCGAGCGAGACAAGCCCACCACGGTATCCATCGATACATCTCCCCATTTTCAGACGGGGATTTGTAGGATTTGAAGCTTTCCCGCTGGAAATCGACGCTCCGCTTTCACTTGTTGGCACACTAAGCACTTTGCCATGAAGCGCTCGACATCACCTTTCATTCCCGGCCACCATAGTGCATTCTTAATCCTTGATACATCTTGGTGCCGCCCGGGTGGTCGCTATAAGGAGACCAGTGTGCTTCTTGCAAGATCAGCTTTCGGATCTCCTCGTCATTTGGTATACACCATCGATTTCGAAATCGAAGTGCACCACCTGCATCTAAAGTGAAATCGCCGCCAAGACCCTCTTCGATGTCGCGCTGAACCTTTTGGAGACTTTGGTCCGCGAGTTGCAGATTCTTGATCCTCTCCAACAAGGTCGGTTGGACAACGAGCATCGTTAACTGAGTCGGTATATTCGTAGCCACAGCCTCAAGGTCCATTCGTCCTATTTCCTTCCACAGAGGCTTCTGATTTGTGACCCACAATGCGAGGTTCTCCGCCGACTTTTTGCTGAGTGCATCTGCGACTACATTAACTTTCCCGGGGTGGTAGAGGACATCTACGTCGTAATTCTTTAATAATTCTAACCACCGCCCTTGTCGTATATTGAGTTCCTTCTGTGTGAACACATACTTTAGACTCTTGTGGTCGGTGTAGATCTTGCAATGAGCACCATATAGACAGTGCCTCCATAGCTTCAAGGCGAAGATCATCGACGCCACTCCAAATTGTGGATGGGGTAGTTCTTCTCATAGCTCTTCACCGCATAAGCGATTACCTTACGCCCCGCATTAGGACACACCCTAATCCCGAATAGGATGCATCGCTGTAGACCACACCCTGCACTGGTAGAGGGAGCACCGGAGTCGAAGTTAATCTTTCCTTCAACTTTTTGAAACTCTGGTCGCACTCGTCGCTCCAAATAAACTTGGTGCCCTTCTGAGTCAGACGGGTAAGTGGAATAACTATCTTCGAGAAGCCCTCCACGAACCGTCTATAATAGCCTGCCAAGTCCACGAAGCTTCGAACCTCCGTGACATTCGTCGCCGTGGTCAATCCTTGATTGCCTCAACTTTCCTCGGGTCTATTGACACTCCACCCGCGAAAATTACATGCCCTAGAAATGCAACTTCTCGGAGCCAAAAGTCACACTTCTTAAGTTTAGCGTACAGCTTCGCCTCCCGAAGGACTTGAAGTACTAATCTCAAATGCTCGGCATGTTCCTCGTCATTATGAGAATAGACTAAAATATCGTCTATAAAGACCACGACAAATCAGTCCAAATACTCCTTGAAGACACGGTTCATTAAATCCATGAATGCCACCGGGGCATTCGTAAGCCCAAAAAGCGTGACCGTGAATTCGTAAGTCCATACCGCGTGCGAAACGTGGCCTTCTTGACATCCTCCGCCTTGATCTTCAATTGGTGATAGCCGGATTGCAAGTCTATCATCGAGTACGCGCACGACCCCTGTAGCTGATCGAATAAGTCGTCAATTTGAGGAAGTGGGTGCTTGTTCTTGATCGTGACTCTGTTTAATTCCCGATAATCCACACAGAGTCGGAACGATCTGTCTTTCTTCTGCACGAATAACACCGGGGCTCCCCACGGTGATACACTCGGCTAGATAAACTGTTTGTCGAGGAGATCCTATAGTTGATCCCTCAACTCCTTTAGTTTGGCCGGCGCCATCCGATACGAGCTTTCGAGATTGGCGCGCACTGAATCAAGTCTATAACGAACTCGATCACTCGATCCGGCGGTATCCCCGGCAACTCCGTGGGAAATATATCTAGGTACCCCCGTACCACCGACAACTCCTCCAATGTCGGAGCTACTCGGTCTACTTCCACAACAGTCGCCAAGTAGGCTGCGCAACCGCTGTTGACCAACTTTCTTGCTCTCGTCGCTGACACTGTCGCGGCGAAGCACGAGCTTTGACATGCCCGATACTTGAACTCCTCCTATCCTTGCTCCCAGAACGCGAGTACTTTGTTTGTACAATCCACCGTCACATAATGCTTCGAGAGCCAGTCCATTCCTAGAATGACGTCCAATTCCTTCAACTTCTTGAGTACTAACGCCCGGATAGGCATTATCTAGTCACCTATTTAGACTGGACACGCCGGGCACTCCTTACGGATAATGAAATTCCGCTCAGGGCCGTTTACACGCCATGTACCATCACTCAACTATATGTCTATATCATGCATGCGTGCAAATGCTCTACTGATGAATAAATTAGTAGTACCAATATCAAACATGGCCTTAGAGGGAACTCCCTTTATTAAAACCATACCTGCCACTAGGCGATGCTCCTTGTAGCAACCCGAACTTTAACCAAATTGGCTGAAGTGCGCGAGCGAGTAATTGGACAAGTTCCAATAACCATTCCAAGATGCTTGGAAGGGTTAAGAGAGGATCTAAAAGAGTTAGAAATGTTTTGGCGTTGTTCGGCGCGAATTAGAGTCGAAACGACATGAAAAGAAGCGAAACTGTGACGCAGACAAGCAAGTTTGCACTCGCAGATAGCAACTTTGACCGAGAGGAGAAGAGCTCTCGGGTTTGTGGAATTTTTGGTGTTTATACCGGTACAAGCCAAACTGTACCGGTACAAATGCTACGAAACCGAGAGGCAGCTCTCGGGTTTGCCTCTGGAGCATCCCATACCGGTATAGAAGCCCGTTGTACCGGTACAGATGGGGTCTGGCAGCAGTTTTGGACTGCTTCGAAATAAAAGAAGTTGAGGGGCCTTATAGCATTTTGTGCAGGGGGTTAAGTGATTAGAGAGGTAAAATACACTCTCTTTCTCTCTCACTCCTCCGATCTCTCTCTTTCTATACCTCTCTCTACGACAGCAAAGAGAAGAAAAAAAGGGAAGGAAAGAAAGAGAAGGAAAGGAAGAGAAAGAAGAAGAAGAAGATGGAGATGATGAGGATGATTATGAAGGAGGTCCTCTTGGTCATCTTCTTCCTCTCCCACGAGCTCGGGGCAAGCTTGTAGAGGTAAGCTTTAGCCTCCTCTCATGGTAGATCTTCTAGTAATGGGTTTTTAAACCCTAGATTTAGAGTTTTGATCTTCTTGCAAGCTTTAGAACCTTGTAGGGACTTGGAAACTCATGAAAATCATGTGTTCTTCAAGGTGCTCTAATAGTGGATTTCTAGGGTTTGTTTTAAACACCCTATGGATGGCTCTAATGCTCTTAGATGAGTACCTAGAGGTTAGACAAGCTCTCTATTGCTTGTTCTAGGGATCAAATCGGTGGGATTTGCAAAAGTGCAAAACCTAGGGTTAAGAAGGGGTTTTTAGAAATAGATGAGTTTGATCTCATTTGACCCCATAGAAACCTAATTGGGGTGCAACGAACGCGTTGGCGCGCTCGGTTCGGTGATCCGACGAGCGAGTACAAAGATATTAATTATTTAATATATTTAAACCGGATGTCCGCAAAGACGCAAGATAGGAGCCCAAAATTCATGAAAACGGAACGGGGCAACTTGAAGGCGTGGGGCAACGGCACAAGGTCTCGATTGGGATTCGGAGATCGTTCGGGTGGTCGTGCAAGAGTTCGAGCCAAACCGGGTCAAGAGTGCCACGGGCGGCCGATTGCGAGTGTCGACGAGCAATCGGAGAGCATAATAAGGTGGGTTGTGTTTACCGAAGCGACTAGGTCGCCTATATATGTCTAAGAGTAAAGGTTTCAACTTGATGCATGTGATCCATGTATAGAAATTGCATGTTAAAGAACATAGTGTAAAATGCATGAGTAGAGATGCATGCTAAAGAACCTAGTGTGAAATATAGAAATGCTAGGAAGTGAATAAGCATGAGGTAAATAATGAGGCAAAGAATGCTAAGTAAAGAATGTTGCGAGAACATAGGCTTAGCATAATAGAAACATGCATGTAAATGAACTGGTAGACATAAGAGAGCCAAGTATGAGAATGCTAAGTAAGAATGTAAGTCATGGACTAATACACATATAGATCGAGTGGCATCCAACTTAGTGTAAAGAACATAAGTTGTAGTAAACCTAGAGTCATGTGGACCTAGGAGAATGACATCTAACCTAGTGTTGTTAATGAACATAGGTTATAGTAAACCTAGAGTCAGTGGACCTAGGAGTGTGGGAATTAACCTAGTGTCAAGAACATAGGTTGTAGTAAACCTAGAGTCGTATGGATCTAGGTAAAGGACAATGAACCTAGTGTCATGGACATAGGTTGGATAAAGACGACAGTGGACCTAGTATGAATAATCATAGGTCGAGTTGGAATGACATTGGACCTAGAGTTAGAAAACCTAGGTTATGTGACAAAGAATAAACCCTAGTGTCAAGTAGACCTAGGAGGTAAAGACAATGGACCTAGAGGGTCGTCTCTTGAGGGCCTAGCTAACCCTCAAGTTAAGTGGAACGGATTCATGGAATCCCGAGATTTGGACACCTAAGTTGGTGTCGGGCGTGTGCGACGATTTCGCCGTCCAGGGCTATACTACCGTCGTGGCGTTGTGCGACGATTTCGCCGCCGGGTGGGTGAGCCGAAATGTGTTCGATACCGGTTAAGCCGGGTGAGGATCAGATCGCCATGTATTGACACCCTGTGTTTGGGGCACCATTGCTGGGTAAGTACGATACGGCCGCATCAGGAGGCGAAGGAGTGACTCAAACCATTGTTGGGTGAGGTGCGATTAGTTCGCCGCCAGATGGTTAAGTCATGACTTGGGTCCTCGCTGGGTAAGTCCGCCGCGATCGCCACCAGAATGGTTATGTCAAGTGACAGCTGGGTTCCGCGTGTGCGACGATTTCGCCGCGATGAGGCTGAGTCACAGAGGGCGACAGGCTGTTGACAGCTGGGGTAGTTGCGAGACGTCCAACACCTCGGGCTAGACTGCGGGCGGATTATCCGCAATGGATTGACTCAAGACCGAGTCGGGTGGCTTAGTGAGCTGAGGTAGAGTGACCTTAGAAATAAATTGCTAAGTAGCATAAGTGCCAAAAGGTAAAGAACGTAAAGACTAGCTAAAGTTGTAAATAGCTAAGTGTGAATGGAATGGCTAAAGTAAAGAATAGCAATAAAGTAAAGAAAAGCTAAGAGCTAAAGAATAAATTGCATATTGCATTTGTGAGGCAGGATTTTATGTTAGTTGCAAGTTATATATCTATATATGTTTTTGGACTAACATATCTGCAGTGCCTCCTTGGACCTATTGGTCGAGCTTTTCTCTTGGGTGACCGTACCCACGAGAACTATGGACAATAGTTCTCACCCCCGTGTTGCGTTTTGGGGGTACAGGTATACACGTGAGCGGCGCAGCGGCAGCAGCGCGAGGCAAGGGCGTAGCTCAGTAGATAGCGCCCTACCAGGAGACCAGAGATAGAAGTACCCCAGTTGACAGAGCTTAGGGGTATAACAAGGGAGAATAAGTTGTAATAAATTGTAATCAAATTTGTAATATCTAGATTGTAATAGGAAGTTTAAAGTCTTCAAGTTAAATGTAAAATTCTAAATTGAGACGAATGGTTGTAATAGCAAGTAGCTGTTTTATGTTTATGATACTTCCTTATGCAATCTGATTGTAATATCTGTTCCTGTTTGGAACCTTCTTGTAATTGTATTGATTGCGACGCCTTGAACGTACAGGGGAAACTCTGTCCGTTCGGCGGTCTGTCGGCGCGCCCGAATCCGACCGAATTGGCGGGCTCGGGGCGTGACACTCCTCCAGCTCAGTAGGCTCTTCAGCTTGGACCTAAGCGGCGAATACCCGTCTGTTCGGTGCCGATCGCGCCGCCTCGGGTTGGCGCGGCGTCATAGCACGTCACGTCGACACAGCCGTCGGTGGAACTCCTCCATAGTGGTCCTGCGCCGATGCAGTAGATGGGGCAGGCGAAGCTCCTCCTCTTGGGCAATCACGAACGAAGTGTCCCAGTTGCCCGTACTTGTAGCAACTGCCTTGGCGCTGCTCGTAACGCGACACTGGGTGGTCTCCTCCACAAATGACACACTAGGTATAAGCAGGCACTGATAGATAGATAGATAGATAAAAAAAAGTAATTGCGATTCTATTCTACCATGCCTCCAATGCAAAGCAATGCATGCAATGTTCATATGCCACAATCCTACTATTATGCTAGTATCATGTCATGAATACTAATGTTTCATAGTTATGCAATTTACACATACACTATGACTATACAAGGTATGAATGCAATTCAACTATGCTGTTCATATTCTTTTCCCAATTAACTTGGCCGACCCGAAGGTTTGCCCAACTCATGATCTACTCTCAAAGGGGACCCAAAAAGGTTATCCCGACACCCACAATATAGGTGCTACTACTCAATGTCAATCTCATAGGTGAGGATCTACTCACTCACCCGACTCATAACAAAATCTCAATAGGGAGGATCCGCTCACTCGCCCGAGACCGTCTGTAGAACCCAAAAAGGCTATCCCTCGGGACCCAAAAAGGCTATCCCAATCGTGTGACAACTCCAGAGCGCACGCTTGTGCGGAGCGACTGCCAACAAGCTCTGAACAGACATTTGAGTATGATCAAATCCTCGTCAGTTATGATACCCTACCACTAAGGTCAACATCACTTGGGAACTAATTCATCCCTAGGTTCAACATGTAACAAGTGTTTTCATCTATACTCGTCATGCCACTCGTCAAGTTATTAATCTTGTCTAGATGCCACTCGTTCTTTAGTCCTTGTCAACACAAGATTAAGTTCATAATTAACTTTACCACTATAGGGTTCTAGGTCACAATTCCTCTATTCTCATGCATCCTAAGTCAAGTGCCAAACTCATGTTGCGACACTACTAGGGATCATGCAAGAATGGAAATGCAACCATTTAATATCCTATCGTGCATAATACTTACACTAGTCCAAATGCCACTCAATCATTATGATATTGTAAGTGTTTCACTACATTAAGTCAACATGCCACTCATTCATGTTATAGTGTTTCACCTATACTAAATCGACATGTCACTCATTTATCATTACAAGTCCAAGTTCTTCACTTTATGCCACTATAGGATTCTTGTCACAAGACCCAATCCTCATGCAACCGAAGATCAAGTGTCAAGCCCACAATGCTACACAAACTAGGTAACATGCAAGGAATGGTAATATAATCCTCTACTAATCCTATAATGCACAATCTCAATATATGAATATGATTAATATAGAACTTAGACATAAAAGGAAATCCGGTTGCTTCGGGATGGACACCCCCCACCTTTTGGTGATGCCACGAGGCTATGATTTCGGTTTCGTGATTTTTGGAAGCTTACAGCACGCAATGCGCCAATCTGTACCTCAACAAGCCTTTTCTTAGATATCTTCACGTAGGCTCGACGGATCGCCGAACCGACTTCGCTAGCGCAACAGAATACCTAGCAATTAGGTTTATCCACGCTTAATTTAGATCAAATCCTAACATTTCCAAAAACCCCATTTTGAACCCTAGCATGAAATTACCCTCCAAATATTCCAAAATTAAATAGAGCAACATGCTAACAATGTTCTAGAGGTTACTAGCATGCCAAATATTAAGGATTTAACCAAATTCTAAACATTTACCCAAATTGTGAATGCCGAGACGGAAGCACGCCGCTCCAACGGGCGCACGAAAACCCGATCCGACGCTCCGCACCCGTTCCAAGGCTCGTTCTCCGCCAATGCCGCGAATTTGAGAGAAAACTACCAAGAGAGTTGGGAGCTATTTAGAGAGAGAAAGAGAGGGTTTCTCCCCCCCTCCATGTGTGCGTGTGCTTGTGTGTGTGTGTGTTGCACGTTGAGGGAGAAGAAGAAGCAAATGCTTCTTTATAATTAACACCCTCAAAACATCATTTTATGAGATTTTTTATTTTCAGCCGTTTATTCTTAGACTACTCGTTTGATAGGTAAATGATGCCAAAAAATTATGAAATTTAGTTTCCAAATAATTTTAATTGTGTAGATCAAGTCTAACCGAGCCGATCGTCGATTAGGAAGCAGCATCATTGAAAACAATTTGGTAGCACGGAGGCCCTGATGTTTAACTATTTTTAACCATTGGTTTAAAAATTATTTTTTAAACTTTAATCATTTTAACCTTTGGATTAATACTATTACTGTAGTGTCCCTAGTGTTTTGCTGTTGCGAGACTTCAGCATTTGTGGTTTGTCAACAAATCTGGAGAGTGTCGGGACAAGTCGGAGTCGTTTTGGCGTGAATTGTACGCAAAACGGACTCGCGCGATGCGAGAGTGGAGTTCGAATTGAAATCGCAAAGTGCGGGATTTTAATGTTGAGTACCGTGACTCGAGAGGAGTACGGCACCCCAAAGAGGAATGCGATCTCGATGCTCTCGGTTTGCGCGTGTTTGATCGAGTACGGCATTCGATTGTCGCGCACCGCACGAGCTCGAGCACCGCATCGCATCGGGCGAGTATCGGTACCCAACGCGCGAGATCGCAGATTGAGGGGCCGAGTACCGTATTCAAGTTGGGTACCGATACTCCAGTTAAAGTGAGTAGGTAAGGGGCTTTTCGGTCTTTCGTTGGCGATAAAACCAAATTGACCCTGTTACTTTCTCATTTGTATAGGACCTAGCAAACCCTAGGCTTGGTAAACCTTAGGAAGGTGTCTGCGACCACGAATGACATACCTCGCACGGTGAAATTTGTCTTGAATTTCCCGTGGGGTAGTATTCGCGATTCAGATTAATATTTAAATATGTATGGTTATCAGGTATTGTGGATCCATGGCTTCCAATAAACGCAAGCGTCTATTGTTAATTACCCCTATAAACAACCCCTATAAAATGTTAGGGTACCTTCGATTAAGAGACCTCTGAAATGCTAGAATTGAACAAAAGAAAATTTTATAATATATCGTCCAGTTACATGGCTTTAACCAAGGGCATACCCTCAGTGTACATGAATGGAGCAGAAAAAAGAAAATAAAAGTTTAATTTTGGTTGCATCTTAGTTATATGTTCCAAGATGCTCAAAGTGTATAATCAAATTAGTTTTGTTAGGCTCTATGTGTTTTGGAGCTCAACATTGTTCACTTAAGATGAAAGATTGATTAAATTCCATATATATGCTTTGGAATTTAATAAGATTTAATTACACTCTACTTATATGTATTTAGAGTTTAATTTGGTTAATTGAACTTTAAATGTATGTGATAAAGTCCAATTCAATTTAGGCTATTATCCTAATGTATATGTTAGGATTAGCCCAAATATCTTGAATTAAACTCTAATTTTATATTTTAGAGTCTGGTATAATTAGGCTCTAAATTTATGTATTAGAGTTTAATCATCTTTGCTTTTGGTTCATCTTAAGGTGAAATGTTAACTAAATCCTAATTATATGTATTAGGATTAGTCAAATTTGAATTAAATTAAACTCCGAGTATATGTATTGGAATCTAACTTAATTTCATTTATTTGAACTCCGAGTAAATATATTAGAGTCCAACAAATTTAATTTGATTAACTGGTTTGATCAATTCTAAGTATATATTTAGAATTTGATCGAGTTTGAACATGATTTGACTCTAGTTTTATGTGCTAGAGGATTGGATTTGGGTTTAGTTTAAATTTGTGGAATTTAGGTTTAGTTTAACAACGTTTCGGTCGAAGTTAGGATTTAGGTTTAATTTAACGACGTTTCGACGTTTCGGTCGAAGTTGGGTTTAGTTTAACGACGTTTCGGTCGGAGTTAGACTTGGTATACAAGGTTTATGGTATTGGGTATGTGAGATTTGGTTCATGAACTTGGTTTGGTTCATGAATTTAGGTTCATAGGCTTATGGTTCATGGACTTGGTGTATGGGTTCATAGTTTTGGTTCATGGTTCATGGACTTGGTGGGTTGGTCCATGGTTTTGATTCATAGTTCATGGACTTGGTGTATGGGTTGGTTCATGATTTTGGTTCATAGTTCATGGACTTGGTGTATGGGTTGGTCCATGGTTTTTGTTCATACTTCATGGACTCGGTGTATGGGTTGGTCCATAATTTTGGTTCATAGTTCATGGACTTGGTGTATGGGTTGGTCCATGATTTTGGTTCATAGTTCATGGACTTGGTGTATGGGTTGGTCCATGGTTTTGGTTCATATGGGCTAAGGTTTATGGGTTTTGGGTTAATGGATTATATGATATGGGTTAATGGTTATAATGGGTTAATGGATTAAAGTTAATAGATTTTGGGTTATGAGTTTAGGTAGATGGGCTTATTTGGGTCGGGCTTTGATATTGGATATGGGTTTATGGGTTTTATTTAAAATGGGCTTGAGATTGGGCCTTAAGTGAATGAGCTTTGGTATTTATGAATGGGTTAAATGGGTATTGGGTTAAATGGGTATTATGGGTTTTGGGTTAATGGGTTTATGTGTATGAGTCAAATGGGTTAAATGGGTTAAGGTTTATGAGTTTTGGGTTAATGGGTTTATGAGTTTGATATGGGTTTATGGGTTTATGGGTTTGATATGGATTTATGGGTTGATGTTTGGTTAATGGGTCAAGGTTGAAGAGCTTTAGTGGGCTTTGAGTTTATTTGGGTAAATGGGTTAATGGGTATGGGTTAAGGGTTTAGGATATTTGGGTTTGGTTGGACTTTGGTTAATGGGTTTGGATGGGTTAATGGGTTAATGGGTATAATGGGTAATAGGTAATGGGTTTGTGTTTATGGGTATTTGGGTTTTGGTTTAATTGGGTATTGGTTTAATTGGATATTGGTTTAATTGGATATTGGGTATTGGGTATTTGGGCTTTGGATCGAATTCGGGCTTAATTAGGGCCCATTAGATTTAAATCCGGGTGTGGGATAATTATTTGATAAAAATTTTAAATTCAGAATCAAAATTCTAGCACATAATATCATGAGATTTTAATTTGATTTAAATTTGATCAAGCAAAGCTCCCTCTCTCTTTTGATTGAAAGGATGATCTTTCTCTCTATTCTGGCGGATAAGGAAAGAGCACCGCTCTCTTTGATTCCGCCATCGACAATTGTTCGGGTCATTCCGTCGAATGGTTGGAGCATTCCGTCGAGCGGTTGATTGGCACGTCGACGGCAAAACATTCCGTCGAGCGGTTGGTTGGCACATCGACGACAAAGCATTCCGTCGAGCGATTTCATTAGCACGTCGACGAGCATTTCGTCGAGCGGTTGGTTGGTAAACGAGAGCATCGTCTTCTTTATGATCCGCCGCCGAGCAATTAGCGGCGAACTTTGTTTGAGAGGAGAGCACCGCTCTCTCTGATTCGTCGTCGAGCGGGTGGCGGACTTGACTTCATTTGAGAGAGAGCACCGCCTCTCTCTCGATCCGTCGTCGAACACTTGGTGGGCATGCTTTATTTGACTTCATTTGAGAGGAGAGCATCTCTCTCTCTCAATTTCGCCGTCGAGCGGTTAGCGAGCGGATTTAACTTCATTTGAGAGGAGAGCACCGCTCTCTCTCTCTCTCTCTCGAATTTGCCGTCGAGCAGTTGGCGGGCGGACTTCATTTGTGAGGAGAGCACCGCTCTCTTTCTCAATTTCGCCGTCGAGCGGTTGGCGGGCGGACTCCGTTTGAGAGGAGAGCACCGCTCTCTCTCAGATTCGCCGTCGAGCACTTGGTGGGCGGACTTCGTTTGAGAGGAGAACACCGCTCCCTCTCTCAGATTAGTCGTCGAACACTTGGTGGGCGGACTTCGTTTGAGAAGAGAGCACCGCTCTCTCTCTCAGATTCGCCGTCGAACGGTTGGCAAGACTTGGAGATCGTCGGGCGCGGTGTCGGAGAGCATCGGCGAGTTGAGGTGTCATGAACGCCGCGGAGCGGTGCTCGCCGCGAACGGATCCACGGCCAAGTGAGGCGCCGGCGGGTCGAGGCGCGATGTGAGCGCCGCGGCCATCATCCTGAGCCATCGCTCGCGTCGCCGCGCGCTCGCCGCGTCGCACGCCGCTGCTCGCGCCGCGCCGCACCGCACCGCTACTCCAAGTTGCCGCACGCCGCCGATCCGCGTCGGCGCGGGCGCACCGCGCTGCTGCCGCTTCCGCGTCGCACCGCGCCGCGTCGCACGCCGTGCTCCAAGTTGCCGCACGCCGCCGCATCCGCGCGCGCGGCGCGCCGCGTCGCGCTGGCACAACGCTTCCAAGTTGCCGCACGCCGCGATCCGCGCTCGGCACAGCGTCGCGTCGCCGCGTCGCACCGCGCCGTGCTTGCGTCGCACGCCGCTACTCCAAGTTGCCGAACGCCGCTGATCCGCGTCGCACCGCGCCGCTTCGCGTCGCACGACGCCGATCCTCGTCGGCGCGCGGGCTCGCCGCTCCGTTGCTCGCGTCGTCGCGCGGGTTCGCCACGCGCCACTCCGTCGCTCCGAGTCGTCAGACGGGCTCGCCGCGCATTGCTTCGCGTTGTCGCGCGAGCTCGCCGCGCGCCGCCGGCTGCTCGAAGTCGCGCACGCCTCGCCGCGTGCCGCTCGGCTTGCTCCGAGTCGTCGCGCGCCGCGGCAGGCCCGCGAGGGTTTGGAGGCCGAGGAGTGAGAGAGGCTTTCCTCTTTTTTTTTTTTATTTGGTACGAGAGAAAAGGAAGCTCTGTTTTTTTTTTCTTTTTCTCTTTGTACGAGAGAGAGAGAGAGAGAGAGAGGAAGAGAGAGAGAGAAGCTTGTTTTTTTTTAATGGGAATTGGACCAATGGAGAAGAACTAATTCTATTATCTTTTTTTTTTTTTCGTTGGTGGAAAGGAATCAAATTTGAATTTTTGGTGGAAGGTTTGTAAGTTCAAAAAGCAAATCCTGTTTGTGAGTTCCAAGTGGGTATTTATCGATCCCTTTCTTTCTCTCGTTTTTTTTAGAACGTCCAGAGAGAACGTGCGGAGATGTACTCGTGGGGAGTTGGAGGAGATCGTGCGAAGGAATGGACAAGTTAGGAGGTATGGGAGGTTGATCGTCCAAATAATGGGATTATATTTGCAACATGATCCCTCCCATTTATTTATATTATACTGATATGCTTAGGGTGGAGTATTTCGCAAATATATAAAAAGAGAGGCCTAATTGGCAAATAATATATGTATAATAACTATGCATGGATCGACATGTGCACCATTTTTATAATTTGACTCCAATTTTTCTATGCACCAAGTGCATGGATCACCACATTCAAATTTACTCTCTCTTTACTTTCTTCTTCTTCTTCTATATATATATATATATATATATATATATATATATATATATATATATATATATATATATATATATATATATATATATATATATATATATATATATTTGTGCCTCAATGTAAGGCAAGATGCGAGAGGCATGACTTATTGCGAATATTGGCAATTGAATCATTTTAACTCTTAGATTGGAGAGAGGATCGAAGGAGTATTTATTTTTGCCGTATAAATTATGTCACCATGACAAAGATACTTTTGTGGAGGAATAGAAACGACCTTCTATATTTTTTCTTGATTTGGTTGAGAGTTGTTTGTGTTTTGTATCTGACCATTGTTTTGATTAAGGTAGCCACGAGGCCTTATCGATGCCGAGGTTGACCGTCGATGCGAGATCATTCTGCGCCGTCGGATATGCCGAAACAAGCGAGACCTAGTGCACCCCCTGATTTGAGAGAGCAGTTAGCTGCCTTGCCTGAGGTGACCAGGCAGCAGGGTGTGTTATTGAAGAGGATGTGCGAGACATTTACTCAGCAATCGAGTGTCGCGCCCGGTGCGTCCGAGCAGCAGGTGCCACCCCCGACTACCCCAGTGGCCACACCAGCCGCAGCTGCATCTCCACCAGCGATAGCTCCCACAGCCCTAGTTGCACCTACTGGAGAGGCGTCACATATGTCAGAGGCCGAACACAAGCAAATGACTGAGATGCTCGCTCGTTTTGCCAATTTGATCCGCCGCACTTCAATGGTAGTCGCATAAAGGCCTGGGTTGTAGTGGCGTGGATGAGTGCGATGGAGAAGTTGTTTGAGGATCTCTTTGTGCCGGAGCGAGAGCAGGTTCACTTGGTAGTTCATTATTTGGCGGGTGATGCGCATACCTGGTGGAAGAGGATGCGGCAGAAGAGAGGCTTGTGGCCAGAGATCTTTGTGTTGGTGCAGGCGGAGGTTGAGGACTATGGATGCGTCGATTGAGCGGGTACTCTGGGTTGAGAGAGGAGTTGTATCGGTCCGAGAGCGCTCAAGACAGGAAGCGCCCGGTTCCAGACGACGGGGGACAAACTAGTGGTAGACGTCGGCCGAGGCCTCCACGATCACGCTCTCAGGGTCGTGGGTCTTTGGGGCGATAGCGGTCTTGTGGATCTAGGCAGCAGCAAGGGACTCCGCAGTGAATTATTTGTGGTAGACCGCACAGGCCTCGATATTGTGAGCAGAGAGAGGGCCGGTGTTTTGGGTGTGGCAAGCCAGGGCATCTGCGGGTGGCTTGTCCCCGAACAGCATCACCAGCACCTTCGATGGCGTCGGCCCCGCCGGTACCTCAGCAGACCTCTGGAGCACCACCGAGCTATAGCCAGGCTGACAAGGCAGGGTGTATGCGGCTCAGGTTGAGGACTCCACGGCAGCAGATCGTGCAGTGGCAGGTGTCATTTTGATTTATGGCATTAGAGCTCGTGTATTATTTGATACCGGTGTATCACATTTCTTTATTTGTCGAGCATTTGCATCATTGAATGGACTAGAGATATGGTCGCTGTTGCATGCACGAGAGGTGCAGATTTCCGACTATGTTTTATATATGGCGAGTGTTGTTGGGCTTGTCCTGGTGTAGTTAGGATCTTGAATTATGCCCGCAGATCTCGTTGGTCGTGAGTTGCGGGACTTTGATGTAGTGCTTGGCATGGATTGGTTGGCTCAGTTCTATGCGACGATCGACTGTTGGTTAGGATAGTGATATTCCGCGAGCCAAGCGAGGAGGAGTTCATATTCAAAGGCTGCAGGAGTAAGCTATTCGCCATCTGGATTTCTTCAGCGAGGGCTAGGTAGATGATGAGCAGAGGATGCATCGCTTCCTGGCGACAGTGGTAGAGGTGCCTACACCGGCACCGGTACTCTGTGAGACCCAACGTATCACCATGGGAAGCACCGGTGTTATTTGTGAAGAAAAAGGATGGATCATTTAGACTATGTGTGGATTACTAAGAGTTGAATAAAGTGACCATAAAAAACAAGTATCCTTTGCCACATATTGATGATCTATTTGATCAGCTACAAGGATCTTGTGTCTTCTCGAAGATTGATCTCAACTGGTTACCACCACCGAGGGCGAGGCTGCCAAGGACATACCCAAGACGGCTTTTCTGGACACGATCGGCATTATGAGTTCACTGTGATGCCGTTTAGATTGACTAATGCCCCTGCTCCTTTTATAGATTTGATGAACTAAGTATTTAAGCCATTCTTGGATAGATTTGTGGTTGTGTTCATTGATTATACTCTAATTTACTCCTGGAGTGATATTGAGCACGAGGAGCATTTGAGTATTGTATTACAGCTTCTGAGAGAGAATAAGTTGCATGCCAAGTTAAAGAAGTGCGAGTTTTGGCTTCGAGATGTTTCTTTCTTAGGCCACGTGATTTCACCAGCGGGAGTGGCAGTTGACCCGAAGAAGATTGATGCGATTCGGGAATGGTCCAGGCCAACGACGGTTACCAAGGTGAGAAGTTTCCTTGGATTGGTAGGTTATTACCATCGGTTTGTGGTAGGCTTTGCGAAGCTTTCTACACCTCTCACTCGATTGACTTGTAAAGGATTTAAGTTCATCCGGAGTGAGGATTGTCATGTGAGTTACGGGGAAGCCCCAAGGATCTATCTAGATTGTATCAAACAACACCTAGAGGGGGGTGAATAGGTGTATCGGCCAAAAACCACAAATTCTCGATGCGATAAAAGTAAATGCGGAAAATAAAAAGCACACCGAGATTTACGTGGGAAAACTCCAAACTCGGAGTAAAAAACCCACGGACCAACACGCGAATAAACAATCAATAAGAGAAAAGATTACAAGGTGATACCGAACTCCACGACTCGACCTCTCTAACTCTCCTATGGATCTCCGCGCAATCCTCCTTCGGTTGTCCACGCCTCACGTCCGAGTCCACGAACGCCACGTCCCGAATCCACGAAACGCCTCCACTTCGAATCCACGAAGCCTTGATCACGCCGAATCCACGACGCCCACTCGAATCCACGAGCGCACTCCGTCCGGAGCAAAAACAATACGATCGATGATGATTTATTGCTTAGATTCTCATTAAAGATCTATGGGAATAATCTCTAAGCAATTCTCAAATTGATTCTAGAAAAACATTAAGAATTAGGGCACCGAGAATCAATTTGGGAGAAGCTTGATGTAGAAGATGAGGAAAACGGCTACCTACAAGCTTCTAGGGTTTTTCATAAATAATCTAGGCTTGATCATCTTTTTGAAACACCCCTACATCTTATTTATAGGTTTAGAAGACTTCTAGATAGATTTGGATTAGAAAAAATAAATCTTTAAAACAGATTTCGTATCGAGGGACCGGTCCTCCAGATCAGAGACCGGTCCTCCCTTGCGCAATAAAATATTAATCACCGAGGGACCGGTCTCACATGCCGGGGGACCGGTCTTATTCCGATATGTGAATTTCCAGCCTCCGAGACCGGTCCTCCCTTTGTGGAGACCGGTCCTCCGTGCAAAGTTGCGCATAGGGAGCTCTCTGGGACCGGTCTTCCAGTTGTGGAGACCGGTCCTCTGTGCAAAGGTGCGCAGAGGGTGCTTACTGGGACCGGTCCTCTCAATGTGGAGACCGGTCCTCTCAACCAGATATGCAGAGTGAAGAACCAAATTAGTTAAAACTCAATTTCAACAATCCTAATGTCTTCTAAACACTTGTTAAAGTATATAAATCATCATCATCAGTATTTGAACTTACCGAGCATTGTGGATTTACGTTTCGAGTCTGCGAGTCTTCGATCTTCGTCTCATCTTCTCTAAACCTTCAAGACTCCGAACTAACTTCACGAAATATGCCAACATAAAATCCGTAACAATCTCCCCCTTTGGCAATTTCGTGACAAAACCCAAAATTACATTAAAATACTCACAACGCTCAACTCACAAAAAAAATGAAATTCATTGCCATCACCAAAACAATGAACTTCTCGCGTGAAAGATCCAAAGAAATACAAAATTATAATTTTGCAACTCCTAAACAAACTCTATGACTTAGACACAAGGAGTCTTGATGTTTTGATTTCAAAAACCTGCAAAAAGACAATTTTCTCCACGAACAAAGTTCATAAACAAGGTCAGTAGTAAAGAAAATATATGACAATAACAATCTCCCCCTTTGTTCATGAAAATCTCTCCCCCGCTTGAAATTCAATTCAAGTTTCCAATTCTTCTCCCCCTTTTTGTCAAAAATTGCCAAAAAGAAACACAAATAGAGAGAAAAACAAACTAGCAAATAGAAAGTAGTCACGTCACAGTTAAAAGTAGAGAAAAAAGATAAAACATAGATAATGAGACTAAAAAAGGTAAAATCACTTCGTGTCCTCCTCATTAAAAAAAAATTTGCCTTGTTTTCTCAAAAATCCTTCAAAATTAGATTAATTTCATAAAATTAATGATTTCACTTCAAAAATTACTATGATGAAAATAAAATATTATTTGATTTCAAAAGACATCAATTCATCAAAATTTGATATTAAGAAAAATCTAATGATTTAAAGTCATCAAGATGAAAATTGATGAAAAATAATTTTTAGAAATTTGACAAATTGACACCAATTTGTCGCAACTCGTTCAAAATAGAGATTTAACTAATAAAGCACCGGGAGTGGCTCTTTGAGCATCTTTTTCAAACTATCACCTTATATCGCCGAAAATATTAAAATATTCATATATACATATTTTTTTTCAACCTTTTCGGTTTTTCATATAATTTCTCATGTGGTAGCTTCACACACGTACCGGACGACCGGGGTGGTAGCTCTTTCCTACATGTGGTGGTAGTTTTCACACTCCTTTCGGATGTAACTATTTCCACATCTTTTATACTTGGAGTTTCTCCTTTTTTTTAAACATAATTCAAACTCCCCGTAAATTAGACAATCTCACAATTGAAAATAATTTTGACGAATTTTAGTCGATTAGCAAATATCCATCAATTATATTCAACATTCACTACCAAGATGAATTAATTACTAAAAGATTAAAGTTAATTTCAAAATTTTGATAAATGTATGCGAGAAGAAATCACATATTAAGTTATCGTCAAAATAATAAAAGGTGGAGTAAAATCGATAATTAATATGAATTTAATCTAATTTGAATTGACTTTAAAGGTTAAGTCTCATTCAAAAACCTTTAATTTTTCCAATATAATGATATTCAATCATCTCCTTTCTAAAAAAATTTCAATCAAACTCCCAATCACCTTTCCAAAATGATTTAAAAACGAATGAATTCTAAACACCAAAAATCGTCTAATCATGTAATGCAATGAATAAAAATATGCACCAAGCACCAATCAAAGCATTACATAAAAAAAAACAAACTAAGACGAAGAGTATGGAAAGATATCACCTTTCCGAATCCAAACTTGTCGTATTGTCGGTTGTCTTGGCTTGTCGATGATTTGCCCAACTTGTTTTGACTTTTGGTCCACCGTAGATCGTTTCATTGCATGTTTCTTCGGTTGATGTTGTCGTTGAGGCTTAGAAACCCAAATTGATTGTGGCTTTGGTTTAGAAATCCGGCTTACTTGTTGTTTCGGTTTAGGAATCCGGTTCGCAAGAGGGTTTGGTCGAACATGAAGTTGTGCATTAGAAAACCGGTTCACAAGAGGTACTCGACCAAATTTAGTTTCTTTTGAAATCTGAGGGGGAAGTCGAGTAGCGAAGAATGTCGTGTGAGGTTTCGATGTTGCCGATCTATCCTTCTTATCCTTATTCGGGCAACACTTTTTGATGTGTCCTTTGATGCCACATCGATGACACACCTTTTCTTTCAATGTAGTTGAGACTTTAGATGTCGACGTTTGAACCTTCTCAACATATGTTCGTTCGTATCCGATTCCAACCTTGTTCGTTTGACCCAATCCGAGCATGTGATCTAACTTCTTCGATCCCGAAGAAAATTTTTGAAGATCGGACTTGAGTTGATGAACTTGATTAGTTAACTCTTTGTTGGATTTGTGCGATTCCTCATATTGATGTTCCAAAAATTCAACTTTGTTCTTAGAGGATTTGATCGTTAAATCCGCTTTATCTAGCTTCCTTTGGAGGATCGAATTATCTTTCAATATTGCTTCCTTTTCCTCTTTGAAAGCTTTCGTCATTGTTTTCAAATTTTTGTTCTCCTCTTCAATGTCAAGTAGACGCTTCCTAAGCCTTTTATTATGCTTCGCCATCATTTTAGATTCGACGAGGAGTTGATGATACGCTTCCGCTAAATTCTCGTCGTTTGATTCCTCATCGCCGGAATCCGAGTCCACGTCTTCTTCCTTTGATGTTTTCAACGCAATCCCTCTACTTTGAGAAAAAGACTTGGAAGAAGATTGGTTAGTAGGAAAAGTCATATCGTAAATTTGCAACACACCTACTAACTCTTCGGCCATTAGATAGCAATATATCTAGATCCCGCTCTGATACCAATTGTGAGTTACGGGGAAGCCCCAAGGATCTATCTAGATTGTATCAAACAACACCTAGAGGGGGGTGAATAGGTGTATCGGCCAAAAACCACAAATTCTCGATGCGATAAAAGTAAATGCGGAAAATAAAAAGCACACCGAGATTTACGTGGGAAAACTCCAAACTCGGAGTAAAAAACCCACGGACCAACACGCGAATAAACAATCAATAAGAGAAAAGATTACAAGGTGATACCGAACTCCACGACTCGACCTCTCTAACTCTCCTATGGATCTCCGCGCAATCCTCCTTCGGGTTGTCCACGCCCTCACGTCCGAGTCCACGAACGCCACGTCCCGAATCCACGAAACGCCTCCACTTCGAATCCACGAAGCCTTGATCACGCTGAATCCACGACGCCCACTCGAATCCACGAGCGCACTCCGTCCGGAGCAAAAACAATACGATCGATGATGATTTATTGCTTAGATTCTCATTAAAGATCTATGGGAATAATCTCTAAGCAATTCTCAAATTGATTCTAGAAAAACATTAAGAATTAGGGCACCGAGAATCAATTTGGGAGAAGCTTGATGTAGAAGATGAGGAAAACGGCTACCTACAAGCTTCTAGGGTTTTTCATAAATAATCTAGGCTTGATCATCTTTTTGAAACACCCCTACATCTTATTTATAGGTTTAGAAGACTTCTAGATAGATTTGGATTAGAAAAAATAAATCTTTAAAACAGATTTCGTATCGAGGGACCGGTCCTCCAGATCAGAGACCGGTCCTCCCTTGCGCAATAAAATATTAATCACCGAGGGACCGGTCTCACATGCCAGGGGACCGGTCTTATTCAGCGATATGTGAATTTCCAGCCTCTGAGACCGGTCCTCCCTTTGTGGAGACCGGTCCTCTGTGCAAAGTTGCGCATAGGGAGCTCTCTGGGACCGGTCTTCCAGTTGTGGAGACCGGTCCTCTGTGCAAAGGTGCGCAGAGGGTGCTTACTGGGACCGGTCCTCTCAATGTGGAGACCGGTCCTCTCAACCAGATATGCAGAGTGAAGAACCAAATTAGTTAAAACTCAATTTCAACAATCCTAATGTCTTCTAAACACTTGTTAAAGTATATAAATCATCATCATCAGTATTTGAACTTACCGAGCATTGTGGATTTACGTTTCGAGTCTGCGAGTCTTCGATCTTCGTCTCATCTTCTCTAAACCTTCAAGACTCCGAACTAACTTCACGAAATATGCCAACATAAAATCCGTAACATGTCAGAGGAGTTTTGATGAGTTGAGACAGAAGTTGATGTCGGCTCCTATACTTGCTCTCCCGGTTATGGGCAAAGGATTTGTGATCTTTAGTGACGCGTCACAGCAGTTTGGGTTGTGTACTGATGCAGCATGGTAGGGTAATTGCTTATGCCTCCTAGCAGTTAAAGAATTATGAGAAGAATTACCCTACGCATGACTTGGAGCTTACCGCTATGGTATTTGCTTTGAAGTTGTAGCGGCATTATTTATATAGTGAGCACTGTGAGATCTTAACAGATCACAAAAGTCTCAAGTATCTACACCTAGAAAGAGTTGAACCTGAGACAACGCCGGTGGTTGGAGTTGTTGAAGAATTATGATCTCATCATTCAGTATCACCCCGGCAAGGCGAATGTGGTGGCAAATGCGTTGAGCAGGAAATCAGTGCAGAGCCTTAGTGTGATGATTACCCAGCAAAGGCCGTTACTTGAAGAGTTGTAGCGACTTGGACTTAAGGTAGTGTCCCCTGGAACTACTGCGAGACTGATGTCTTTAATCTTGCAGCCCACTCTATTGGACAGGATCCGGGAGAAACAAAGTGGAGACTCTCATTTGTTAAGGATTTGGGAGTGGGTAGAGAGGGGACAGGTAGAGGACTCACTATGGACAGTTCGGGAGTACTGCAATACAGGGACCAATTGTGTGTGCCTATAGATTTAGAGATCCGAGAGATGATTTTGAAAGAGACTCATTACTCACCTTATATGGTTCACTCTGGTGGAACCAAGATGTATAAGGATTTGAAGGCACATTTCTGGTGGAATGGAATGAAGAGGGACATTGGAAGGTGTGTGGCTCAGTGTCTGACTTGCCAACCGGTGAAGGCAGAGCATCGTGTACCCGCTGACAAGCTTCAGAACCTTCCAGTGCTAGAGTGGAAATGGGACCAGATCACCATGGATTTCATTGTGGGTTTATCGAGGACGCAGGGTGGTTTTGATGCTATTTGGTTCATAGTGGACAGACTGACCAAGTCTGCCCACTTCCTACCGATGCAGACCACTTGGTCCAAGGAGCGACTTGCCCAGTTGTATCTGGAGGAGATAGTGATATTACATGGTGTGCCTACCTCAATTGTATCTGATAGAGACCCGAGATTCGTCTCGCATTTCTGGAGGAGCCTTCAGACGACTTGGGTACACAGCTTCACTTCCGCACGACATTACACCCACAGACCGATGGTCAGTGAGAGTGGACCATTCAACCTCGAGAGGACATGTTGAGAGCTTGTATCCTGAATTTTGGATGAGGGTGGCATCGACATCTAAGCTTGGTTGAGTTTGCGTACAACAATAGCTATCATACGAGCATTCGAATGGCTTCGTTTGAAGCGTTGTATGGACGCAAGTGTCGATCTCCTTTTTATTGGAGTGATGTGAGTGACAGAAAGACTTTGGGGCCTGATTTTCTGATAGAAGCCAAGGAAAATGTTAGAGTTGTGCAACGACACCTTGAGACCGCCCAGAGTCGACAGAGGAGCTATGCATATACCTGGAGATGAGACTTAGAGTTTCAGGTTGGTGACCATGTGTTCCTAAAAGTCTCGCCGTCCAGGGAGATTCGCAGATTCGGAGTTCGTGGAAAGCTCCCATGATTTGTTGGCCCTTTTGAGGTTCTGGAGCAAGTCGGGCCAGTGGGCTACAGGATTGCACTTTCACCGTGACTTGTCGGCATCAACGATGTGTTCCATGTCTCGTCTTTGAGGAGATATATTTTCGACCCCTCGCACTTGATTGACTTCACTCCACTTGAGCTAGGCACGGACCTGAGGTACCGGTGCAGATTCTTGCTTGTGAGACGAAAGAATTGTGCAACCGGGTCATACCGTACATGAAGATGCAGTGGAGTAATCACGAGGAGCGTGAGGCGACTTGGAAGACAGAGGCTGTGATGCAGGAGTCCTAACCCTACTTGTTTGAGGCACCATTTTGAGGTTTGATTCTAAGTTTTGAGGACGAAACTTTTTGTAGTAGGGATGATGTAGTGTCTCGAAGTTTAGCCGTCCGATTGACTCGCTGGCTACGTGGTTAGCTTGTCGACACGTGTAGAGTGTCGGACAAGTCGCAGTCGTTTTCGCAAATTGACGCGGAATCGAACTCGACACAATGCGAGTTGAGTTCCGACATTGAAATCGCAAAGTGCGAATTTTAGTGTTGTGTACCGGAAGGAGTACCGAACCCCGCAGGGATTACACAAATGTGAGCTCTCGTCAAACCTTAATACCGAGTACATTGGTGAGTACCAGTACTGGGACTGAGTACCGATACTGCATCGGGCTTGTACCGGTACCCAGCGCGCAAGTTGCTGGCTGGTGTGCCGAGTATCGATACCCAATCTGAGTACCGATGCTTAGGCGGCAGATTTGAGTTGGTAGGGGGTATTTTGGTCTTTTTGGCTATTGCTATATCGCCAACCGACCCCCAACTTATATATATATCACCCTGAGAAGCTTGGAGAACGTGGTTAGCTTCCCATCCTTCTCTCTCTCTAGCTTCTATTCTCATTCATTTAGGACTTTGAGGAATAAGCTGGTTTTGCCTTCTCGTCGTCTTAGAGGAGTGGTCATGTGCCGTGGCCAATTCCGGTGGAGGCCGTTTGAGGTCAAGCTAGCGCGAGGCTTGTCCCATCGACTTCTAGCCGACGTTGGACGAGCGTTTGAGGTGGGTTAATGTTTACCAAAATCGTCGGTTTCCCTTCTAAGTCATTGAGTTGTCAGCATGTGCTTCTTCACTCTGTTCATCATGTTTAGTAGCTCGAATTCCTATATTTGCATGTTTTAAATGAAATCTGAATTTGGAGAATAATTTAGTGATTTTAAACAAAGTTATATATGCTGAACTGAGATTTTACCTAGGAGAAAACTCGTAAACCTACACTGTCATTTTTTGAAAAGTAACAGAACTAGCTTCAGGAGCTGTTGTTATATTGTATCACCGCTATTAGTGCGTAGTGGATACTCAGATTAGTGTAGGTTAAGATTACGCTAGAGCTGAGGAGCTGAGTGTGTTTTTACAGTAGAGTTAGACTGTGTTGGGACTCTTGGGTGCCTTCGAGACGGACGGTAGACCCGGATTTCTATATCTTGCATCAGATTATGCCGAGGGCACGTGAGTTTTGATTGTTAGACCAGTTCCATTTGCATTGACTATAGCCTATGAGAGACTGATTGAGCTCGGCAGAGACACGCTTGCATACTCGGTTGGGTCGCGCCCACGAGTGCCGCTCCGGAGTGAGGCTTTACTTGCATTGGTGTCGCAGCCGTCCCGTTTGGACATTGTTCTTAGACCGGCACCCCCGTGGGTGGTGTACTGTAGCTTAATTGGTTACAGGCAGGGTTGGTTCGTTTGGGTAGCCTATATGAGATTGGGTCAGTGGTAGCTAGTGATGCATTTCTATATCTACAGATAGCCGTGTTGCTTAGCGATAGTATAGTGGCAGGTAGCTGTAGAATTCTTTCCAGCTTTCCTTACTATCTTGTGTGGAGTTTTACTGTAGACTTAGTGGGTAGGCCGTTGAGGTCGGTGACGGTGCCCACTGAGGACTACTCAGTTTTGCAATAGTTCTCACACCCAGTTGTTGCCATCTTTTTGCAGAGCCTTCATTTGCGATCGCATCGTTGTTTATTCCGACCGTGTGGTGGAGTCGCAAGGTAGTTCCTTACCACCCCTCGTCGTTGTGCTAGAGAAGTACCCTTCAGAGGTAGTTTTGGGGTTTTACGATGTACATACTTTATGTTTGTTGTACTCGTTGGAGCGAGGTTTTATTGTTGATTTTGGTATGTACATTAATTTACCTTGTTATGTGTTTATATAGGGATAATTGCCTATATACCCCTCATGCGTATGAAAATATCCGATCTACCCCTACTTTTTTTTTTCTTTCTAAAATGCCCCTCATACGTTCCACCGTTATTGCAAAATACCCTCGCAGTTATCTCCTGTTAAGTTAATCTGGGTTAAACGTTAGTTAAATATCTACTACAGTTAAAAAAAAATTAAAATACCAATTTTGCCCTTAACTTAAGGGCAAATAAGAAAGGTTGGTGACGGTAGAGGGGTATATTGGAAAAGACCAAAAGTCGAAATACATTTTGTGCCCCTGACTTTAAGGGCAAATAAGAAAGACAGTGATGGTAGAAGGGTATATTTGAAAAGGGCAAAATAGTAATTTTACAGAGATAACAGAATTACTTAACAGATTTTAACTCTAAGGGTATATTATAAATAGGTTGGAACGTAGGAGGGGTATTTTCAATATTAGCCTTCTAAGAGGGGTAAATCGGAAAGTTGGAAACTTTTCAATGGTATATAAGCAATTGCCCCTTTTATATATATACATGTTTCAGTAGCAGCTCTGTACTATTAGTGTAGCTCCTATCGTTTGCAAAGTACCTATCGCTTCGTATATACCGGAAATCCCCGCTGCGTATACGGCGTGCCCGGAAAACGTGGTAATCCGGGGCGTTACATTTTATATATTCAAATAGTTATTATCTTTATATGACTAATTTTGTGTAAAATAATATATAACTAGTGAAGGGGCCATGCTTCGCAGTAGATAAAAACTATAGAAGTAATTGAGAATAAGAGAACATCAAAATATTCTTTTCTGTACCTCACTTGCCACACCTACTAAAGGTGCCTCACTGTTGGCGGTGGGGATGGGTGGGGATGGGCTGACAATAGCTTGTCTAACGACTGTAATAGTGACGGCAATGACGATCCCTTCGGCCGCAGCGAAGAAGGGAGGTGGATGCTCATTAGTGAGAGAAAGAAAAGAAGGAACATGATGATGTAGAGGAAAATGTGAGAGATGGAGAGGTGAAGATTGTAGATGGCAACAGACCATTTAGATAGATTAATTGAATCTTTGGTGAAGGAGAAGGGAGCGAGGAGAATGAGAGGAAACAATGTGAGATGTGGATTATTATTTATCCTAATAAAATAAGGATATGAATGAATTATATGTTTCTTATTTATTAAGAAACATACTTCTAATATCCTAATTGATAATTTTATCCTTATCTCTCTCTATATGAGAATCAGGATATCTATTCTTATCTTTATCCCTTTATAAGAATTAGAATATTCAAAGTGATCCTGAAAATCAATATGTATGAACCTTTTTTCTCTATGATCTAGTACTTAAGAAAGTTAAATTGGATTTCTTCCTTCTCTCTACTCTCTTTAAGATTTTCACCTACGTTTTTGAGGTTTTGGAGGGTTTACGATAGTGGAGGCTCTAGTAGCCTTCCACGATGATCAAGCATAGAGATCTCGACACGACATTCAATCAGAGATCGAGAAGGTCGTCGCAGATCTAGGAGGCTGTAAGACGAGTATGATGATCCGACAAGTTCTATGTACTGTCGGAACTACCGTAATTAGTATGAGGTTTTATAATACTAATGTTTCCTCGCTTTAGCAAAAAGTACTTCTAAATATTCATTAGTTGCCCATCTAGTAGTATTGAGAAAATTGGGACACTACCATTTACAACCATATATCTTTACAAAACCAAAGAAAAAAAAGGATCCAAGTATTTATTATTGTCTATAAGTAATTAACAACACATCATTCACTACAAAGCAAATTATTGTCTACAAGTAATAACACACATCGTTCACTACAAAAAGCACAAGCACATCAAATCGAATAAATCAGCACCAACAATAGCATCATGGAGATAAGCAACTTCTACTTCTTAGGGATTGTCACACTTATCATCATCTCAAACATACCTTTGATCTCCTTGTAGGGTGACATGATCACCACCAAACCTTCATTATTAGAAGAAAAGGATGAAGAAGATACCATACGGTATGACACATGAACCGGCTTATTCCCTTGTGTTAGCGCCAGCTCCTTAATCCCAAACGTGTCCCATTGCACCACCTTAATCAAGTTGTCCAATTGAAGATCGATGTGCGGTGATGGTACGTCCACCATTGTGCATGATTCTATCCTCAAGTCCTTGGGAACACCATTGCCGTAGTTGATCATGAGGCAGAATTTGTCCACTACTTTACCGTCGACTCTCTCTGTAGCTTCCTTCAGGCAAGAAGAGGCGATCGCCTCGTAGGGCAATTCGTCTCGGCCCTCGTTGTAAGATATTTTGAATAAAATAGTGGCAGTACTTGCAGCACCAGAATGATCAAAGGGGATAGATTTAAGGTACTTGGGGAGGGTGGGCGTCTGGTAGTGGCTCAGGTGGAAAATTGAGGTTTTCGTAAGGAGGCCTTGGCCTAGCATTTTGGTTTGAGTTTCCACCCATGATTTGAGGAATTGGATTAAGATTAAAGGGTCAGCTAAAAGGAGGCTACAGCTGATTCCAATAGCGTATCCATCCCCTTGAAATTGTGTCACCTATAAAAATAGATAAATAAATGATTAAATGAGTAACATATATATGAAAAGTTCAAGTGCATTAACTACCTTTTGGTGTGATACATAATGCCACTTAATTGTAGTAATATACGTACCAAGATAATTAAGAAATTAGTTGAGAAATTCCTTGCATATACCACATGCACAAAAGAAGTAACTTGTGTTGTAACGACTTTGCCCATATCATGTATATGCACTATGTATGTAGATTTGGTGATGTTAACTAGCTATTACAGGGATAGGTACAAGTATGGGGATAAGAAAAATAGCGTTTGGATGAAAATTGGGTTGTTCCCCGCGGGGATAAGAAAAATATTATGTAGTTTTATATAAAAAATGAAGGTGTTGGTGGGGATAATCGAGAACTACGATTCTCGAGTAAAAAATTAGCGTTTGGGTATAAAGAGGGGGATAAGGGCCTATTCCTATTCCTATTCCTATTCCTATCCCCTAATAAAAAGTATTGATGTAAGGCATGCTTATATGCCTATGTATTTGTTTCTTGATGATCATACAAGTGCTATTTGCAAGATATTAATGCAAATTTTAGAATGACTATAAATTTCAATTATGAATGCTACATATTATTATAATCATTATTTAGCGCAGTTGATTGCTATTCTTATAAATGCATTAGATATTTTTCATATTCCAAATTATATTCTATCCTAGAAAGTACAAGAGGATAATCTGCACTGCACTATTTTAGAAGACAAAAAATTCTACAAAAAATAATTATGTAATTTTGAACTTCACATATGAAAGTTAACTTCACTACAACAAAATATGTTTTAGACGACGCTTTTTAAACGACGCTTTCTTCTAGCGTCTTTAATATTTAGCATTTGTCGACACTATGATTAAGCGTCGCCAATAAACATATTTTTATCAAATATTTATATAAATTTTCCGACGCTATATTAAAATATCGGTATATTTATCTCGACATGTTTATTTAATGACTCTTTACACGATGCTTTTACAAGCGTCAGAATTATTTTTGTCGACGCTTTAAAGCGTTGCTAAATATAATTTAAAATGTCCTTAAATACAAGATTTTTTTTGTAGTGTTCACAAATTAATAAAGACTTTACGTTTTATGCATGTCATATATATTGTATCTAATTCTTATGATAATTCTATAAATTATATTTTAAAAACTTAATTTATTTATTTTGTAAATAAAAAGTGCATACGATATTAATGGATTTATTTGTAAAAAATTAATCTATTATTTTAAATATAAAAGTTACCTAGAAGGGTAAAACAATCAAATCTGTGCTGACAAAATTTGAAGTAGTAGTATTATTGAAATTTTATTTTACTCTATAGGCGACCATCACTCTACCCTAGCGGCCTACAACAAAATTAGGTTATAGGGATACATGTTTGTGACACTTTTAAATAAGTGTCCCATTTATACTAAAACTTAAAAAAATATCTACTAATGCCTAAATATAAAGCTCAAGCCAACTAAAAATAAAAGATTACTTTACTCAATCCACCACACCCAGTCCATTTGGCCTGATTACAAATAGAAAAGAAAAAAAAAAAGAAAAATCAACTACCATCTTCTCTTCTCTCTTCACTCAATTCACTGAAATTCTAGACAAAGAGCCTTTCCTGTCGTCCTCCTCCGACACCGCAGCCAACGAGACAGAGTTTCGGCGGTTGCTAAATGCTTAAAAAAGTGTTAGTAAATTAGTACCACTCTTTTCGGTTATAGCAATACTCTTTAACTGTCACTATATACCTAGCGACCTCACATATAACAACACTTTTTAAAAGTGTTGGTAATTTTAGTTAGCAGCACTTTTTTAACATGTACCTATATTTAAAAGTGTTACTATATACCGTTTTTGTTGTAGTGTGCATGACCACTATCTTCCTAATCGTATTCCAGCCCAACTCAATGAATTGGACTAGAATACACTTTAATACTATTTGGGCCTTTTTACTATCCAATTGTAACCTTCGGATGAAAATTGTAGGGTTAGGAAGATAGTGGTCCCCTAGGATTAAGTGATGGTCCCCTAAGGCCTAGTGGTTGTTGGTGAAATGGTATTGATCTAATGGTAGAAGTAATCAAAAGAGTTAATCTAACAGCTAAAAATAAGATAGTTAAAGGACCCAAATATCAAGAGTTGGGCTGTAATACTATTAATAATATTTCGGTCCTTTTGCTATCTAGTTTTTGACCTTTGGATAAAAATTGTAGGGCTAAGATATACTGATCCCCTAGGGGTGTTGAATGGTAGTTGGTAAAATATTATTAATCCAATAGTAGAAATAATTATAAAAAAAAAAGTAAATATAACAGTTAAAAACTGGATAGCAAAAGAGCCCGACTAGTATTAATAGTATTCTAGCTAGCTCAACTTACATATAGAGTTGGCCTAGAATACTGTTAATAGGATTTGGGCCCTTTTACTATCCAGTGTTTAACTCTTGAAAGAAAATTGTATGATTAGGATGATAGTGATCCCCTAGGGTTGAGTGGTGGTCCCCCAAGCGTTTAGTAGTAGTTGGTGGAGTAGTATTGATCCAAAGATAGAAATAATCAAAGGAGTAAATCTAATGGCCAAAAACTGGATAGCAAAAGGACCCAAATACTATTAATAGCATTTCAGCTCATGCTCTACATGTAGAATTGGGCTAGAATATGATTAATAATATTTGGATTTTTTTACTATCCAGTTTTTAACCATTGGGTGAAAATTATAGGGTTGGGATATAATACTGATCCCCTACTAGGGTTTAGTGGTGGTCACCCTCGGGTTTGGTTGTAGTAGGTGGAATAGCATTGATCCAGCGGTATAAATAATCAAAGGAATAAATCTAACGGCTAAAACTGACACTACAACAAAAACGGTCTATAGCTACACTTTTAAGTGTAGGTACATGTCAAAAAAGTGCTGCTAGCTAAAATTACCGACACTTTTAAAAAGTATTGCTATATATATGTGGGGTCGCTAGGTATATAGTGACTGTTAAAGAGTGTCGCTATAACCTAAAAGAGTGCTACTAATTTACCAACACTTATTTAAACATTTAGCAACCGCCGAAACTCTATCTCGTTGGCTGCGGTGGCAGAGGAGGACGACAAGAAAGGCTCTTCGTCTAGAATTTCAGTTGATTGAGTGAAGAGAGAAGAGAAGATGGTAATTGATTTTTTTTTTTTTTTACTTTTCTGTTTGTAATCGGGCCAAATGGACTGGGTGTGGTGGGTTGAGTAGAGTAATCTTTTATTTTTGGTTGGATTGGACTTTATATTTAGTTATTAGTAGATGTTTTTTTAAGTTTTAGCATAAATGTGACACTTACTCAAAAGTGTCCTAAATATGTGTCCCTATAATCTAATTCTGTTGTAGTGTGAATAGCAAAATGGTCTAAATACTATTAATAGTATTCCAGCCCAACTCTACACATAGAGTTGGGCTGGAATACTATTAATAGTATTTAGGTCCTTTTACTATCAAATTTTTAACCTTGAATGAAAATTGAAGGGTTAGAATGATAGTAGTCACCTAGGGTTAAGTGGTGGTCCTCTCAGGATTTAGCATTAGTTGGTGAAATATTATTGATCCAATAGTATAAATAATCAAAGGAGTAAATTTAACAGCTAAAAACTGGATAGCAAAAGAGCTCAAATACTATTAATTGTATTCTAGACCTATGGTAGGGTGAGGTCACCACTAGATATGTGGTTAACATTGCTCAAAATACGAATGACAGAGCCATCCAACAACATATGGAAACAGAATTATCATTATATGTAGTGCGGTTCTTTAAGTGCCGCTTTTTAATGAGATTTTGCCAAGATAATTTGATAAACTATCTAACACTCGAATCTTAAATGACCTTTTCAATGTAGAAGGTTTTTCTTCGAATCTCAAGTACACCACATCAAGACAGCCCAGGGACGAAGCCAGAAATTAAGATTCGAGAGAAGCCAAAATTTAAATTTGATAGGAAAAAATTTTGATCTCGAATAGTAAGAAATTTTTTTTAATCAGATTTACTGATCAATTATTACTAGCAATAATAACGACAATATATTTCAGAGAGGAACAAGACTGTAAGAATTAAAGAAAAATGACCAAAAAATTTGAACAAAAATTAAGACAAATTTTATTAAAAAAATTAATGTGACCCCCTAAAATTAAAATCTATAATATTTTAATTTTTATTATAAATGATCTTTATGTAATTTTAAAAAATTGAGGGGGCCATAGCCCCTAAAAAATTAATTTGCTCCCCTAAAATTAAAATCTATAATATTTTAATTTTTATTATAAAGAACCTTTATGTAATTTAAAAAATTGAGGGGGGGCCATGGCTATTGTCAGCCCCTTAATAGCTCCGTATCCCTGTAAGACAGCAGATTTATAGAATGGCCAATAAAGGAGAATGAAGTCTTCCTCATTCTTTTTTTTTTTTTGTTATATATATATATGTTCAAAAATAATATAAAATAATTGATGTAGGTAAGGGATATTGGAGTGCTCATATATACTAGGCTATTTTGCCTTTTCCAATTGGATGTAATTAATTTCTCAGTCAATAGGATAAGGAGATAAAGGCATATGGATTTTCTACCATAGACACAGATACAGGTAATTAAACCAAACCCCAACAACCCAGGAACTATTAAGGCTTGCTTACTATAACAATACTATAACAAGCATGATATATATGGCTTACTATAACAAGAATGATATATATGGACTGCTCAAACCATAGTTAGTTAATTCGGATTCGGCAAAAATTCGGTACGGATATAATTCTGATAAAATTCGCCTTCAAATTTTTAAATTCGTAAAAATTACGGCTAAAAAACAGGTTCGCAAATTATTCGGATACGTTATTTATACGGATATTATACGTTCATCAATTAAAAATTCGGGATCAAAAATTCGGCTATTGAATTAAATTTTTTTTAGCATAAATGCTCATATTTTTTAAGAACATAAAAAAAAAGAACTATAAAATTAAGCTAACTAATTAAAACAAATAGCAAACTATATTATACCTCAAAATAAATAATAAATTAAGTAAATAAGAGATTAAAATAATATATAAGAGATTAAATTTTTTTTATCGAGAAATTTTTTTTTTGGGAGGGGGAGGAGAGTGAACATTTCGATTTTTTTTTTTTTTTTTTTTTTTTTTTTGGTGCGAACTCAACTCCTTTGATTTTGGAAAGGATTTTGGTTTTTAGATTTGCAGGCCAGGGAGTGGGCCCGGGCGTGGGTGCAGGCCAGGGAGCGGGCCCGGGCGCTGGTACGGGCCAGGCAGCATGCGCGAGCGCGGGTCGGACGCGGGCTCAAGCGCAGGCCGGGCGCGGGCCGTTTTTTTGGGCGAATAAGTATATTTTCCCAAAAAAACACGTTTTTTTTCCGAATTTTTCAGAAAAATTCGAATTCGACCGTTTAATTCGTTTTTTCAAAAATTCGCGAATAATTCGCGAATTAACTAACATAGATGCCAATTACTTCAAGTTTGGCCGTTGCAAGGCATGAGAAATCTCAAATAGTATTTATTTAGCTGAGGCTCTAAAATTCATTCAATATTCTACATATCAAATTGTATTGGAATTAAGTAGCCAATTCATGCATGAAAGGGGTATCGTATGTTAGAGATTATGCCTTCTTTTCATTATTATTGATTTGATCCACGCACCAAGTTCATGGAAATTAATTGGAGGTCTAAGGTGGAGTATCATTGGTGGAGTATCATTTGTGGATTTCAATTTAAGTTGGACGTTAAATTGGACTTGGCTCGGTTTCCTATATATTGCTCCCAAGTCAAAGTTGGCTTTGAGGTAGAGTAGGATAAGGATTAGAATAATTCACTTATATGTATATATATGAATGCCATATATTAAGCTCGTCGATCACGCATGGTACGGCCGAATTCAATATAGACACCTAGCTAGGGCATATTTGGTTCACGATTGGAATATAAATGAGAAATAGAATTGGATTGCTTTAGAATGATCGAAAAATGGAATGACGAATCATCTAAAAATATTTAGGTCATTATTTGAATAAAAATCGGAATGAAAATTTAGAATTTTTTAGAGGATTTTAATTAAGAGAGAGGAAGTGACAAAGGAAGAGGAGAGGCATGTTGAAAAAAGAGGATTTTGAATAGTTTACTTTGAAATAGACCAATCCGGAATTCAAAACCGGATTGAACCATCAATAGATTTAGCCATTCATTCCCATTCCAGAGTGGAATGGAAATCAAAATTTGATTCCTATAAAACAAATAACGATTATTGGAATCAATGAATTCCATTCCGATTAATTCCATAGTCTAAAATAGGTGAACCAAACATGCCCTTAATAGATTAAAGGTGACGGTTCTCTTTAAGCCGTATGACAATAGCAATAGTGAAGTGCATGGTGGCTTCGCATACGATAACGGAATAGGAATTAGCAGTGGAGCGGAAGTTCTTGACCAGTTGCCTCAGTGGTTCGAATTATTTGAAGCAATGACACAAAGGATTTGGTTTAACTTTGGATCGGGTCTGGGTCTGGATACTTAAGTTAATAATATACCTATCGAGTCTATTTGAGCAACCTTGGGTAATGACTACCCATATATTACCCGCTTAAAACCGGGTTTATTTGGCTAGCTCGAATACGTACGGGTTGTGTACTCTAGATCGTGTATGGGTCGATCGAGTCTAGATCAGAAATGGATATCCGTATGCATATATTTTTTATAAACTTTATTAAACAATTTATGGACAAACCATAAATCTCTGACTATAAAAAATTCCAATTCTAATTAGTTGCACCGTCCAATAAAAGCTATTTAAAAGAAAGATTCAAGCAATAAAATGTTAGCGTTAAAAAATAAGAAGTAAAATAAAAAAAAATAAAAGAGTCCTATTGAAATACAAAGATCCTTCATCTATAAGTCCTATTGAAATTGATCCCTCAATTTCAATTTTTTATTTACTATCGGGTATTTCACCATGTCCCGGTCTAGGTTTGGATCCGGATCCGAATTTGAAAACTCTTCCAAACCCTACCCCATTAAAATGTCGGGTTCGGTTGGGTCCAAGTGTTGATATAAAGTATTCGACCCATAACCGAAGCTTTAATGGCTAATTATTTTTACCCTATTCAATTTAATTTTTATTAGATCTAATTCAGGCCCGGGTAGGAACTGATCGAGGAGGGTTTGGATCGAATATGAGACATCAGATATATTGGACAGCTTTAGATATATATTGAACGATATAAAAACATTTAATAAAAAAATATTATTAGAAAATGAGGATTTAAAAGTATGTGATCTATTTCTAGTCATTTCTATTCTTATACTTATATTATTCTTATCATTCTATTTTTTTCAAGATGAGTCTGTCGATAGATCGAAATTTAAAATATATATATTTTTATATGTAGTATATATAGATATAGATATATCTTAATAAATCACGCGCAGAAAATCATTTCCAATAGGCAATTCAAATTATTTGAATGGTCAAAAAGTGAAATAATTTTTTTTCAATTTAGATAATTATTTTCGAGTGATCCTAATATAGGTATAGTTTTCATGACCACCTCTATTCAACATGATGAAGAACTTAGTTGCAACCGAGTAGAAAGAGTGCAGCGGTCGGCACGTATCCGAGTTTCAAGTTCGAATCCTATTGTTTCAAGCGTTCCGACTGTTTTATTTTTAAATAAAATAAACGAAGTGGCCTCGTAACGTACTATCCATCTCTTAAAAATTAAAAAACAATAGCCTAGTTGCACCAATTCTATTGGTCAATTAACCTCATCCACGCTTGAGTAAATGACAGCGTAGAACAAATTAAACTGTTTATTTCCAGAGACTTAAACTAAAAGTGAGAAAACAAAAACGAAAACAAAATTAAAGCAATGAAATTTGAGCTCTAGATGTAAACAGTATTTTAAATACGGATTAATTTTATATAGATTTCTGCAAATATAGTAAATTACAAATATATTATTATCAAGTTCAACTTTTATATATTGTTTCTACAAAAATCCTAATATTATCAAATATGTCATTACCGTTAGAATTCGTTAGAAAATTTTAGTTAGTCATAGGTTAAATATTTAATTCTATTTAGTTTATGAGATAACTCGATATTTTTTTTCTCCTTTTATATTATATTATTATGTCTTTTGAAGAGACATATTTGTGATGATAAAAATAACATTTCACTTAAAATATAAATCGTTTTATAACTGTAATAAAATAAAGAGACATAAATTAAAAATATTAGAATATTTAAAGAAACAATACATGAAATTTGAATTTTGTAAAAATATATCGGGGCAATTGCTTATATACTCCTGAAAAGCTAGTTCCCGACTTTCCGATTTACCCCTCTTAGAAGGCTAATATTGAAAATACCCCTCCTACGTTCCAACCTATTTCTAATATACCCTTAGAGTTTTAATCTGTTAAGTAACTTTGTTATCTCTGTAAAATTACTATTTTGCCCTTTTCAAATATACTCTTCTATCATTACTGTCTTTTTTATTTGCCCTTAAAGTCAGGGGCACAAAAAGTATTTCGACTTTTGGTCTTTTCCAGTATACCCCTCTATCGTCACCAATCTTTCTTATTTGCCCTTAAGTTAAGGGCAAAATTGGTATTTTAATTTTTTTTAACTGTGGTAGATATTTAACTCACGTTTAACCCAGATTACTTAACAGGAGATAACTGCGGGGATATTCTGCGATAACCGTGGAACGTATGAGGAGCATTTTAGAAAGAAAAAAAAAGAAGGATAGATCGGATATTTTCAGATGTATGAGGAGTATATAGGCAATTATCCCAAATACATTTATAGTTCATACTATTTGCATGGACTTGCATGTAGTTAACACTTTAAATATAGTATATACATTGATTCGTACGTACTGACCTGCATGTAAAACAAAGCAGAGAACTCAAGACTCTCGCCTTCTACGTCGACCCAGTACGCCAGCGGCTCTTCCTTGTCTGCCTCTGCGGCGACACCCTCCAGGAATTCCACCATGCTGACCTCCGTCACGGCGGCGTGCACGATCCGAACCCCGGCATCGTTCAGCTTCACCTCCCACCCTCCCTCTCCCTCTCCCTCCCCGACACCAGCTCTCCGAAGCCGCCCCGCGAGCTCCGGCATCTCCGCCAGCGCCGCGCCCAGCGACTCCTTCATCCACGCCGCCACCGTCCATGCCGACTCCTCCTTCCCGCCGCTTCTGTAGTAAAGTACGACGCGGAGCCGGCTCTGAAAGAGCGGGGCCGCATAGGGGCTGGCGTTAGCGTCGGCGGCAGTGATGCGGCGGAGACTCCTCCCGGGCTCCGTCACTCGGCACGGTACTA
The DNA here is from genome assembly GCA_025177825.1 of Aechmea fasciata. Classification (NCBI taxonomy): domain Eukaryota; kingdom Viridiplantae; phylum Streptophyta; class Magnoliopsida; order Poales; family Bromeliaceae; genus Aechmea; species Aechmea fasciata. The sequence goes on from CM045923.1 coordinate 14,244,980, forward strand.
TCGTTTGTATCGCCTCGATGTGGAGCTCTTTCTGGAGAATTCGACCAGCCATTAGAACACGTACAGAATTTAAACTATATATATATATATATGATGATTGGGTTCCTTTCTTTCCTTTTGTCTTTTTTTTTTTTACTCTTTTTGGAGGGAACTATATATATAATAAAGGGCGAGGAGATTGAGTGAGTGAGGAGTACTTGAAAGAAAAATAAAGAGTACCGCTGTGGGGAGTTAATTATCACAGTTATGCGAGTTGGCTCGTGCAGTTGAGCTAATAGTTATAGTATTATACGCACGTTTGCATAGTATTTATATTTTTTTTTAGAAAGTGAAAGCTAATATTTATATATATTTTGTTTATTTTTTAAAAAGAATATATTATACGAATACTGAGACTTTCTCTGAGATTCGGTAGAAATGCATAAAGATGGCTCAACGTACTGTAGACGATTTGGCAATCACCTCCCTCAGTACACTTTTCTCATCGACAGCTTTTTATTTTTATTACTTTATTTTCATGATTTTAGGAATTAAATTATGGAGTTATTTTCAGCCAGTTCAGTTGGTCCTAGGACTTTTCAGTAAGCATTTATTGACTTTAATTTGTACGTAGTACCTAAATTATGAAGCGTTTTGATTTGACTTAAATCTTTAATTACTTTTAATTAAACTATCTAACTTTTAAATTTATTTGATTGGAGTTAATCAACGATACTTTGACTTTCAAATTTTGATTTTATGTTATACCCCAAGCTTCTTTTAAAAAATCCATGTTAGGAAATTAAATACGCAGAAAGAAGTATAAATTTTTTCAAAATACTTTTAAAGACAACCTGCAAATGGAGACAGACCTACCACATGAGTAAGAAATTTTCTATACAAACAGATCGTCAAAGCCTGTCCTATACATGCATGGCATAGCATCTGAATACAATATCAACCATACATATATACAACCAAACAAGAAACAATAATGGGTAAAATTAAGCAAAAAGGAAAAACTAAACTACTAACAAAGAGATGATTACAGAAAACTAATAAACCATATATATATATATATATATATATATATATATATATATATATATATATATATATATATATATATATATATATATATATATATATATATGTATGTATAGAGTGTTAGAACAAATATCAAATAGGAATCTGATTGTGATTAAAAATCTAACTAAATTTGTGATAACAATGAATAAATCAACTTACCGATTATCGCTAAAATCCAAATAATTATAGAAAAAGGAAATCCAATATAATAATCTCCGGAAGCGTGCTAGGCACTGCCCTAAGGCGTATTCCCGTCCTTACGTGCGGGATTAACCGGGAACAACACCCCAAGATACGACAGAAATTTCTCCTCCTACGAGCACGATCGCGGAAAAGCTTGACGGAGACTCTTTCAACACCCGATAACAAAAATACCAAATCAAATAGATAAAAATAATTAAAAATAACTCTCAATAATTTTTCTATAAAATTTATAGCAATGATAGCTCTCTGGCATACTTGGATAAACTTCATCGCATTGTATCATGAACAGTAGAGTCCTTTTAAAAAGCAAAGTACATGCAACGTTCTGTTGCGCAACGCCCGCGCGCGCAACGCCCGGCGCGCACAGTAACGGATGCGCACGAACATTAAAAAATAAAATTAAATAACATTAAATGATAATAATGAAGATTAGAGATTTGTTGAATTTTCCTCCAACAATCCCCCACAAAATTTAAAATCTCAAAATTAAACTCAAAATTAAATAAATGAACAAACAAGTCACCGGGTGTTTATACTATGCAATCGGTAAGGTGTCTTTAAGAGACTTAACCTCACTTAGTGTAAATAGTTTCCATCAGAAGGAATCGGAGTGAACTGTGTCTTGAACTACGTTCCTTTGGCCCCCGACTTCAACTACCACACACACACAAGATGAAATCTCCGTCGCGGGTCTACGTGCGTTAATGGCCATGCACAAGCACTCGATTTTTCATAAAAGCTTCTATGTATAGCCCATTCACATAGCCGCGGCCACATACGGATACTCTTATATAGGTGGTTTCCTCCAGGGATGTGTGTAGAGTCACATCTCGCGAAAAATTATCGCCTTGGATCCCATTAAGAGCTATCAGCTCAACCTAATCCACTACACAGAAAACTACTCACCATAGGGATGGAATTGGAGCTAACACTCTTTTATACAATTTGTAGAAAGTGCTCTTTGGCCAACCTGACAGCTTGTTTTTACCACATTGAACCTTCTTCAAGGGATCTCCTATCACAAAGGTTGGGTTCCCACTACAGGAAGGCCCATTATGGGCAAGTCTCATCCCCTCGATGACTTGACCTTAGTCCTATTCAGACTGCTCACAAATAACTGCAAAAAACTGCTCAGATCTGATCAAACTCAAATAAATAATATCATGACAATAACCATCTAATAAATTTGTCTCAAAGTAATTTACCTGTCAATCTTAGAACTTGCAAAATTCATTTCTTAGATGAACACTGGGATATAATCACGAGAGCAATTATAATATCAAATTTATCTAATTGATAAAGAGTTCCCCCACAATTTGAGACATATACCAAAGAATAAAATTTAAAATTATGAGATTTTAACATGTTGAATAAATTTTGATTCACTAACAAATAGATGCTAGATTATCAACCGTGGATTCAAATTCCACTTGGAACAAAATATTTTTCCACTCTTTTTTTTTCCGAAAAACCAGTATATCAATATCTCTAAAATTAAATATCAATATATCATTAAAAGTAGTTTTAATAACTCTAAACAGTGCAAGATAAAATACTGTAGCAACCTTCTAATAAAAGTTTACTGTAGCAAATATTTTTTATACCGTTCAACTAGCATAAAATTACTGTAGCAAAATTTCACCCTTTTTGGATCAGTACTGAGCAGGGAAAACAGTAAGAGAAGGTAATAAATTGCCGATAAACAATATGCAGTTAGAATTTAAAAATACTAATCCCAATTTATTTAAATTTGATTGACAAACATACCATCAAGTTGTCAAGTAAAAATAATATGCAATATCTTTCTATTTTAAGCGAAATAATAATGTAATTAAATAGATCACATACATGAATGCGCTAAACTCGAGCAGTAGTGCAGCGCAAGGGCGACTTAACAGAACACCAGCAACAAGCTACCGTGGGTGGACACTCCCCCACAAAAAATTAATTTAATATCGGGGTTGGCACATGGCCCACATATATCAGATATTAAACTAACAAGAATAAATACTACGCATCGGCGAAAAATATAAATTCTAAAGTACGCCTTAGATTGTTAGAACAAATATCAAATACGAATCTGATTGTGATTAAAGATCTAACTAAATTTGTGATAACAATGAATAAATTAACTTACCGATTATCGCTAAAATCCAAATAATTGTAGAAAAAAGAAATCCAATATAATAAGCTCCGGAAGCGTGCTGGGCACTGCCCTAAGACGTATTCCCGTCCTTACGTGCGGGATTAACCGGGAACAACACCCCAAGATACGACCGGAATTCCTCCTCCTACGAGCACGATCGCGGAAGAGGTTGACGGAGACTCTTTCAACACCCGATAACAAAAATACCAAATCAAATAGATAAAAATAATTAAAAATAACTCTCAATAATTTTTCTATAAAATTTGTAGCAATGATAGCTCTCTGGCATACTTGGATAAACTTCATCGCATTGTATCATAAACAGTAGAGCCCTTTTAAAAAGCAAAGTACATGCAACGTTCTGTTGCGCAACGCCCGCGCGCGCAACGCGTACGTGCGCGCGCAACGCGCGGCGCGCACAACGCCCGGCGCGCACAGTAACGGATGCGCAAGAACATTAAAAAATAAAATTAAATAACATTAAATGATAATAATGAAGATTAGAGATTTGTTGAATTTTCCTCCAACATAGAGTCCGGCTACTATCCTTTTAATAGGATATGAGCACTTGTCCTATTAGTTTTTTAGCCTTTGGATCAACTCTTATTATCATTTCTAACCATTAGATTAAATACTATAACCCAGTGGGAACCACTCAACCCTAGGGGGACCATTCAACTCTAACCGACTAATATCATCCTAACCCTATAATTTCTCATCCAAGGGTTAAAAACTTGATAGGACAAGTGCTCCTATTCTATTAATAGGATAGTAGCCCTAGCCTATATGTATATATATATATATATATATATATATATATATAAGAATCAATTAAACTAAAGAATTAAACCGCCATCTTAACATCATAAATAATTAGCAGGTAATGATCAAGAGATATTAATCAAGAATTAATTAAACCAACAGAAACTGAAAACTGAACTATTGTGACACCCCACTTCCCAGAGGGTCGTCACCTATTCTAGGATTACTCTAGTCTTAGCACACTGAATGCTATAACCTCTTAGAACTAGCCACCACCCAAAATGATATAGCCTGAGTAAGAGTTTTTTAGTACTATTATATCTTATATATACATTATCCCTTCCCCCTCCCCTTTAACCCCTTGATGTCCTCGCCGAGCTCATACTCACAAGTAATAGGTGATGTGAGACTTGTCCCCACTAGCCTTAATCGACCTTGCGAGGGAGCCGTACTCTACCTACAACAGATATCAGCATGAGAGCTAGCCTCGCTCTCTCTTTTGTATAATCTGGGTCAGCAGAGACTCATCTCTCAAATTTGCTTGGTAATTGGCTTCGATACTAACTATGATGCCCCCTTTTCATGGAGTCACCCATCCTAGCTAGGACTAATTTAATCCTAACATGCTTAACTCACTTAACCTCTTGGGCTCAACCACTGTCCAAAATGTTATAACAAGAAGAGAAGTAAAAATATACAAGAATATAGGTATAGTAGCAGTAATAACAAGAAGAGAAGTAAAAATACCAATCACTGCATAAATGGTCGCTACTGTAATGAACAACAGTATATAAAGTGCGTCAAATAGATGAATAATACAAATAATTCAATCAACTTTTGTTTTGGTCTAAAGACCTTAGGCAAAGCTACATCATGCTTGTCCCTTATGTGACGCCCAGGGAAGTAAAAATACTAATCATTGCATAAATGGTCACTACTGTAATGAACAACGGTATATAAAGTGCGTCAAATGGATGAATAATACAAATAATTCAATCATCTGCTGTATTGGTCTAAATACCTTAGGCAAAGCTACGTCCTGCTCGCCTACTCTGTGACGCCCCAACTTCCCGGGGGGGTCACCCATCCTAGGACTACTCCCGTCCTAGCACGCTTAACTCTCTTAATCTTTTGGGCTTAGCTACCGTACAAAATACTTAAGCCGGGTTTTGAGATTTCTAGCCCTATTACATCTAATTTATAGGACTACCTAGGATCTCACATCCTCCTTCTCTTAAGCCTCGATGTACTCGTCAGGCTCAAACTCACAAGTACCAAATGATGTGAGACTCATCTTGCTAGCCTAATTAAACTGACATTGTGGTGAGCTGCACACCACGTACCCACAACAGTCAACAATATGAGAGTCTCGCTGTAATACACTGGACCGTTGCAAATTGTGAGGTTCGAATGTTTGTTTTGTGTTTTAAGCTTTTCCACACTTTCTAGATGGTCATTGACAGTGTTCTGACCTATGGCTCGCATCTCGAGAATTAAGGATTAAAACTTAGCACCAAAGTCTCAAAAAGGAAGAATTTGGATTACTCTCGAATTTGCCTCTGCAGAGCAGAGTACCGGTACTGCATCGAGCTAGTACCGGTACTCTGTGTATTTTTCTGCGCGGCAGAAGCTCGATTGGCTGTCTGGCTGACTTTGTACCGGTACTCTTGCTCGTGTTAACCGGTATACTGTGCAGATTGCAGACTGTTTGTTTCATAGGGGTGTTTTTAGAATTGTAGCTACTCTATATGTACCCCCACGCCCCTTGCTGGTTTCCTTAGCTTGGAAACACATGAGATCAAGATAGGGAGCCCCTCATCTTCTCCTCTTTGGATTTTCTTCCCTTTTTTCTTGGATTTTTAGAGGATTAATCACCTCTTTTGTTTTTTTTGGGCTTTTTGGTGACATTCCACCATTGGAGAAGCATTGGGACCTTGGTTGAAGCTTGTTTGGAGGAGGAACTTCAACCCTAGCACCATCCTAGCTAGGTTTGGAGCATCAAGAGAGGTTAGTAAGCTTGATCTTCTCCGTAGATCTCATCTTTTGAAGGATTTTTGCATAGAAACCTAGCTAGAAATGTGAAATCTAGGGGTTTTTTTGGGGGATTTTTAATTTGTAGCTTTTTTAGCTCAATTGATTGGTTTATAACCTTCATTTATGTCGGATTAGAAGGGCTCTAACTTCCATTTGGAATTTGAGAGGGCGTTCCCACTCTTAGGTGAGTTTTAACCCTTTTCTTGGGTTGTTTAGAGATGAACACTTTGGGTGTTCGTTTGCTTCGACTAACCTTCTTAGAATTTTCTTTAGGGGGCTAGGAGACTTGTGGACATCTTCATTGGCGCAAACGAAGGGAGTCCAAGGAGCTCTTAATGGGTTTGACCTCACCGGAAAGGGTACATTCGCCCTATGTTATTTTTCTTGTTATAAAATGGAAATTCTTGCATATTCATGCTAGATAGAGCATATGAGAATTTTAGAATACTTAAGATACATGTGTTATGTTTCATGAAAATTACCTTTATGGAGTAGAAAGAGATGTGTGCTTTGTTGACATGCATGAGAATAGCATTCTATTAACCATCTCTTTTCACTTAACCCCTTGTACAATTGCACCTTAGCCCCTCAACAACATACCATGTGCACTGCCCAGACTGAGCATTCCACAGGCTCGGAGACCGGTCTCCCCAACCCGAAACCGGTCCCCGAGACCTCCTCTTTCGAAGGACAGCTTCCACGCGCACGGGGACCGGTCTCTGACCTCAAGACCAGTCCCCAAGAACCTTCTATCATGGGACCTCTACAGGAACCGGTCTCCCTCTGTGGAGACCGGTCTCCCCACAGGGGACCTTCAGCCACTCCAGGACTTAGCCATTTTCTTGGCTTCGATCCGTTTCTTCTTCCGTTTCAACTCACTTTTGGCTCCGTGCGTCTCCGATTCACTTGAAATCGCACCGAGACTCCCCACGCATGATTTAGATCAGGTCCACATCATCACTTTGTCCGCACCAATGCTGGATTTGGCTCACGGCCCGATATAGTCTTTCGGGCCTCGTTCTCGCACCTCGTGTACTGAAAACACCCGCCCCGGACTTCATCGAAGTCATTCCAAAGGCTCTCCAAGCCAACATACCCCGTAACTTTAAGAATTTAGAAGTTCGATATGCTACAGCAAGTGGCTACAAGTAATTAATCGGAAAGCGATTTGAGATGGGTTGTGCTCACTGAAATGTTTAGCTCGCTTCCATGTCGAAGCGGAGTGAGTTTTGTTATTAATGCATATAAAGGTAGCTAGTTGTAAAACATATGAATGCATGAGGTAAATGCTATGTTAAGCTACCAAAGAATGCATATTGACATAATGTAAAATGCTAGAGAAATGCGTATTGGCATAATGTAAGAATACTAAATAAATGCATGTTGGCTTGTTATAGAAATGCTAGATGAATGCATGCGATTGATGCTTGGATGCATAAGATAAGTGGCATGTGAATGTAAATAATGTAGGAATATGCTCGATGGAATGCATAATGACATGTTGTAGAGAATGCTAGATGAAATGTGCATGTGGATTTCTATATATTAGATCGAGTGGCATGGAACCTAGTGTTATTAAACATAGGTTGGATATAAACCTAGTATTATTAAACATAGGTTGGATGTGAACCTAGTGTCGTGAACATAGGTTGGATATTAGTGGCATTGAACCTAGTGTTAGTAAACATAGGTTGAACAAGTGAACCTAGAAGTTGAGACCTATGACATAGAACCTAGTGGTTGAACCTAGCTAGGCTGTGGATTATAGTGGTAGTGAGGCGACTGGGGTGTGCATGGGTCGAACCTAGATAGGTCGACAGCATAGGGCGTGTGACTACCCTTGAGATGTGGAAAATAGATTCCGGAATCCTAGGACTTATGGAAGACCGGGGGAGGTGTTGGGCGTGTGCGACGATTTCGCCGCCCGGGGCTAAACCATTGTTCGGCATGTGCGATGATTTCGTCGCCAGATGGTTAAGCCGATTTGTAGATTATGCCACCAGGTGACTTGAGCCTATGTTCAGCGTGTGCGACGATTTCGCCACCAAGGGGCTAAGTCATGGAGTGCTGTGGGTTGTGGGTACAGCAGATTGCGCGGTATTCCGCGTAGGATTGATTCGAGGTCGAGTCGGGTGGATAGCTTGGTTAAGATGGTAGAAACCTTAATGGCGCGTTTGGTTCGAGTTATGTAAAATTACTGAATATCTCGACATATCCAGGTATCTTGGATTTCGACGTAAGATTACTATTGATGCTACATTAGCGCGTTTGGTTTAATGCAGTAATGTAATATTGGATTGCAGTGTTTATAACATTATTATGTTTGGTTCAGTTTATAAAATTTAGTAATCCTGATATAAAAGTGTTATTTTTCCAAAATTACCCTTGTTGTAGTCATTTAAATATTATTTGACGAAGTTTCCTTGAACACTCCTTATATCGACGAAAAAAGAAAAAAAAAATAACTCCAAATCAGATCTAACTTCAGTTCGAAAATAATGTGTTGGTAGTGAGAGAGAAAAAGTGATTAAATATGTATGCGGAAATGGCGAATAGAGGGAAGGAGATCGTGATGATTATCTAGAAGGACGATGCAATAGAAGATGATATGTTCGTGCGAGAGAGAAAGAGATAGAAAGAGAAAGAGGCGTGCAAGAGAGAGACCGAGAGAAAGAGGCGTGCAGGAGAGAAGGGAGAAGGAGCGGGAGAGAAGGGAGAAGAAGAGAGAGATATGAAATTAATACTGTTAATCGGGTTTCGGATTGTTGGAGGGTAAAATTGTCATTTTACATAATAAGTAGTATTACCATATTTAAGTAATACAAGATACACGACTCCCCTCCCGTTAATATTTTCGGTGTAATCCTGCTCGATTTGTAATGCTACATTAATGAGTAGATTACATAGTGGATGAACCAAACACAGTAATCCTGGCAGGATTGGCTGTAATCCTGCAAGGATAACTCGAACCAAACACGCCCTAAAAGCTAGAGATAAATGGCAAGAGCTAAGGTAATAGAGACCTTAGAAGCAAGTTGGACTTGAGTTGTGAACCTAAGGTATTAGAAACCTTAGACACTAGATGATACGAGCTATAGATAGCAGAATTGAAAGTATGATCAAATGATCTACTAGTTGGTTGCATAATTGCATGATATTCATATTGCATATTATGAGGCATGAACATGATGATGTTAGTTGCATAAATAAATATATATCTGTGGATATTTGTTGAACTAACATATTGCAGTGCTTCCTTGGACCTGGTGGGTCGAGCTTTTTCCTTGGGTGGCCGTACCCACTGAAAATTATGGACAATAGTTCTTACCCCCGTGTTGTTTTTGGGGGTACAGGTTCACACACGAGCGGCGCGAGGAAATGGCGTAGCTCCGTAGAAAGCGACCTACCACTGAGACCTGAGATAGCAGCTTAGGGGTTATAGAAAAGAAAGAAAATAAAGTTGTAATAAATTTGTATTAACTAGATTGTAATTTGGAAGTTGAATGTAATATGTAAAATGCAAGTGAACTATGAATGCTTGTAATAGCTTAGTTGTTTTATGTATTTGATACTTCTTTATGCAATCTGTATGTTGAATTAGCAGCCGGACCCTATATATATATATATATATATATATATATATATATATATATATATATATAGTTGAGCTAGAATACTCTCAAAAGCATTATCCCCTTGGTGCTTTTGAGTTTCTAGCCCTTGGATCTATTTTTTGTTTACTAATACCCCTTGGATCAAACACTATTCCACCTACCACCACCTACCACCATTTATTACCACCTACCACCATCATCTCAACCCTACATCTCTCCAACCAATGGCTAAAAACTCAAAAGCACTAAGCCTTTGGTGCTTTTGAGAATATTCTAGCTCAACTCTCTCTCTCTCTCTCTCTCTCTCTCTCTCTCTCTCTCTCTCTCTATATATATATATATATATATATATATATATATATATATATATATAGTCATTATATAGTGCTTGTAAAAGCACCAAGCATTTAGTACTTGTAATTTTTTTACCATTAGATTTACACCTTTAATTATTTTCATCCGTTGATTATACTATTCAACCAACCACCCACTTAACCCAATGGGGCCCACATCATCCTAACCGCACATCTATTAATCCAAAAGCTAAAAACTTACAAGTACCAATGACTTGGTACTTTTATAAGCATAGGAGCTCAATTCTCTCTCTCTCTCTCTCTCTCTCTCTCTCTCTCTCTCTCTCTCTATATATATATATATATATATATATATATATATATATATATAGTTGAGCTAGAATGCTATCGATAGCAAAAATCCTCCGTTACCCATTTGTTTCGATGATGGAGCCTTCAAATCGACGATCGGCACCATTGAACATGATCTATACCACTTAAAGTATTTAGAAATCAAATTTTAAATCTTTTTGACATCATTAGCCTAATGATCAAAGGGTTTCAAAATTTATAATTTTAATAGTAGATACGAGGCGTTTTCTCGTTTAACGGTGTAAAACTATCCAAATGAATTGCATTTTTGTTAGAAAATTCTTTAAACTATTTAGAACAAGATCTACACTCTCGATCTTGATTATAAAATTCCTATCATCACTTTTTAGAGGATATTCATTTGTAGCCGTTCATTTTTACGCCCTTTTGATGGACAAGGGAACAATATCGAAAAAAAAAATGAAATTTGATTTCGAGATACTTCAAGTGTTGTAGATCATTTGCAACGGTGCTGATCGTGGATTTGGAGGCTCCATCATCGAAAACAAATGGGTGGCAACGGAGGATTTTTTTATTGATAACATTCTAGCTCAACTCTATATATATATATATATATATATATATATATATATATATATATATATATATATATATATATATATATATATATATATATATATATATATATATATAGTAGAGCTCCTGTGCTTTTAAAAGCACAGGAACTCTTGTGCTTGGGACTTTTTCACCCTCGGATCGGCCCCTCCTCGAGATCCGCACATGGAACTAGACGGTAAGGTAAATAACGGAGTTACTCTCTCTCTCTCTCCTCTCTCTACACCTGAACCATCTCTCTCTTTTACCTCTGACAACCCACTCTCTCTCTCTTTTTCTCTAACTGACAACCCTTCTCTCTCTTTCTCTCTCTCTCCCTCTCTCCCTCTCTCTTTCCCTCTCTCTCTCTGGTTTTCCCACCAGATCCAAGCTTTTTCTTCTCTTTTTTTTTTTCCTTTTCCTCCTTCTATCTCTCTTCTTCTTTCCCCTTCAAACAATTTGCAAACTTATCAATCATGAATTATCAGTTAGAGATGGAAGGAGGAAAAGGAGAAGAGAGATGGAAGGAGGAAAAGGAAAAAAAAAGAAGAAGAAAAAGGTTGGATCTGGTAGGGGAACCAGAGAAAGAGAGAGAGAGGTTGTCAGTTAGAGAAAAAGAGAGAGAGAGCGGGTAGTCAGAGGTAAAAGAGAGAGATGGTTCACGTATAGAGAGAGGAGAGAGAGAGTAACTCTGTTATTTGCCTTACCATCTAGTTCCATGCGCGGATCTCGAGGTGGCGCCGATCCGAGGGTGAAAAAGTCCCAAGCACAGGAGCTCCTGTGCTTTTAAAAGCACGGGAGCTCTACTCTCTCTCTCTCTCTCTCTCTCTCTCTCTCTCTATATATATATATAGAGAGAGAGAGAGAGAGAGCAGGGTTGCTGTGCTCTCAGGAGCTCCTAAGCCGTTTTCGATGATGGAGTTTAGAATCGACGATCATCTGAACGATCTAGCGTATTTGAAGTTTTTAGAAAATAATTTTTACAATTTTTTGATATCATTTATCTAGTGATCAAAAGGATTCAAAATCAATAATTTTTAATGGGAATAAAAAGGAAAACTTTAAAAAACCCCATGTGGTTACGCACTTTCTCATTTTAGTACCCTGTGGTTTAAAGTATATCAATTTGCCTCCTTATGATTTTGTTTTTCTCTTTTTATTATCAATTTTATTTTTATTTTTTCTTAAATCAGTGACAAAGTTAAAATTGAAGGGTACTAAAGTGAATATTTGATAAATCCATATGGATATCTGAAGTTTTTTTTGTATATAATAATTTAACGAAATATTAACGAAAAAACTACCGAAAAGATAAAAACGAAACCACAGTGAGATAAATTGATACACTTTAAATTAAACCACATGGTACTACAGTGAGAATGTCGAAACCATGAGGGAGATTTTTGAAGTTTTCCCAAATAAAAAAGAGAGTGGTAATATAGGAGAATAACAAAATTAAGGTGCCAAAATTATATGTATAAAAATAGTTTTGGTTGAAGATGAGTCCCACTTAGCCCAAAATAAAAAGAGGCTTACATATCAGTATTAGAAATTGAACTTTAATATATAGATATAGATATAGAGAATAATATTGATATAAAGGTATAGAATATTAGTTTGCAAACGTGGGCACAGCAACATATCTCCTTCGCACTTGTCCGTACGTGTCGACTTCGCTGCCACTGTACTATGTTTACATTGCATTTATGCCACAACTTATTAGTCTACACCAGATAATTAATAACAAGAAGAGAATAAACATCATTCTATATATACCCACGGATTCATACCTGTTATATTGGTGAACTTTATTAGATCACCACGCCATCGACAATGTGTAAGCATTAAGTCAAAGATCGGGACCTTTCATTGTACAAAAATAAATAAATAAATAAATAAATAAATAAATAAATAGAGGCTTCTAGAGTTTTTAACAATACATAGTTTATTTTTAGGTAAACTTCAAATATCACGCATGTGGATTCATATTTTTCTCACTTTAATAACCTATGATTCATAGCAAGGTTTAAAGTGCCGTGGCACGCGTGCGTTGCACACGGTACGGCATGCACCTTAAAGATACGCTGTGCATGGATACGCATGACCTCCTCTTTCTACGCTCTACACGAACTTATTATTCTTTTGGTTGAATAAGCTCTTATAATGTTATTTTAAAAAATGTAATCAAATAATTATAAATATTTGCTATATACACTACAGGAAATTAGTTAAAAGGCGGCAGTTCTTTAGCGGCTTTTTGAATTGGGCCGGCCCAAAATAATAATCCAAACTATACATTTCTCCTCTCACTCTTTGTGCCTCGCCCATAAGTAACACCTCATTCTCTCTCTCTCTCTCTCTCTCTCTCTCTCTCTCTCTCTCTCTCTCTCCAGGCACAAATTATCCATCTCTCTTTCTCTCTCTCTCTCTCCCTCTCTCCCTCTCCTGCAGTCCCAAAACCCGACATGGTCTCCTCCAATCTCTTTCTCTCTCTCTCCCTCTCTCCCTCGGATCAAATCCCACATCGTCTCCTCCAACCTCTTCTTCTCAAGGGTTTTCTCCTCAACAATTTTCTAGGGTTTTCGACTCGTCCACTCCTCTCACGCGACAAACAATGGCCGGATCGGGAAGGATCGTTCGTCGAGGCGATCCCCTTGAGATCGCACACGATCGTCGCTTGGGAGGACCTTCGCCGAGTCGCACGCGATCATGGCTTGGGAGGAATCCTTCGTTCTCACTACTTTTTTTGGTGAGTTTTGATCATCTTTTATTTTTTTTTTTCATTTTTAATTAGCTTTGGAGATTAGCTTGTGCGTATATTCTGTTTTATATTAATCATTATCTAGTTTTTTAAAATTTTTAATTAGTTTTTTTATTTATAATTAACTTCGGATTCAACTAATTAAATCCACCAACATTTGGAGATTGTGACTATGATCTCTTCATTCTTACTCTTTTCGATATTTGTTTTGAGTTTGGAAGTTGTAATTCAAAGACTTTGTAAATGATTTCGAAATTTGAATCAAGGTCTGTGTCTTCGTGTAGAATGTGAAATTGATGATCAACAAATTCTACAATTAGTTGTCTTCGTGTAGAATGTGAAATCACTGGACTAATCTGAATATTATGAACTATATTAATTTAGAGACTATAATACATGAATTTGGCTCCACACCTTAAGCACAAAAAATGCAAAATAAAACCCTTTATTTATTAAAAAAAGAGGTAACAAAAACTACCCAATACACTTCAGTAAGAACTCTAGAAAATTTCCTACAGAAACTAATTTTTACTCTGTGCCAAACTAGGATGACTTAAATGAAGTTGGTACTCTTGTCCACATTATAGCTGTAACAAAAGAAGGAAAGAAAAAAATTGTAGTAATGCAGCTTTAATGCTAAGTGGACTTTAATTTGTGAGATTTATGTGCAAGTTTATGCATTGTAATGAATTCTATTTTGCCTCTGAGATCTCACCTAAAAGTTAGATCCAAATTTATAATATGTTAGACTATAGATAAGATTGGGCCAACAAATTATCTTTCTCTATTTAGAACTGAATCCTTCAGATGTGATTACTTATCAAATTCAGAATTAAGGTTCTCATAGATGGAAATATCACTCGTTCCAACTATTGCTGAACCATGCATGATATAGTGGAGCTTCTGTAAGTTCCCTGACTTAATACACTTATAATCTGTAGGTACAAGTTTCTATTTACAAAGTTTGTGTTGAGAGTGTTGAGATTGTAGATTCCCTATTATAAACAACAAACAAAAAGAAAGAAAGAAAGAGAGAAAGAGGGAATATTTTCCTGTTTTCAAAAAGAAAGAAACAAACAAAAAGACTGAAGATTCCCTATTTTCAGCAATTTTGATTCTCCGGACTAGTTTCTATATAGATCATGGCTATTTGATTCTTCTAATTTGCTTGTATAACAGTCCATCCACTGTTTCATATTGCAACTAGCCCATGAGAACTTTCTAAGCAACATTCTAAAATTAGGTGCTTGCCACCAAGGTAGTGAGCACTCTGTTACATTTTGACTTGATCTAGAATGCTATTTATACTTGAGTAATTCTTTTTTCTTTAGCAAGTACTTGTTCTGAATCTTCCATTTTTCTAGAAATTGCTTTGTCCTTTCAAAGCTTTATAGCATTTTTGATAACCTACTATATTGATGTTTTAGGTGGTTAATGATCTGCTTAATGCTGGGCAGAATTTAAGAATCAGGGAGGATCTTTAGGTGCTGAATGTCACAATGTTCACTCATAAACATCTTTCCTCTTTTACCTTGTAATCTGATTTGCAATCACTGCTGATGAGCCTTTTAGCTTAACTAATCGACATTTCTCTTTGAGATTTTATGCGGTTATGATGATATGTGCTTGCGTTTCACTCTTAGATTGGTAAGCTGAATGTGGTCTCTAGTTTGAGTCTTGGGAGGAAAAAAAACATTACATGTATAGCTCATACGTGCCTTGAAAATTTTCCCTGAATTGCTCAAGTGTGCACTCAAAACTTTAAAATTTTTCCCTGAATTGCTCAAGTGTGCACTCAAAACTTTATCATTCATATTTTGGTGGTAGATCTGAACATGAGACGTTAGCCAAAGAAAGTCGAGCCAAACAGAAGTACACACATTGTAATATGTCGAAAATTTTGACTACGTGGCTAATTGGGATCAAATTGATCACAATAATGCTAAAATAAAAATTAATTGCTTCCAAATTAAATTGGTAGCTTGTGAAGGTATATTAGTATAATTTGGAAGTGATTAGACGTGTTTGAAGCGAACTAGACGCGCAAAAAGGCTTCAAGTTGCTGCTGCCAAGCTATTGGTTAGTGCAGGGACTGCATTGCAGACCTGCAGGGACTGAATCGCGAACCGGCAGGGACTGATTCGCGAACTTCTGGACTGCAATGCAGTTTCAGCATTTTAAGGGGTTAAGTGACAATTATCTGATCTTATCCCTTCACCCCTATTCACCTGAGGATGCCTACATATCCAGCTCCCTCTCCTTCACCTTCTTTCACTTGTTTTCCTCTTCTTTATCTCTCTAAATCCCTAGTTGTAGCTAGGTGAAGAAGCATGGAAGAAGTGGCAGCCTTGGCGTTTCCTGGCTGATAGAAGCTGCCGAGCAGAAACCTCGGGCTATTAGAGCCGAGAACAATTTGGGGGAAACACCTAGGTGAAGGTAAGCTTGATTAGTAAGTGCATCTACTCAAGATAATTACCTTAAAGTTGATGTATGCAAGGGTTTCTTGTTGTAGAGTTGGCATACTTGGAGGTTTGGGCTGATTGGAGCTACCCAAGTGGGAAATTCAGCTAAGCAAGGTTGAAACTTGGGGTAATTAACTTAGATCCCAGCTAAGAATTAACTATAACTGCATAAAGACTAGATCTAAGGCATTAAAATTGGTGTTAATAGGTAGAAGAAGCTGAAGTGCTGCCCTGGATTTGGGCGCCCAAATTGAAGGAGGCTGATGGAGCCTCTTTGATAGTTCGAATTAAAAGAAATCTTGATGAAGCTTCGAATTAGGTAAGTGATTAGTTTTTCCCTGGGTTGAGTGAGAGGAGTTACTCTAAAGAGGTTATAAATACTTGAGTTACTTAATTTGAATTGGCATAGGGGCTGCGAAGGAGAAGCCGAAGTGCTGAAATTTATGCATTGTGCAGAATTTCAGCATGATGCAGGTTTTAATATGAGCTGAAAACAGGTCATGGGAGCAATGAATTGAGGTAATGTTGATTAAATATTGACTGAAGTTTGGTGAATTGTAACAGAAAATACTAATTAGGAGTCCAGGAGTATGTAAGCTAATGGAAATGCAAATCAAGAGGACGGCGGTGCCAAATGATAAGTGAGTTGATGCTTTGTGTCCTTGCTAAGTGTTTTTTGAGCTTATCCTTATGCAGATGACTCTTGCTAGCAAAGACACTGATTCTGTTTCTTGTGTCTCTTGGACTTTAATTGGTAGCTATATTCCCATTTTTTTATAAATTGTAACACTTGTGTGTCTAAAGAAACAGATCTTAGTGCAATTGCTCAGTTTGAACTCATCATGAGTAGGCCAGCAATCAGCTACAGAAAGGCCAGGATCCTTGTATCCAAAGTGAGATCATATCTCAAACTAATAAATTTACAGATCTCTAGCAACCATCAAAACTTAAATAAAACCAAATTAGGAAGTTTAAAATAAGGAGCTGACTTATTATGATAGTTGGTGTTTGAATTATAAAGTAAAGCTGAATGTTATTTCATGGTGTGAAATTGTTTGAATTATTGGAATACTAAATTTGCTTGTACCGGTGGATTTACTCTTAATTTTTTCTACTCATCAATACTTAGGATGGTTTGATAATGCATAGCATTCTGTTCATTCATAAAGAATATCATTTCTCTTTACAGGTTTGTCTCCTTCTTTGGCCCTTCAAAGCCTGTTATTGCTCCACGAGTTATCGAAGAAAGCTGCTCTATTAGAGAGACCAAGCACATTGTCGCTAAAGCATCAAGTTCTTCAAGTGTATGTGCAACAAATCCTTGGTTTCAAATCATCTAGCTTTAATTTTAACAATAAAAGTTAATGTTCTTCTCCTTTTGCAGAAAAGGGATCCCTTACCCTCAGAAGTAAAAACAAAAGTACATTACCGGCACCCAAGCAGCCAATAGCACCGAAGAAGCCGTTGCCTTCATCAAAACCTCAGGTCATCTTTTCCTTTTCCCGACATGGAATTTTCTTTACTTACGCAACTGCCTGCAACTATACCGAAGAGAATCCAAGTTTAGGTTCTGAATAAGGAGCTAGTACATAAGACTATCTCTTACATATATGATTCCTATCTGCTGCTTACTATATATATGCTGTTCTGACTTTTGATCTGCTGCTTTATGAAGCCATCTAAGCAGATCTCTTCGCACGCCACGCATGATGACTGTCCAAAGAAAAAGCCATCTAAGCAGATCTTTTGTGCAGATATGATCCTAGTAGGCATGCAGGGATGGATGAGGATCATAGTGACATGGAGGTTGGTTTTGATAAGATACAGAAGGAAGAGCGTAGAAGGTATGTATTTTGATTTTTGTGTATTCAATCTTTATTTCAAGTGAATTCTCTTTTCGATTAGTCCGGTGGCTCAAACTGAGCTCACTAACTAAACTAACAGAAATTATTATAGTACTCAAATCAAGAGCTTATCCAGTGGGTACTTCTGATTTTTTTTTTTTTTCATTGAATTGATATCATGTGAGGTTCATCTAAGTATTGTTTTCTGGAGTTACCTAGTAGTCGGTATTAATGAATGGCCATGTACAGCTTGAAGATTGCTAGAAAGGAGGACGAAGAACAGCTTCGCCTTATTGAGGAAGAAGAGTGGCGAGAGCGGATGAGAAAGAAGCATAAGCTACTACGCGAGCGGTAGATGTTGAGGTAGCATCTGTCTTAACTGTGTTTGCAGCTGATTGTCCATTGATTGAATGATTGTTAAGTGGCGCAATGAGATGTTGAGATGGAACTGATCCTTGCATATTTTTTTTTTATTATTATTTTTTGGAGAGATTTATTTTAATTCGTGCAAAATTGGTGCAATATCTGCATGTTCTTTTCTTTTATAGCCCAATAGATGGTCTAATTGTAGATTATTGTATGACTATTTTCGCCGTACTTTTTACGCCATCACAAACTTTTGATGGCCGATGCATTGGAGTGTGACAAAGCAATCCAATGGCATGAGGTGTGTTGATGGTACGTGTTTAATTAAGAAGCCTATTTTCAGCTTTTGTTGCCATGAATAGCCTTTTCTTTCTTGTGCAGCTTGAAGAATAACCTTACTGAAAGTCGGAAAAGAACTAATGTGCAAATGAAGACTTTATAGTTTATCTTATCGAAAATTCAAAAGGATCAATGCCCAGATGAAGGGTGATATTGTTACCTTGGTGGCAGTCGTCAGGTAGGAAAAATGACTTTATCTACATAATTTTATCGATTTTATCATTATGTTTTAATTGTTAAGTATATTCTTATTTTATTGAAAGAAAATTTTGTTTTTGTTACAGGATCATGAGTCTTCGGGCACTTGCTGTACGTCAGCATCATCAAATCCTTCGAGTGATATTTGATCATTTCTTTTGTATTTGGACCTATTATGCTCTTTAGCATCATTTTATGTTTTGAGCTACTGTATCATTTTAAAAAAAACTGTTTTTGGATATTATAGTGTTTTATCATTTTATTGATGTTGAGGATGTGAGGAACAATTAGTATTTTTGTTTCATTCGATATTCTTGGCTTATATATATATGAATGAAACAACTTTTTTGTTATGAATGTGTCATTTTTGTATTGTATCTTTCATACAACTATCACTATTTAATATACGTATTAAAAAGTTCATATATTTCGATCAACAGTAGCTTTATAAAAAGTCACTTTGTATATGCATATTAACGACTTTCAAAAAGCCACAATATAATTTTATTAACGACATCGAAAAGCCGCAAAAACTATAGTATTATGGCACACCAAATCTTTGCTATACTAATTAAAGGCGGCTATTTAGTTGCTGTAGCTTTTAAAAATTGTTATTGTGTCAAAAAGCCACTATAGATAATCAAAAATAGCTATAATAGTGCCACAATTTAAATGCTGATTGTGGCTTTCAAAAAGCCGCTATAGGCACTAAAATGCGGCTTTTACAAAATGCCGTTATATGACATAGACCTATACCGACTCAGTTTTCACCGGCTTTTTTTGTGGCTTTTTAAAAAAAGCCGGTACTTTTTATTGCAGCTTTTCAAAAAGCCGCTATAGGTACCTATAAAAGCCACCTTTAATATAAAATGTTGTAGTGATATAGCTTACTATACTCATTAATTAACATATTTGTAAATTTTTCTGTATATAAAGTACAATTATATCTGATGTAGAATATAAATTGTTATAAATATTTGCTATATATAGCTTACTATACTCATTAATTAACATATTTGTAAACTTTTCATGTAAAGTACAATTATATCGATGTAAAATATAAATTGTTATAGGTTAAAATTTTTAAAATGCAAAGATATCTTTACCATATTACAGTCTTTCTTTTATAAAATACAAAAAAATACTTTTTTTAATTAATTTTTTCAAAAAATAGTAGATCTATCAATAAAATTAAGCAATAAATTTTATGACAAATAAATTAAATAAATTTAAGTATCAATTGATTTAATTTAGCGTTTAATTTTATCAGTATTTTCAATCTTTTAGCACAAAAATAAAATTTTATATTTGATATGGCTCAAATTTGTTTATAGAAGCAAAAAGCTCGGACAAATCTTTTGTCCATATATTGATAAACAAAAAAATTAAATTATAATTTTTTTGACTTACCTTATAAGTAAATTTTCGATTTGCAATATTTTTGTGAAAGGGCGTGGGGTATCTAGAATGTTTTGGATACCGAAAGAACAAAACAAAAGAAAAAAAAAAAAAAAAAAAAAAAAAAAATAGCATAGTCTTTGTGCACGGCAACTTATGCCTGTGTAGCCGTGCGCTGCTCGTCTCGTGGCACGGCGCTCGTCTTGCGGCCGAAGTCGAGACCTCCACATCTTTGTGCCACTATTACGTGCGTCCGTGCCGTACGGCACGGGCACTTTAAAACTTGATTCATAGTGTATCTATTTAGTAACTTAATTATAGTTATATTATTTTTTTCCTCGTCAGCTCTACCGTTACCATTTCGTTAAATTATATATAAAATAAAAAACTTTAGATACACCACCTAGGTTTATCGAATATTCACTTTAGCCTTTCCCTATTGTTGAAAACTTGTTAAAATATTTTACTTTACTATTTTATTATTTTTTCTCTTCATGTTCTAAAGATTTACTATTGAGTAGAGTATCAAAATATTTTGATTTATAAATCAAAGTTTTAAGGTGATACATTTTGTAAATCACAAAAAGGCAAATATAGTATTTTAATAGTGTATAATAATTTGCATCCTATGATTTGTTAAATATATTATTTTATTATGCTATTTAACAACAACCAGAGTATGTGTTGTTACCGTAGTTAAAAGGTGATTAAATTTTACCCTTAGGACTTGTTTCGTTCATAATATTTTTTTAAGATGTCTAAAAATGATACGTCAAGATTATGAAATTTTATATTTATTTTATTACAGAAATTTGATGTGGTAGGAATTATAATTTGTTCTACAATCTCTTAAATGCTGGATTAGAAAATTCACTTTCTTCCTTGCATTTTTTTTTTTTTTTTTTTTTTTTTTTTTTTTTTTTTTTAGTAGATTTAGAAAGACTAAAATATTATTTTATAAATTTTCTAGGGCTTTTTTGCATAAAAATCCATTAGTTTTGTGTTCCTACATAAATCGGCCACTCCTTTGGTTTTTTTGCAGATTCAATCAGAACCTTTTGAAGACTAACCAAAATATCTATGTGCTGTAAATACCCTATCTCTCCTTCCTACATCTTTCGCTCGGGAGCTTGTGTCTTTCTTGCAGCCAACAGTCTCGAGTTCTCATCCCACTTTCACCGCCTCTACACCAACTTCTCCTTTACATCCGTGCTATGGTGTTTGACGACCAAGAAGAAAACAAGGAATTTAATTGTTTTAACTGTTTGTTGTCATGGCTGCTCAAAGCTTCACTGGAGATTGAGATGAAGGTGGAAGAGGAGGAAGGTGACAATCACTAATTGAGAATACTTTAGAAGCATGTTCACGGCACGAGCGAGCATAGGCGATGACGGTGAGGTGGTGACGATAAGAGAAAAAATCTAGTAGACGACATGATGTTAAACTATTTAAAAAAATTCTGCCTTATGCGGATATATATAGTAAGAAAGTTGCACTACCAATAACTTTTTTAAAACAATACAACATATATTTGAATAGTATAACTTTTTTTAAATAGTGTGATATCACGTCGTTTGTTTGATTTTTCTTTTTTACTATTACCACCACTTTGTCCTTGCAGCCATGCCGCAAATCAGCTCACAAATCTACTTTAGGAGCATTCTCGATCAACGATTATCGCTTTTCTCCTCTGCCATCTCTAATGATGCTCCAAGTAGTACTACCCTCACCTCTACAGCAACGACATTGTTGGAGAATGCACAGAATAGCCATGACATAGGGAGGCGGTGTGATGCTCCACTTCCCAGGGAATCACCTATCCTAAGACTACTCTAGTCCTAGCATGCTTAACTCTCTTAATCTGCTAGACCTTGCGACTATCTAAAATGCTATAGCCGGTTACGATTCTTAGCCTATTATATCTTACATATATATATAGGACTATCTGATCTTATGTTCTCCTATCTTTAAATCCTGACGTCCTCCTCAGACTCAGACTCACAAGTATCAGTGCAATGCCCTACTTCCCAGGGGATCACCCATCTTAGAACTTCTCTAGTCCTAGTATGCTTAACGCTCTTAACTTCTTGAACTTAACCATCACCAAAAATACTTTAGCCGGATGAAGAGTTTTAGCAATATTATAACTTGTATATAGGCTATCTGATGTCTCACACGTCTCTCGCTGTCACATCACTCATTCTGTCACGCCCCGAACCCGCTACAGATTTGGTCGGATTCGAGCGCGTCGAACAGACGCCGAACGGGCAGCACCTCTCCTGCCCGCCCAAGGTTCAACAATAGGAATGTGTACAAAAATTTACCCAGAAAAACTAAATTCTAAACATACACATTCGACAGAGCACAAACAGTGCCAACAACAACTAAGAGCAAGTAATCCACAAGTAGATACAAGTGAAATAAAGAGAGATCTACTATCTATTACATCACATTGGCTTTGATTTACAAAGTTACAACATTTTTTTCCCAAAATGAATACATGATCATTTTAACTTCAAATACATGATAACTCTTCCCAAATAAAAGCATCTAGATACATGGTACTCTAATGCATAAAAGGAAAGCTACTAAATGTAACTACTGCTCGGGCGTGATGCCTTTGTCGCGGTTCTCACCCAGCGCGCCCGCACTCGGCCCTGTAATGAAGTGGGGTGAGAACTATCTTCCATAGTTCCCAGTGGGTTCGGCCGCCGACTCCGCCGATCTCCCCACTAGGTCCAAGTCGGTAAAAGTAACAACAACTAGATATATAGATGAATATCTAAAACTGTAAAGACATGGTAGGAAAACGAAGCTACTATACCCATAATCATGTAAATGAATGCATATGCATCATATAGTAAAGGTTTACTAACATGCTACCAAGTTTATTCTATGTTCAACAAGTAATTGTTCAATGACAATGTTCTTTCCATTTACCCAATCTGTGGCGAACCCTTGGGTTTGCCTACGCCTCACATAAAATCCCTTTTTGGGTAGGAGGCTCCATGTGCACTCAAATCCGGAATTGTCTGTGGCCCTCCATGTGGTCCTAATCGTGCGACACTCCGGAATACTCGACGACATGGATAGCTATACCATCCCAGATACAGGCCGTGAGCTTGATCTATCCTCTCCACGTGAGGATACCCTACGAACTAGAGCCAACATTCTCTCGGAACTCATCTATTTCGATAATCATGCTTTGGTGCTTAGCTTTACTAAATTCATTGTTCACGAGTCATTTTCTAGGGATTCATCCTATCCCTAAGTCCATAGACCTCTAGTGTCAATTACACTATATTAATGCCACTCGTCATGTTCTTTAACATTTATACGCCACTCGATCTATGTCACTAAATAACCATCAAGTTCATCTCTCTCTTTTAGCACTATAGGATCCAATGCCTCGACTCAATCCTCACCTATCTATTCACCAAGTATTCTATGTACACTAGGTTTACATTTAGAAAGAATAAGGAAAGAGCTAAACATGCAATCCTACAATACAACATACAAGAGATGAAATTCAAGTATTTCTAAGACATAGAAAGGAGTTCAGTTGCTTCGGGATGACACCCCCCACCTTTCAAAGATATTTCACGATGTGGAGGTCCTAAAAATGATCCTCGGCACTTGCTTCGTCGTCTTCTCGGCCGTTTAGGTCGAAACGAAGCCCGGTCGACCTTGTTTTGCCTCTAACTTTTAGCCCGCTCGACGAAATGCAAATCTGCTTTCGCCAACGTGTTTAGACACCTATCAATTAGGTTTAAACTCCATCAATTGAGATCAAACCTTTCTATTTAGGAAAATTCCAATTTGGAGCCCTAGGTTTGCACACTAGCAAACCTACTCAATCAAAACCCTAAATCTTAGAATTTATCTACTTAGAAGCTTGCTAAGGGTCCCATTTGACCCATTTCTAAAGCCCTAAACCCAAACCCTAGAGTTCTATCATGCTAGGGTTCAAGGGCTTACCTCTATACAAGCCCAAAGAGATGTAGATGGAGAGAGAAAGGTGGTGAAGATGGTCTTCTCCAAGCTCTCCTCTTTATTCTTCGTCTTTTCCTTCTTTGCTTTCTAGAGAGAGAGGGAGTGAAATAAGAGAGGAAATGTGAGTGTGGGGTGGAAATGAGAGAGGGAGAGAGAGCTATTTACTCTCTATACCCCTAACTAATGCACATTTGCAGTCAAGCCCCTCTACTTTCCTTTTCTCAACCCAGACTGCCTGGGGCCATTTTCGTGCTCAGGGACCGGTCCCTCTACGGGAGGAATGGTCCCCGAGAGCACCCCTTGTGGGTAGAAGCTCCCTGTCAGCCTTTTCGCACACGGGGACCGGTCTTTCAACTAGAGGACCGGTCCTCGAGAGACCGGTCCCTCTATCTGAGACAGGTTCCCGAGAGCTTGCTCTCGCAGGACACGTACGGGAACCGGTCTCTCTCGAGGAGACCGGTCCCTACAGGGACCCTCATTGCTTACGGGGACCGGTCCCTCCCGCCAGGGACCGGTCCGCGAGAGCAAATCCTCAGCGCGCAGGATTTCCTGCCGCATGCCAAGCTACGGGAACCGGTCCCCCCCCCCCTGAGAGCTGAATTTGCAGAAGTGTAGATTTTTGCACTTTTGCTCTCGTGGGCTCCAATTCTAATGCACTTTTTGAGTTTTTGACTTCTTCAGCTTTTCCGAAGCATACCCACTCGACAATTAGTTGATTCTGGATGAAGTACCACTCTCGATTTTCGAGAATTCACTTTCTTACACATTCCATACGGCGGTTTCAACTAGCCATGCCTTTATCTAGTACTTAATTTCGTCCTTCGACGACTACGATTTTTCATGTCCTTTCACTTTATCTAGAGCATTAGTTGTCGTCCTTCGACGACTACGATTTTTCACGTCCTTTCACTTTATCTAGAGCATTAGTTGGGGTATTTAATAACTGCCGTAATCTCATCATCGTCAAAGCCTTATTTTGGTCATTTAAAAGAAATCATGTTGAATCTGTAAAATTAAAAAAATGACTTTTGAAAAATCGCAAAACTAGTGAATTCTTTAATGCAAAATTACCATTTTATATTTATTCCTAAATTTTAAATTGAGCATAAAAGACAAGTAAAGTTATAAATCTTCTAAATTTAGAATTACTTATATAGATTTTATATATTCAAATAGTTATAATTTTTATATAATTAATTTAGTGTAGAGTGATATATAATATTAGCCTCAAGAGAAAAAGAGTATTATCATAATTTTATTAATATAGCTGGAAAATTTTTACATCAAATCAGACATAAAAATAATATATTCATATATATATTCTAAAATATGCACAAAATTAAAATTCTCATAAAATAAAAGTTCTACTGGTGAAAATAAATTTTTGGAATGAAAATTTTAATCCCGTGAATCAAACGTGGCTTTTAATGTAACAAAAAAATTAAGTGCGGCGTAGAATGCATACGGATAGACCAGGCGCAAGGAAAGTATCTTCCAAACACCCAATCCACCGTGGCGAAATGCCGCGAAATTCTTAAACGAAGTGTCCGAGCGATCAAATTTGGGTCGCAAATACCCAAGCGATTCCCCACCTCTCGTTCCCGTTCCCGTTTCCACACTCTCCATGGGTACTCCCTCCTCATCTAAATCCCCCCATCTCTCTCTCTCTCTCTCTCTCTCTCCTCATCTCACCCTCATCTCCCATGGCGTCGTCGATCTCCTCCTCCGCCCTTTTCCTCCTCGGCCCTCCTCCTCCTTCGCTCCGCCGCGAGGGGCGATTACGCCGATCCAGCAAACCCTACTTTTCCCTCTCCGCGATCTCCACATCATCATCGTCGTCGTCGTCGTCGTCGTCATCGTCGTCCACTACGGCCCCTCTAATGAAGGAGAAGGCGGAAGAGGTGGTGATCGTGGGCGGCGGGATCGCGGGACTCGCCACCGCGCTCGCGCTCCGCAGGCTCGGCGTCGCGGCGGCGGTGCTGGAGCAGAGCGCCTCACTCCGCGCCGGCGGGACCTCGCTCACGCTCTTCAAGAACGGCTGGCGCGTGCTCGACGCCCTCGGCGTCGCCGACGAGCTCCGCGCCAAGTTCCTTCAGATCCAAGGGTACACGATTCAAACCCTAGCTTAATGGTTTCATAGCTTGCGTTCAATTTTTCGGTAAATTGCACTATTTTGCTAGTAATAATCACCAATCAGCTACTTTACATGATATCAGAGCAAGATGTCGCAAGTTAATTCCTTCCAGACCAACTATAAACTTACTTAATTTCCTGCAATTTAGCTAAATCTGCTTCTTGGACGAAGTCTTGAGCTAAGACGTGATGATCGTTCAATATTGTCGAATATTAAAAATAAAAAAAAAACAGTATATTGAACACCAGTTGCATCCTGTTGACATCTTGAATATTTCAATCCTACGTCCGATTTCTAAGCAGAGAAAACGCACCCACTCAATAGATAACAGTGATTGGAATATAAGATGAGATCGAGGGCCGAATGATGCAGGGTACGCTAGACGCAGGTAATATTTTTCTCTACCAGTAAATGAGGGGGACTAAAGTGGAATGCTCTCAAAATTTTGGATATTGAACTTACAGGTTTAAGGACTAAAGCAAAAGTTGCTTACAAGTTCGGGTCCTTACAGTGTAATTTATCCATTTTTTCTTTTATTCTTAGGAAAATCTTGTGTGGCCCATTTGACAGCTTTGAGATTGGCAATTCTTATTGCCTATCAGTGCTTGTCCGTGGATATTACTTGAGCATGATCTATCACTTAAATTTTCAATACCTATAGCAATTGGAATAATTTGATCTTTTGAATCGATTTTCCTTATAATATGCTGTTTCCTGAGATAGGTGGTGTTGTTTGCTAAATTTAATATCTATGTTCATTGTAAATCTTATAACAATCAGAACAGTAACCTTAAGGAGCCGCTGGTGTGGACCACTAGCTATCTCAAGAATCTCAATGACATGTCATGATGTCCCCACAGTATCTTCTTGCTGCATATAGAAGCAAAAGTTTCTAACTGGATCTTCTGTGTTCCATGCTTACTTTTGTTTCTACTTGAAACGCTCTATGCTTGAACATATTTGTAAGTTTTCTGCCACTACTAGAATCTCTGGACTTTTTGATTGTAGCTCGTGCTTCTCTATCAGAGAAGCTATTCCAGAAATCAAACCAAAGAGGTACTATGTCAGAGGGATATAGGTTTCTAAATTTAATTCTTACTTGTATTATCTCTTTTGTTTAGAATATCTTGTTCTTATTTCTTTGGCGGGCTCAGCTGTGTGCAGACTGGTGATGAGATCACAGGATGGTAGAGAGCTCAGATCTTTCAGATTTGAAGACGAAGCCCCTGGGTAAAATTGCATATTATTTCTTTTTGTTGCACTGATGATGGTAATAATAAGTTGATTTTCTGAATATTTTAGCTTAAAACCTGAAATAATTTTGGACTGCCTCCACCGTAGTTCAATTAATACAGCTCCTAAACTATTTTATTTTTTCTGGGATTGGAGGACGTTAAAAGTTATTGTTACCTTTAAACAGAATATTCTCTTTCGTGACAAAATATTTTTATAACTTTTTGACAAACCAGTATGTCTGATAGAGTTTGACTGAAAATTCAAAACTTAGTTAGCTGAGAGGCTCAAACCTAAAATATTTTAACCATGTAGTTACAGATATATGTACCTAATATGTTTCAACCTTCAAGCTATCTGATGCTAATCTTTCACAGGCAGGAAGTGCGGGCAGTAGAAAGGAGAGTTCTTCTGGAGACTCTAGCTGGGCGATTACCTCCAAACACAATATCCTTTTCTTCGAGATTGAGATCGATTGCATGGCAAGGGAAAGATGGTACTCTTCTGGAACTAGATGATGGTCGCCAAGTACTTGCTAAGGTATTTTAAAATAACTTAACGTGTTTTCCGTTTTGTTTGTAATGCCTAGGTAATTATAATTTGCACGGTTGATTTCTTGCTTTTCATTTGCCACATATAGTTGATATTTTATATTCCATACGCAACATTTAAGCACAGTTGTTTATTATCTTCTCCTCTAGGAGCTGGTTAATTACAAGTTCTAATCTCCTTCTATGTAAAAGCAGATTAACTTACAAATGTTTGAGCAATCTTAAGAGAGTTTATAAATAGGGAAATTGTAGTGTTGTGTTACTGTATCACTGATTGATCCAAGGGACTAATGGTTTTGAGAGTAAAAAAGAGATAGAGGTACGAGGATAAATAAAACGTGTACATATAAGAGAGAGGCTGCATGGAAATAAAAACAGGAGGATGCTTTATTAAAAATCAAGATGGCTTCATGATTTTCCATGAAATCCCAATTTACAACAAATAATACTGGATATTAGATATTAGATGTAGTGGCTGCATCAGCCTCTCTACAAACTATTCTCGATTTTGTCCTTGCTATGCATCAATCTAGTAGCTTATCTACTGTCTACTGATCCTCATCAATCTTCTCTACTTCCATGCATATGAAGCAGTGTATAATGTATTAAGCAGTAATCTCGAATGGTTCTCTTAACATATGATGAGCATACGCATAAATCTACGACACTTGTATACATATCATGTATGTGCATCTTTTCTGCATTTATGTGTCTGTTTCCCATTCTTTCTTAAGGCCTCTCTAATTCAGCTAGAGTTTTTGTAGAAGTGCTATTTGAGTAGAGTTGTTCATTATAATAAAATATCGTTTTTCAAAATCCCCTTCCTCCGACAGCTCCTCACCGCTATACAGATAGAAGCTTAAAATTGGTGCTTCTTTTTTGAACCCAGAAGTGCATCGTGGCTTTTTGCACCAGCAAAAGTTAAGGGCTCTTGTTCCTTATTTCCCCGATTGCTTCTTTCTTGGAGAGGAGAAGTTATTCTAGAAGTCGAGCCAAAGAGGCTCTTAATCTTAATCACACAATCTTTTTGAAGCAAGTTTGGAATTTACTCAACCTATCATGTTATTTTACTGAAATCCTCTGCTACAGATTGTGATTGGCTGTGATGGTATCAACTCACCAATAGCAAAGTGGATGGGGTTTCCCGAGCCTAAGTATGTGGGACACTGTGCTTTTCGTGGTCTTGGGCAATATCCTGAAGGCCAACCTTATGAGTCAAAGGTGAACTACATCTATGGAAGGGGCCTCCGTGCGGGCTTTGTTCCGGTTTCTCCTACTAAAGTTTATTGGTTCATCTGCTTCAATAACCAATCCCCAGGTCTCTCTATCTATTCCTTGATATGTGGCTTCACTATTTCCTTGATATGTGGCTTCACTATTTGCTTAAAATACAATTCTACGATGCACTAATGGTTTCTCATAATTATCCTCCTACAACTTTTCGCTGTAGTAACATCAGAAGCTTCAGTTTGAAGTTTCAATTTAGGAGTATCAAAAGCTTGTTTAAGGTCTTTGTTGTAATAAAAGCTTCAGAAACTTTAACTTAGTGTCACTGTTTCGTAAAGAAGCTGTTTCAAAGGTTAGTTAACTGAATTCTTTGATAAGCTGTTTCAAAGGTTAGTTAACTGAATTCTTTGATCCAACATTCCAAACAGGACCGAGAACAGCTGCTCCATCAGCCCTCAAGAAAGAGGCTTTGGATCTTGTTCAAACCTGGCCGCAGGAACTCCTCGACATCATGCGCAACACCCCCGACGACACCATCGTCAAGACCCCGCTCGTCGACCGCTGGCTCTGGCCAGGCCTCAGCCCACCGCCAGTTGCAGCAGCTTCGAACGGCAGTAGCAGTGCAGTGGCGGTGGTGGTCGGGGATGCGTGGCACCCCATGACACCCAACCTCGGCCAGGGCGCATGCTGCGCTCTAGAAGATGCCGTTGTCCTTGCTGGAAAGCTTGCACCGGCACTCACAGGCAGCCGAGGAGCAGTGGCGGCAGCACTGGGGGAGTATGCGCAGGAGCGTTGGGCGAGGGTGTTTCCCTTAACGGCGCGCTCCAGCCTAGTCGGATCTTTGCTGCAGTGGGAGAATCCATTAGTGTGTGCTCTTAGGAATGAGGTAATGATTCCCAGGTTAGTTCGATTGGGGCCATTCCTGGAGCACACAAACTTTGAATGTGAGCTGTTGGAGCCCATTGCGTCCAATTGAAGCCACCGGTAATTTCATATGCAAGGGAGGTAAAGATATATGTACACACACTATTTGAGTTATAACCCATTTTTAAGACGATGAATACTCGAACTATTAAATTTGGTACCCATAGTTTTCATCAGGTACCGCAGGGGCCATTTAATTTGGTTGGTTCTACTTGTGAGTACTAAGCAAAATACTATGTAATCATCAATATGTATAGCAGCAGATGCAACAATTGTATTTAAAGTCTTGTTTCGATGTCAGAATAAGGCATCTAATAATAATTTATTGAATATAAAAGGTTTTCTTTGTATTATTGGATGCTAGGAATTTAACTTCTTGAAATTTTGGTATCCTATCTTCTTGGGTGGATTTATTCTAGATATTTGATCTCATTTTTCATCTCCTAATTCTAAGTTAAATTAAAGAGATATATCGAATAAAATGTTTATGCATCTAAATAGTCAGATAAATTCATCCTGTTTGCTCATAGGTTTCTGGTATTATAATTACCATTTTTTGGATTTTGATGATGCAGTTGCACATAACTTTGGAATGTCTAAAAAATGAGTCAAGTTCAAATAACAAAGTGTAATAGTGAATAGTATTACATTCTTTTTTAACCCCAAATCTAAGTACTTTGAGATAAAACAATGGCAACTTTTTTGTTTCTATGTTAAAATACTCTTTTCTACTCCATAGGATGTGACATCACTTTCTTAGTTTATCTAGTTTTAGATGTGACACTATTTTATTAGTTTTAGATGTGACACCACTTTCTTACTTTATAGTTTATCTTTTTTTTTTTTCTTTTTTCTTTTTTTTTAATTTTTAGGAGCATGAAAGTTCACATAATCTTTTGTTAATATTTGGTTTAGATTTGTAGTTATCTAATTTGGAGATAAATCCTAATCTAATTGGGATTATTTAATTTGGCATATATGGATTATATTTAGGAGGATAATTCTAGTAGAACTCGAATTATACTCTTATTAGGAGACATGTATTATATATACATGCTACGGCCAAATTAATCGGAGCGACCAAAATTAAAAGCCATGCACTAATTAATTAAGTTCTTTGGGGCGTACGGGTGCTGCGGAGAGAACCGAAGTGAATTTCGGTGGCAGCAACATCATGAGCCGAGTTGGAGCTCTAATTAATTAAGGAGTGATCCGTACGGGTGGTGAGAGAGAATTAATTTTGGAGTTTCTCTAATACGACGCGTCGTTCGTCGTTTCGGATCCAATTAAGTTTTGGTATTTTGGGAGATCTTCTTTGTACTCCGCCTTTTCGACATTAATAAAGTATTTGCTCCGTCTTCGCCCGTGGACGTAGGCCGTTGGCCGAACCACGTAAATATCGGTGTGCTCTTTCCGCTTTATCTTTTCTTTTCTCGTATCAAATTATTTTTTCTGAATCTATTTTTCGACATTCCGATTCTAACAAACTGGTATCAGAGCCTTTCTATTCCCTTTGAGGATTAAGATGACGACGAAGTTCGAGATTCAGAAATTTGACAGGACCAACAGTTTCGCATTATGGCAAGTCAAGATGCGTGCTATATTGACGCAGCAAGGATTGCAGAAGGCACTGTTGGGAAAAGAAAAGATGCCCGATTCTTTGACGGCGGAGCAAAAGGAGGAGATTGATGACAAAGCTCTTACGGCAATA
This sequence comes from Aechmea fasciata, assembly GCA_025177825.1. Lineage (NCBI taxonomy): Eukaryota > Viridiplantae > Streptophyta > Magnoliopsida > Poales > Bromeliaceae > Aechmea > Aechmea fasciata. Next base: position 14,277,169 of record CM045923.1, read on the forward strand.
CAATTATGTTTATCCGATGAGGTATTGCGCGAGGTCTTGGATGAGAAGACCCTTTGCGGGGCTTTGGCTTAAATTGGAGTCTCTCTATATGACGAAATCTCTCACCAACAAGTTATATTTGAAGCAACGTCTATTCATGTTACGCATGGCGGAAGGTACCTCTATTAAGTCGCATTTAGATGAATTTAATTCTACTATTATGGATCTTCGCTCGATAGATGTCAAAATTGAGGAGGAAGATGAAGCTCTTTTATTATTGTGTTCTCTACCACCCTCTTTACAAGAATTTTCGTGAGACATTCTTATTTGGACGAGATACTCTATGTCTCGATGATGTTAAATCCTCTTTACTTTCAAAAGAGAGAATTGACATGCAGATAAGCAACGAGACAGGTGGAGTTTCAGGACAAGGTTTGGTCGCTAGAGGGAGGTCTTGGGATAAGGGTTCCGGTAATAGAGGTACATCAAGATCAAAGTCAAAACACAGGAATCTGATTTGTGGTTATTGTAAGAAGAAGGGTCACATAAAAGCTGATTGTTTCAAGTTGAAAAATAAAGAGCAGCGGAAGAATAATGGTGATAAGAATAAAGGTCAGAAAAGCACCAATACTGAAGCAGAAGCAAGTGTTGCAGCAGGAGAATCAGATAAAAATGATATCGTCTTCACAGTTACGGATAAGACACGCAGACAGGATGAGTGGCTTATGGATTCCGCATGTACCTTTCATATCTGCGCGCATAGAGAATGGTTCTCGACGTACAAGCCTTTTGAAGGTGGAGATGTATTGATGGGAAATCACTCTACGTGTACAGTTATTGGAATTAGTGCGTTCGGTACGAATGTTCGATGGAGTAGTGAGGACTATATCTGAGGTTCGGCATGTTCCGGATATAAGAAAAAATCTCATCTCATTGGGTACACTTGATACTAAAGGCTTTAAATATTCTTCAGCTGACGGATTAATGAAGGTCGCTAAAGGGAGTCTTGTAGTGATGAAGGCCAAGTTGTCCGACATGTTATATGTTCTACAGGGTTCCACTGTGACAGGTTCTGCAGCGGTGACTTCTTCCTCTATGTCAGATTCGGATAGCACCAAATTATGGCATATGCGACTGGGCCATATGAGTGAATATGGTATGATGAAGTTGGGCGAGAGAGGTCTACTTGGTAGTCAGAGTTTAGAAAAATTGAATTTCGAGCATTGTGTTCTTGGCAAACAAAAGAGAGTCAGCTTTAAGGCCGCCTTTCACCGGACAAAAGGTACTCTGGACTACATCCATTCTGATCTTTGGGGACCTTCTCGTACTCCTACTCATGGTGGTGCTAGATATATGTTGACTTTTATTGACGATTATTCTCGTAAAGTGTGGGCGTTCTTTCTGAAAAGTAAGGATGAGGTGTTCAATTATTTCAAGCAATGGAAGGAGATGATTGAGAAGCAAACTGAAAAGAAGATCAAGAGATTAAGGACCGACAATGGTTTGGAATTCTGTTCGTCAGAGTTTGAAGAATTCTGCAAGAATGAAGGGATCGTTCGATATAAGACCGTTAGGCATACTCCACAGCAGAACGGGGTGGCCGAACGGATGAATAGAACTCTTTTGGAGAGAGCTCGTTGTATGCTCTCTAATGCTGGCTTAGCGAAGAGTTTCTGGGCAGATGCGATCTTTACGACATGCTATTTGGTGAATCGATCTCCACATTCGGCACTTGATTGCAAAACTCCGGAGGAGGTATGGTCTGGCAGCCTTTCTGATTATTCTAATTTGCGAATATTTGGTTGTCCTGCTTATGTTCATGTAAATGAAGGCAAGTTAGAACCTAGGGCTAAAAAGTGCATTTTTATTGGTTATGCATCGGGGGTTAAGGGATATAAATTGTGGTGTCCTGAATCGTCTAAATTAATTATTAGTAGGGATGTCACATTTGATGAATCTGCTATATTATATCCTAACCATAATTCTTCTGATGAGACCCCGAGTGCTAGCAAGCAGGTGGAAGTAGAGGCAGGTGGTATAGTTCGATCACGGGATTCTTCTCGGTCGAACAAGTTCGGTCGGCGGACACCCCGATGCTTCGAAACCCCACAATTTGAGAGGCGAGCATTGCTACGGGCGGAGCGAGAGGCAGTTAAACCACCGCGGAGATACGGTTATGAAGATATGGTTGCTTACGCTCTTTCAGTGGCACAAGACACAGAAGAAGAAGGTGAACCTTCTACGTATAATCAAGCTATTTCAGGTGCCAGTTCTGCAGAGTGGTTGGTGGCGAAGAATGAGGAGATGGAGTCTCTCCATAAGAATCGCACATGGGAGTTGGTAAAACCGTCTACAGGTAAGAGAATTGTTAGCTGTAAATGGGTCTTCAAGAAAAAGGACGGAATCCCGTAGAAGATATAAGGTATAAAGCTCGTTTAGTTGCTAAGGGCTACAGTCAGGTAGAAGGTGTTGACTTCAATGATATTTTCTCACCCGTCGTGAAGCATACTTCTATTCGTATTCTTTTATCGTTAGTAGCCATGAATGACCTGTATCTTGAGCAGCTTGATGTTAAGACAGCTTTTCTGCATGGAGAACTTGAGGAGCAAATTTATATGAAACAGCCGGAGGGATTCATTGTTGAAGGAAGGAAGACCATGTTTGCTTAAAGAAGTCGCTTTATGGCTTAAAGCGATCTCCTCGACTTGATGGTATAAGCGGTTTGACTCCTTTATGACGGGTCACGGATACTCCGAAGCAAGCGTGACGGTTGTGTTTATTTCGAAAGCTTGATCGGGGATCTTTCATATATTTATTGCTCTATGTCGATGATATGTTAATTGCTTCGACATAGTTGAGATAAATAAATTGAAGACTTTATTGAAGGGTGAGTTTGAAATGAAAGATCTAGGTGCTGCTAAGAAAATCCTTGGTATGGAAATTAAGAGGGACAACAAGTCATGACTACTGCATTTGACACAAGAGAAATATATAGAGAAGATTTTAAGGCGTTTCGGAATGACAGACGCAAAACCGGTGAGCACTCCTTTTGCGGCGCATTTCAGACTTTCGGCCGAGGCATCACCGCAGTCCGGTGATGAGCGGGAGTACATGTCACATGTTCCATATTCTAGTGCAGTCGGGAGCATCATGTACGCCATGGTTTGCACACGGCCGGACATCTCCTACGCAGTGAGCATGGTTAGCAGATATATGACCAATCCTGGTAAGGCTCATTGGCAAGCTGTTAAGTGGATTCTGAGATACTTACGAGGTACCACTAGCACTTGTTTGGAGTTTGGGAGGTGTAAGGCTGGTGTGGTTGGATATGTTGATTCGGATTTTGCAGGTGATTTGGATAGGAGGAGATCACTTTCAGGTTACGTTTTCTCTATTGGCGGATGTGCAGTTAGTTGGAAAGCTTCACTACAACCTATTGTCGCCTTGTCTACGACGGAGGCGGAATATATTGCTATGACGGAGGGTGCGAAGGAAGCTATGTGGCTAAGAGGTTTATTTGGAGAGCTTACCTCTTGTTGGGATCCGACGATTGTTTATTCGGACAGTCAAAGTGCAATTCACTTGTCGAAAGATCAGATGTTCCATGAGAGAACAAAACACATCGATGTAAAGTTTCACTTTGTTCGGGATGTGATTGGGAAGCGCACAGTGACTGTTAAGAAAATTGGTACCGAGGACAATCCGGCGGATATGTTTACTAAGTCTCTTATTATTGCCAAGTTCAAACACTGTTTGAACTTGGTGGCAGTTGGCAGCATTTAAAGCCCTATGGGGCGTTTGGAGAAGACGGAGCACGGAGCGTTAAGAATCATTGAGGCGAATTAAATTCAAGATGGAATTTTGTGGTGATCTCGACATAGCGGCTAAACTACAAATTAAACCAAGGTGGAGATTGTTAATATTTGGTTTAGATTTGTAGTTATCTAATTTGGAGATAAATCCTAATCTAATTGGGATTATTTAATTTGGCATATATGGATTATATTTAGGAGGATAATTCTAGTAGAACTCGAATTATACTCTTATTAGGAGACATGTATTATATATACATGCTACGGCCAAATTAATCGGAGCGACCAAAATTAAAAGCCATGCACTAATTAATTAAGTTCTTTGGGGCGTACGGGTGCTGCGGAGAGAACCGAAGTGAATTTCGGTGGCAGCAACATCATGAGCCCAGTTGGAGCTCTAATTAATTAAGGAGTGATCCGTACGGGTGGTGAGAGAGAATTAATTTTGGAGTTTCTCTAATACGACGCGTCGTTCGTCGTTTCGGATCCAATTAAGTTTTGGTATTTTGGGAGATCTTCTTTGTACTCCGCCTTTTCGACATTAATAAAGTATTTGCTCCGTCTTCGCCCGTGGGACGTAGTAGTTAAAACGTAAATATCGGTGTCTTTCTTTCGCTTTATCTTTTCTTTTCTCGTATCAAATTATTTTTTCTGAATCTATTTTTCGACATTCCGATTCTAACATTTTTTTTTTTTTTTCTCGTACTTAGGTACAAGGTTTGTTATTATAATTATTTACATTAACTTAATTTTATGTGCACATAAAACATTCGTATTTTCAAAAGTGTGAAAGCATATAAAAAAAGTTTAACAGTAAAACATATTATAAAGGGATTATTGCTATAATTGGCTCTCGAATTTTACTTTGTTAATAATTTCTTAAAAGCTTTATTTATTTTAATGTGAATTGTTGCAATCAATTAAATTTTGAATTTTTTTATAAAATTAAATTGCAGTGTATTAAAATCAATTGCAACAATCCAAAAGCATCGATAGAAATAAAATGTTGATAATTTTTTACCTAAATATTGTTAGTTTGCTACATAAATTATTTTTCTTTAAAAAATTTGCCTATATTAGAAATTATCAACCGAACTGTGCATGAAATGTTAGTACAATGTCGTCTCAATTAGTGAAGAAAAACTGATTACATTGCCAAAACTACTGTAGTCATGTCACATCCTATGAAATAGGAAAGTGTATTTTAACAAACAAACAAAAAGTTGTCTATTGTTTCATCTCAATTCTTAGATTGTACATTAGATCTACAGTTTAAAAAGAGTGTACGTAATACTATACACTATATAACATTTATGTTATTTGAACTTGGCTCCGTAATATATATATATATATATATATATATATATATATATATATATAGAGAGAGAGAGAGAGAGAGAGAGAGAGAGAGAGAGAGAGAGAGAGAAATTTATGTTATCTTATGAAGGAGCTTCCGAATCGACGATCCACACCGTTAAACGTTATCTAGAGCATTTAAAACTTCTAGAAATAAAATTTTATAATTTTTCGATATCATTTACCCCACGATCAAAAGCTCACAAAATTGACAATTTTGAATGGCCGGTATGAAATACTTTCTAGTTCACCGGTGTAAAAGAATAGGAATTTGTTGAATTTTTGATAGAAAATTCTATTCACTACATAGATAAAGATCAATAAGTCCGATCTTGAATTGAAGGATCCGATCATCCCTTTTTAGGATGTCGTTCGATTTTGACCGTTCATTTTATACCCGCTTGATGGACCTTATAATGATTTCGAAAAATTACGAAATTTATTTTCTAGAAGTTTTAAATATTCTAGATCATGTTTAACGGTGTGGATCGCCGATTCGAAAATCTCAACATCGAAAACAACTTATGAGTAGTAGGGTTTCTATACTCATAATAGTATAGTAGCCCTACTCTATATATATATATATATATATATATATATATATATATATATATATATATATATATATATATATATATATATATATATATATATATATATATATATATAGAGAGTTGAACTAGAATACTATCGGTAGTAAACGAGCCGTTTTACTATTTACTATCGATTTGTTTTCGATGATAGAGCAACTAAATTGACGATCGGCTCCGTTAAATATGATCTAAACCATTTAAACTACTTAGAAATCAAATTTCACGCATGTTCGATATTGTTCTTTTATTCATCAAGTGAACAGAAAAATGAATGACTGAAAATGAATACTCTTTAAAAAATGATGATAGGAGTCTTGTAATCAAGATCAACAGAATAGATCTTGTTTTAAATAGTTTAAAAAATTTTCTAACAAAAATTCAATTGATTTGGATATCTTTACGCCGTTAAACGAGAAAACGCCTCTTATCGACCATTAAAATTACAAATTTTGAAACCCTTTGATCATTAGGCAAATAATGTCGAAAAGATTTGAAATTTGATTTCTAAACACTTCAAATGGAATAGATCATGTTCAACGGAGCCGATCGTCAATTTGGAAGCTCTATCATCGAAAACAAATCGGTAGTAAAACGGCCCGTTTACTACCGATAGTGTTCTAGCAAAACTCTCTCTCTCTCTCTCTCTCTCTCTCTATATATATATATATAGGCTAGGGCTACTATACTTTTATGAGTATTAGTCCTCTTATACTCATAAATTTTTAACCGTTAATTGATGGGATGTGTGGTTAGGATGATGGTGGTCCCCACTTAAAATAATAGTGGTCCCTAGGGTTGAATAGGTAGTTGGTTGAATAGTGAGATCTAACGGGTGAAAATGATCAATGGAATAAATCGAATGCTAAAAACTTATGAGTATAAAGGGACCAATACTATATATATATATATGTATATAGAGAGAGAGAGAGAGAGAGAATTGAGCTCCTATGCTTTTAAAAGTACCAAGTCATTGGTGCTTGTAAGTTTTTAGCCTTGGATTAATAGATGTATGGTTAGGATGATGTGGGCCCCCTTGGAGTAAGTGGGTGGTTGGTTGAATAGTATGATCTAACGGTTGAAAATATCAAAGGTGTAGATCTAACGGTAAAAAATTCACAAAGACAAAGTCTTGGTCTTTAACTATAAATGTTTTATTATATATATATATATATATATATATATATATATATATATATATATATATATATATATATATATATATATAAGGTAGTTAAGGTGGTACCCTAAAGTAGAATAAATGTATGATCTTTCTTTTAATATGTTTGTGTAGATTTGATGTAGCAGGAGGGCGACATCTGCAGATTTAACTTCAGTTAGGCACAAATGTGAAAACAAAATTTTTAAATTTTTGCTGATTATACCTTGCACAGTTGGCTTAAATGCTTGCTGGTTGTTTCATATTATTAGCTGAGTTTATTTTTCAAAAAATGAACAAAACAGATTGTTTTAATATTTCTTGCAATCTTCTCTTAATTTTATTTTAAAAAAAATTGAAGTCCAACTGTATCTACGGTGCTTCTTGAGCAACGAAACACCCATTGTGACATCCCAATAGTCCCACATCGGATGGGAATAGAGTTGTCATTGGGTTTATAATAGACTTAGATATTAATAATAATAATTGGGCTTAAGCATTTTGGGCCGGTGGTTGGGCCCAACGAGTTATTGTTGCTAGTGGGCTGGGTCGTTACATTTGGTATCAGAGCCGGTTCACCAGCTGGACATGTATGGCGAGTCTCGGCTGAGCCAGGGTCTGGATGACGGGCTAGCGAGATTATGTGTGATTGGACTGACGAGGACATCAGGACCTTAACGGGGGGAGTTTGTGACACCCTAATAGTCCCACATCGAATGAGAATAGACTTAGATACTAGTAATAAAACTGCGCTTAAGCATTTTGGGTTGGGTCGTTACACCCATTTTAGGCCTCATTTGAAATTACAGATTACAGATAAATTATATTATTGTGTGGTGAGAAAATACTACAAAAGTATTTCGTTTGTTTTTTTAATCTTTTGAAATTACAGATAAATTATATTATTATGCGGTGAGAAAATGCTGCAAAAAAAAAATTCGATTTGTTTTTTAAAACTATAACATTGTGCATGTTAAGTCGGTTAAAAATAATTTATGAATTTTAATTGGAAACTAAAGAAGTATATCACAAGTTTAAAACTTGTGTAATTTTGCAGTGGGTAAGTTTGCCATATATATATAGTGTCTTGCTAAGGTGCGTGTTCATAATTGGCGTAGAGCGGCGGTTATTTGACTTAATAAGTGGTTTATTTTTGGAACATGCCTAGTGCCCTAAAAAAGCCATGTGGGGTTGAAATCAAATTGCAAGATGCGCTATTGCTGCCTTTTATAGCACTTTGGTTTCTTTTCTGAGCAAGGTGCTGCGTAGCGATTTCCTTGACCGCTGTCAATACCCTCTTTCAGGAAGCACGTGAGAAGATAGAGCGGATACTGATGATTACCCTCGAAATTAGCGTTAATTGTCGAGTCAAGCGATTTGGTTGACGAGGGATAAAATCAACTGAGTTCAATATTACACAGTGACTTCATTCAGCTGGATCAGCTGAGTCCAAAGATTGTACAATATCTTCTGGTTCGACCGAAGAGCCAAATGATGAATTATATTGTGCTTAAAGCTGGAAAATATTTACAAAAGAGCATGCGCTGTTATGGCATACAATCTTAGAGGAAATTCTAGCTTAAAAACTACTCCTAAGAAAGACAGTAAATGTAAAAAAAGAAAAGGGACTACAAATAGACTACTCCTAGAAAGCGGAAAATGCAAGAAAAATAGAAATTGGCCATCTCGTTCGCAAGAAAAAAAGACCCTTTTTCAGGTGTTCTTTGTTTATTTATAGTTTCGTCCATTTATTCAGTTATATTCCCATGATCGGCAGTTATTCCCATGATTGGCCACATCCCTGATTTTGTGGGTCACTATTAGCGATCTTAACCGTATAAATCTTAACTGCTTTTTGATTTTTCGTGCGTCATTTTCTGCCCCTGGCGCATCATATGTTGCTCCTCTCTAGCTTCAATGGCCATTCTTGCAGTGCATCCCGGTTCACCACTTGACGCGATTTTTATGGCGTCAACACAAGGTTATATGTATATTTATAGATTAAGTATATCTGGATTATACTTTATAGAGCTGAGCTAGAATGCTATTGATAGCAAACAGACTCCGTTGCCACATATTTGTTTTCGATGAAGTGCCTCCAAATCGACAATCGGCACAATTGAACATGATCTTTAATTACTACTTAAAGTATTTAGAAATCAAATTTTATGTTTTTTGATGCTGTTCTCTTGTCTAGCAAGTGGACACAAAAATGAATGGTTAAAAATAAATATTCTTTAAAAAGTGATGATAAGAGTATTGTAATATAGATCAAGAGTATAGATCTTCTTTTAAAAAGTTTAAAGAATTTTCTAATCAAAATTCAATTGATTTGGATATTAAACGAGAAAACATTTTATATCGACCACTAAAATTAAAAAATTTGAAATTTTTTTAATTATTAGGCCAATGATGTTGAAAAGATTTAAAATTTAATTTCTAAATACTTTAAGTGGTATAGACAATGTTCAACATGCTGATCGTCGATTTGGAGGCTCCATCATAAAAAATAAATTGGTGGTAACGGAGCCCGTTTGCTACCGATAGCATTCTAGTTCAACTCATACTTTATATATATGTGAGATCCCAGGTAATCCTATATATAAGATATAATAGGGCTAAAACTCTTAACCTAGTTTAAGCATTTTGGGCGTTGGCTAGGCCCAAGAGGTTAAGAGAATTAAGCGTGCTAATGTCACGCCCCGGGTCAGTTTTAGAGTATAAACACAGCGAAATTTCACAAGAATTTTTTTTTTTGAAAACCTGACCCCTGAGGTATGTCAGATCCGCCACAAATACAGAAAGACCACTGTACAAACGGACAGAGTCTCCCCTGTATTTGCACGGCGTCGCACAAGTACACGAAGTGAATAACAAACATACAACCACAACCAAGTGTAAATGTAAAGATATTAACTTACATTCATACACAATCACACCATTCACCACAGGTTCATTCACAAGTATTTATTCATAGTTCTTAAACTATCTTTTGAAATGTTTCCTACTCGGAAACTGGTTTTGAAATACTAAGTTACAAAATCCACGAGAAATTCTTTTAAAAACTGTTTCCCACCAGGAAACCTTTTCTTTCTTTAAAACGCTACCACGAGAGGTAGAAAACCACTTTATATTATAAATCCCAAAAATCATTATTACATCCAATTCCAAAATATAAGTAAAGAATATGAACCAAATATAAGTCTAAGTCATAAGCGAGTAAAGTAGACTGAAAGTAAACTAGGAATATGCAAACCGCGGGTAGATAGCTAGAACGTATGCTAGGTACGCTCCTCCCCAGCTGTCCCATTAGGACCAGCAGTCTCACCTGCAACAGAAGGCGGGGGGTAAGAACATGTAAACATGTCTCCCCTCCCAGTGGGTACCCCAAACTGACGTGGGCGAGAGGTACTCACTAGTCACGGAGATAAACAAAGTAAAGCTGATAGTAATACAGTAGCGACTATAACAAGTAAAGAGCTGTAGATATATATAAACCAAAAGCTACTGTAAGTATGCATCAATAGGACAGAAAACTCAAGAGTACCCAATCTGAACCAATTCTCTCTTGGTCAGCACTGCAGACCTCAAGCCAATGCCCCTACTACTCTCCAGTGCATATAACCCCTCTTGGGCTCACGGGTCGGCTTCTGCAACCACTTTTTCGAAAAAGAACACCCTCTTTCGGTGGATCAGACCGCCTGTGTTCGTGAAATACGACGAGTTTATGTAAGTGTCTTATTTATACTAAAACTTAAAAAAATATTTACTAATGCCTAAATATAAAGCCAAATCCAACCAAAAATAAAAGGTTACTCTATTCAACCTACCACACCAGGCCCATTTGGCCTGATTACAAACAGAAAAGAAAAAGAAAAAAGAAAATTGATTACCATCTTCCATTCTTCATTCATTCAATCCACTGAAATTCTAGATAAAGAGCCCTTCTTTGACGTCCTTCTCCGCTACCGCAGCCAACGAGATAGAGTTTCGGCGGTTGTTAAATGCTTAAATAAGTGTTGGTAAATCAGTAGCACTTTTTAGGTTATAGCGACACTCTTTAACTGTCACTATATACTTAGCGATCCCACATATAGCAACACTTTTTAAAAGTGGTGGTAATTTAGCTAGCAGCACTTTTTTTGACATGTATATAGACCGTTTTTATTGTGTCGCTATATATAGACCGTTTTGACATGTACATATAGCACTCTTTTTAAAAGTGTCGCTATATATAGACCGTTTTTATTGTAGTGCTCCTTGCTCTCTTTTGGCCAAGACTTACATGCAACCAACTTCTCTTATGTGTTGTATAGAAGTCAACTTCTTCAAAGCGATTCCTTGCTTTGGTTTCACTTGAACGTCATCTTCGTCGATTTGTTATGAGTCGCTTGATTTTGACGTAGCAATCTGGTACATTTGATTCCATATTCTTTCCAAATTTGATGTTGTCTGACTTAAAAGCCATTTGGTACTTTCTGACTCTAATACTAATTATTGTAAACGTGATTTTTTTTAATCCATATTTTGATATATAAAAATTTCTCCAGTAACATTAGAAAAGAGTTAACTTCCTTTTCGATTTGATGCTTAATTACTTCATCGATAGAAAATTCTTTAACTACGTCATTATTGTGAACTTTCTTGTCGATTTGACTTGTACCTTTTTGTTTATCAACATATTCTTCATGAATCTAATCTTCTTCATTATTTTGATTAGATTCTTCTTTTCAAATTTCTTTACCTTTGCCATTGGGTTGAATTTTAAACGTTAAAAAAATTTTAAAAACAGAAAAGAAAATAGCAAATGAAAATATAAAATTTAAAATACAGAGTTTTGGTATGATGTAAGGTGCACACATTGAAACCAGCGAATCCAAAATATCAAATCCAGATATTTGCCACCTTTAGTTCAATGATAGGTGGCAAAGATTCCGTGCATGGTAATTTCATTGGACTGGCGTCATGCTGCACAACTCAAACATGACGACAACTATAGCGACGGAGATTGTAAAATCAAAGTGCGTGTTTGACGAAATTTGCAGTTCAAAGATGAAGTTTGGATTGAGGGAGGATGTTAGAATAATAATCCAAACTTAATTTATTAGTTAGAGATAGAGTATATCCAAATTATATATTGATTATATTTAAAAGTTTATATACTTAGAGTAGGATTTGTAATTATCTAGAGTAAAAGTTGGATTTATTTTCTGTGACGCCCCAACTTCCCAGGGGGTCACCCATCCTAGGACTACTCCCGTCCTAGCACGCTTAACTCTCTTAACCTCTTGGGTCTTGCCACCACCCAAAATGCTTAAACCGGGTTAAGAGTTTAGCCCTATTATATCTTATATATAGGACTAACTGGGGTCTCACAATCTCCCCTCCTTTAAGCCCTGACGTCCTCGTCGAGCTCGGTTCACAAGTACTGGGCGATGTGAGACTCGTCTCGCCTAGCCCGTCATCCGGACCACAGCTCGGTAGAGACTCATCTCACACTTTCGGCTGGTAGTTGGCTCTGATACCATCTGTGACGCCCCAACTTCCCAGGGGGTCACCCATCCTAGGACTACTCCCGTCCTAGCACGCTTAACTCTCTTAACCTCTTGGGTCTTGCCACCACCCAAAATGCTTAAACCGGGTTAAGAGTTTAGCCCTATTATATCTTATATATAGGACTAACTGGGGTCTCACATTTTCTGCTATGACTTGATATCTATATATAATTAGGTATGAGTTAATTAGATGAATAAGTCACATTAGACATGATTGTATAAGGCCGATCGAGTGTGTTGCCCATGGTGTAATTAAATGCTTTTTATTAATAAATTATTAATTTAGTTTTCTTCTTCCTCCCCCAATATTTTTTCTCCATATTATATTTTGTTCTATTCTAGATCTTTGGTTAATAATCGGTATTAGCGTAAGTACCAGTTTCAACAATTGGTATCAGAGAAAATCACTCTTCCAACACTACTCCAATATAAGCCAATATAAAATTTATTTCCTCAATTTTATATTATACATTATTTTTACAAATATTGCTACTCCTTCAGTTGCGCGCCCTATCTTTTTTATAAATTTTTGAGAGAGTATTAGCAGAAAAGACTTCCCCCACAATGATTTTAGTGTTTTTGTTGGTGTAGCATATATTATGATGAATGTACATGTTGCTATACCTTTTATTTGTTCTATATATACTCTGATACCTGATTAGTTGTGGACTCTAGGTTAATTTGTTGTATGCTACGGGGTGTGCGGGGTGTTTGTCGTGTTAGTTGTGGATGTTGGATGTGGCCTACGTAATATATTCAAGGAGATCCATAAAGATACAGTCAATCTAATTAAGTTGATCTATAAAGATATAATAAGATCCTACGGTTAGGATGTATCCGGACACGTCCTTGATGGACGGGCATGATTTAACATCCTTATATCAAGTTATATATAAATATGTAACATACGAGAGTCCCGGTCTAACCCTAATTCCAATTGTCTGTGACGGCTCCATCTCCGGGGATAAGGGAATTAGACAAGAAACGTCCCGTCTTCTTGCAGATCGCGAACGAGGACGAACGACGATCAAGGATCGCGAACGAGGACGAACGACGAGCAAGAATCGCCGTAAACAAATTGGGTACGAAAATCGAAATCATGGCAGAAGGTACGATTCTAGTTTCTAATAAAGTTTTAACAGTGGACTCTAGGTTTGTTGTATGCTATGGGTGTGCTAGGGTGTTTCTCGCGTATCTAGTGGGTCTGATTATGCCCTAGGAGGCTTTTGCCGCAATTTTCAGGCGTGAGAAGCGATCCTCACCCTCCTCCATCTCTGTCTTTTATTCGGGTGATGCTCTGAAAAGTGCCACCCTCGTCACTACAACGACGATATTGTCGGATAACCCGAAAACAGTCACGACAACGAGCTAGTCAAGTTTAATCATCGCCCTTTCGCCGGTGCACGAGGTAGGGGAGTAGTATATGGCAACGACATGGGGTGGTGGAGGATGAAAGGAAATAGAAGGATAAAAAGATCAAGGAGAGAGAGAGAGAGAGAGAGAGAGAGAGAGAGAGAGAGAGAGAGAGAGGATAATGATATTTTGGTCGTTTTAGAAAAAAAAAATCGCGCTGAATTTAGAAAACAAAAAAAAAGTAGTCTATTTTTGCAAAACTGTAAGATAAAGAGAGTTTTTTTATGAAAAATGGCTATTCATATTTATTCCAAAATTTTAAATTGAACATAAAAAACAAATATATAAAGTTATGAATCTCCTAAATTTAGGACTATATTACTAGAGATGTCAACTGGTCGGATTCGGGACGAATTTTTAAAAATCCGAACCCGACTCCAAACCTGAGACCTGAACCCAAACCCAAACCTGACGGATTTTAAAAATTCATATTTAAACCCGAACCCGACCAAAAATTCGAAATCCGAACCCAAACCCGAAAATTTGAACCCGAAACAATTATTTCTTTTTTCAATATTTCAAAATATATTATATTAAATCTAAATTTTTTAAATACAAATTCAAATATAACATCTATATATATATATATATATATATATATATATATATATATATATATATATATAAAATACAAAATAAATTTGGGTTCGGGTCAGGTACAATCAAAATCCATATCCGTCAGGTTTCTATTTTTAATATCCATATCCAAATCCATATCCATATATATCCATCGAATATATCCGTTTTATTCAGGTTCGAATTCGGATAAAATTTCGGATATCCATACCCATTGACATTCCTATATATTACAAAGATTTTCTATGTTCAAATATTATGATTTTTATGAGATTAATTTTGTGTAAAATGATACCTAATATTAGCCTCTGAAAGGGTGCACGTGAAGGAATTGTCTTCTTTGTGGTTTATAAAAGACGAGAGAAGGGTAGAAGAGATTCAAGAAAGAGGGCTCGGGTTGTAGCTACTCTGTGCAGAAGAGGAGTCAGGTGTAATCTTCTCTTATTTAATGAATCTTATTTTACCCGCATATTTTCTGCTTTGGTTTTTCTCTCTTTTATGATTGTATCAGCTTCTGCTGAGTAGACGGGTTTATGGTGAAAACCCGATTCGACGCTTCCGTTGCGGAAACCCAACAATCGATACCGAATCCACAGCAGTCGGTATCGGAGCGGGTTGCGGATTCACAAGATCCGGTACCGGGGCGAGTACCGGATTCCCAACAATTGGTATCAGAGCCGAAGGTTACCGATCTGTGGGAGAGATCGACGGAGATGGCCACGAAATTCGAAATCGAGAAGTTCGACGGGAAGAACAATTTCGGATTGTCGCAAATTAAAGTACAGGCGATCCTCGTACAACAAGATTTTGATGAAACATTGAACGAAAAGGAGGCGAAGCCGGAGGAGGTCACGGATGCGGCATGGACGAAGATGGAGCGGAAGGCGCTGAGTACGCTTCATCTTTCATTAGCAGATGAGGTTCTTTACAACGTGGCGAGACGACAGGGAAGTTGTGGAAGAAATTGGAAGATACGTACATGACCAAATCACGACGAACGGGTTGTATCGAACGCGGCGTTTACGCTGCGGATGCAGGAAGCGGCGAGCCTACATGAGCATCTGAACGAGTTCAACAATGTGGTGGCCCAGTTGACTAGCATCTGAGTCAATCTGGATGACGAAGATAAGGCGCTGATTTTACTATCTTCGCTACCGGCGGCATATGAGCATCTGGTGACCACGTTGCTTTATGGCAAGGAGACCATAAGCGTGGAGGCGGTCACGGCGGCGCTTCTCTCGAACGAGATGCGGAAGATGACTCAGGTGTCCGGCACGCATAGCCGGATACTGCTTTGGTGATGAGAGCGAAGAAGGAGGCGACAATATCAGCGACCGGATACCGACAGAAAAGTCATTATCTGAGGTAGAGTGCTTTTATTGTCACAAGAAATGGCATATAAAGCGCAATTGTCGGAAACTTCAGGATGATCTGAAGGAGTTGAAGCGGCAGAAGGAGACAGCTGTCGTGAACCAGGATGAGACGGTATCGACGGCACAGGCGGCAGAATCGGAGATGTTCGATCCTGACGTGCTATATGCGGCGACCGGAGGTGCGAAAATTTCGGATGATGCGTGGGTGCTCGATTCGGCGTGTTTCTTTCACGTCTGCCCGGAGAAAGAGTCATTTGCCACCTATAAGGCGATCAACGGTGGAAAAGCTCTAATGGGAAACGGGACGGCGTGTAAAGTTTTGGGAGTCGGCACGGTGAAGATCCGAATGCACGATGGGATCGTGAGGACGCTGACGGGTGTTCGACATGTTCCTGGATTGAAGCTGAATTTGATCTCGTTAGGCGCGTTGGACTCGAAGGGTTGCGATTTTTCGGCTTCAGGTGGAGCTATGAGGGTCCGAAAGCGAGATCGGTACGTGTGCGAGGCGAATAAGCGCGAGAACTTGTACGTTCTGAACGGGAGCACAGTCAGAATGGGAGCGAAGACGGTTTGGGTTTCGAAAGTTCGCAGAGGTGAAGTCGCTCGAGGTGAGCGACGGATGCGGCGACATCAAGCGGAGGAGACAAGCTCAAGGTGGAGCTTGCATGGTGAGCTCGACGCAGCGATTGAAGATTACAAATCAAACCAAGGTGGAGATTGTTAGAATTTGGTTAGATTTGTAATTAAATCCTATTTGGATTAGAATTAATATTTAAATCTGTTGGAGATAAATTAAAATTTAAATATTAATTAGAGGATAAACCTAACTGGATTAGGATTAATATTTAAATCTATTAGAGATAAATTAAGATAGATTTAGATATTAATTAGAGATGGAATCCTTAAATATACTAGGATTGGGTACGTTCTCGGTTGAGCATTATACAATATTACAATTGAGAGAACGCCAAACGCCTACGTGGTGTTTGGGAGAGGCCTCTAATCCACGTGGCGTTTGGAGGCGACCTCTCTCTCTCTCTCCCAAAAAAAATCACCGCTCTCTCTCTCTTTTCGGTTTCCGCCAGGAGAGAGAAAGAGAGAGAGAGGGTGTCAGGGGGGCCAGAGAGAGAGAGAGGGGGGGGATGGGGGAGAGAGAGATCAGAGGGAGATATGAGAGAGAGAAAGGAGATATCAGAGGGAGATAGGAGAGAGAGAAAGAGATATCAAAGCTCTCTTTTTGGTTTCCGCCAGGAGAGAGAAAGAGAGAGAAAGGGTGTCAAGGGGACCAGAGAGAGAGAGAGAGGGGATGGGGGAGAGAGAGATCAGAGGGAGATATGAGAGAGAGAAAGGAGATATCAGAGGGAGATAGGAGAGAGAGAAAGAGATATCAAAGGAAGATAGGAGAGAGAGGGGATAGAGAGAGAGAGAGAGAGGGGGTGCGGGCCCCCCTATCCCCTCCCCCAACCCACCTGTCACGCCCGGGTCATTTTAGAGTATAGAAACAACGGAATTTTTTTTTTTTTTTTTAAACCTTATTCCCCAAGGACATGACGGACACACAAATACGAGAGAGACCACTTGTACACACGGACGAGTCTCCCCGTATTTGCACGCATCGCACAAGTACAAAGTCTTTTACAATCATACAACCACAACAAAGTGTACGGATATTAATTCCAATCAACATATTCACATATTCACACCATTCATTCACATTGACCTTTGTATATAAATAACATCTATCTTTTGAAATGTTCCCTACTCGGGAACGGGTTTTGAAACTCTAAGTTATAAAATCCCTTTTTGAAAACCTTTTACAAACTGTTTCCACACGGAAACCCTTTCTTTGAAAACACTACCACGAGGGGTAGAAATCCTTTTCCTTTGAAATGCTACCACGAAGGGTAGGAGACAGTTTAATTCACAAAACATGAGTTCTTTCATAAACTTCCAAAAATCATTATAAGTCTCAATCCACCATTAAAGTGAAGCTAGAACTGAACCATGATGTACTCTAAGTAATAAAACGAGAAAGGTAAGGAAGTAATCGGTAGGAGCTAAGCGTACTCTAGACCCGCTCCTCACCTGCTGTCCCACTATGACCTGTAACGTCACCTGAAAAAGAAGAAGGCGACGGGTGAGAACATGTAAACATGTCTCCCCCTCCCAGTGGGTATCCACTAGTAACGGAGTAAAACAAAGGAAAGACTGGTAAGTAGATACAGTAGCCAAAGTAAGCAGGAGAGAGATATATGTAATATAAACAAACTGCTACTGTATGTATGCATCGAAAAGCTGAGAAAGTAAATACCCAATCCATAACCGCCAATATTGGTCCGCAGACCTCAGGCAATGCCCCCTGTTTTTAAACCTGCATTCAACCCAAGATAGCCTATGGGCTCACGGGTTGGGCAAAGTCCCGTAGACGATCCCAAACCACTTTTCCTAAAAGAACACCCGGCCGGTGGATCGGACCGCTGGTGTTCGTGATATGCGCTCGAGTCCTGGGCGATCGATACTGTTATGCTCAAAAACCATACGTCAGCAACTAGCTGACAATCCCGTCCCTAAAGGAACATCGACCCCTTTTTGGGTCATCAAGTAAACTCGCCGACCACGTAGGTCACAGAAGCACTGAAACAAGCCGACCGAACAGGTCACTGAGAAACTGTAAACAAGCCGACCGAATAGGTCACTGAAACTGAAGCAAACAGACCGAATAGGTCACTGAGAAACTGTAAACAAGCCGACCGAATAGGTCACTGAAACTGAAGCAAACCGACCGAATAGGTCACTGAGAAACTGTAAACAAGCCGACCGAATAGGTCACTGAAACTGAAGCAAACAGACCGAATAGGTCACTGAGAAACTGTAAAGGATCGACCAAGTAGGTCGCTGAAGAGCTGTAAACTCAAACCACTCTACTCCTATCAGGTATACTAAGCATGCATATACTGAGTAGAGGAAAGAAACGACTGTAAAGTGCAAGTAAGAAAAGTAAAGTAGAGTAGAGTAAAGTGAAGGAGTGTCACCAAGCGTGTACCACTGTACGGATGTCAAACCGGATACCCACATCCCACAAACTAATCCCACGGAGATTGGTTTTCCGAAACCAATTACCGTAACTCGCCGGAAGTCCCGTAAACCACACCGGAACTCCGCCGGGACCCACGAACCGTCCCGAAAAGCACCGACTCGTGTCACGAGTCACCCGCTGCCATAAAACACTCCTAATTGGATGTTTTGGCAGCAAACACGAGATAACACTACAATACAATTATCGTCGGATAATTGTACGAATACGGGTTCCCGAAAGTGTCTATTTCGACACCGGAACCAACCGTCGCTCACCCGTCATTTCTAAACCCTCGAAATGACGCGGGTGATCAGCCAACAAGGCTCAGCGACACCGTAAATCACCACTAAGAGTTGTCGGAAGAAATCCGAACCGAACAACGTTCCGTCGGCGAATTTTGCCAAAAAACGCTTCGAAAATCACTTCTGATATTCTGTAAAGTCCTGGGGCCTTGGACGATCAGTCCAGAGGTTACCCACAACATTCCTACGCTGTCTACAGCGACCACGAAATTCTAAATTGCATAAAAGTCCCTGAAGCTCCATAGAATCGCATTATTTCATGTGATTTAGGGCTATTATGGGTCGTGCACGCAAACCAGTGCACCATAAATTCTGAAACTGCACTCGCTGTAAGTCTTCGACATGCTGAAGACCGTGCTCACCTTTCGGAGCACTTTCGGTCACTGTAGAACTCGCACGAGCGACACGAAGTTCCATAAACACTGCGCACAGCGCGTAAAGTACACATTTCCCGCTAATCGAGGCATCAAATGCCTAAGCGGAGGTGAGCATCGCGTTCAGCACGAGAAGGCGATGACCGTGCTCACCTCCCAAGTCGCCTCACGCTCTTCGTGGTTTTCCCACTGAACTTTCACGTACGGAATGCTCCTGTTTCGCAACTGCTTCACTTCACGTGCCAAAACCCGCAACGGAGCCTCATCATTGCTCAGATCTCTCGTAACCGTATAGACGGCAGTCTGATGATTTGGGACGGATCCGGAACATACTTTCGAAGCATGGACACGTGAAAGACATTGTGCACCCGGGCGAGACTCGGAGGTAGGGCCAACCTGTACGCCACCGGACCAACCCGCTCCAGGATCTCAAACGTTCCCACAAATCGCGGACTAAACTTGTTCCGCAGACCGAACCGCTTGATCCCCCTGGATGGCGACACCTTGAGCAACACGTGCTCACCGACCAGAAACTCTAGGTCACGCCTCCACTGGTCCGCGTAGCTCCTCTGTCGACTCGTGCGTGCAGTCGCCTCTCTCGCAATGCGAACCTTCGCCTCCGCATCCTCCGCTAAGTCAAGCCCGATCAACCGGCGTTCTCCGACATCGTCCCAACAGATAGGGGACCGACATCGACGCCCATCTAAAGCCTCGTACGGAGTCATCCCGATGCTCGCCTGGTAGCTAGCTGTTGTTATAGGCGAACTCCACCAGAGATAGGTAACGATACCATCCATCTCCATAATCCAGGACACAAACGCGTAGCATACCCTCGAGAGTCTGAATAACGCGCTCCGACTGTCCGTCGCTCTGCGGATAGAACGCGGTACTGTAGTTCAGCTTCGTACCCATAGCCTGCTGCAAACTCCTTCAAAAATAGGAAACGAAACGAGTGTCCCGATCAGATACGATCGACACTGGCACACCGTGAAGTCGGACGATCTCGTCGATATATAACTGTGCTAGTCGATCACGGAACCACGTCGTGTGCATCGGCAGGAAGTGAGCCGATTTCGTCAGCCGATCCACTACAACCTAGATCGTATCATGGCCTCGCTGTGATCGAGGCAATCCAGCGACGAAATCCATAGAAATCTGCTCCCACTTCCATACGAGTGCGCACCATCGCCTCTCGAATCGCAAGGACCCATCAGTGTGTATAGTAAAGGCCCCGAAACTTGACCAGGTACTCACCACAATCAAATTTGGATACTGCTCCACCAATGCGGTATCACCTGAGTACTAGTCAATCACACTTCCTTGTGTTTGGACAGAATCAATATTCCGAATAGGGAAAGGATAGGACTTCGGTCCCACCTGGACAAGACGAGGGTAAACTTTCCAACCCAAATCTACGGATCAAGATTCACTGGAATCATATCCATCTTATAACCTGCGGACAAAGATAGTCCCGCGTCCAGAACAATCCGATCCCATCTTGCAAATTCTGAGATAATAATTCATTCCTCTTGATTGCTAGGTCCACTCAACCTTGGTCCGCATAGTCGTAACTGTTCGACTACATCGATAGTTTACGTAAAAAGTCACAAAACAGCTCCACAAGTCCGGAGTAAAATCTCAAAGGCCGAAAGGCACACTCCGACTAGCCAACAACGTCAACCTGCTCACTACGAGCACATACGAAACGTCGTTCAAACAACTTGAGTCAAATCACTTACCTCGGAGACCACAGTCTCACTCTAGTTACTACACAAACTGTCGAAATCAAAACCTCGTCAACTGAAAACCACTTTTGGCATTCGACAGTCCTAGGTCCAAGACCTCATTTTCCACCTGACCAAAAGGTCCAAGGCTGACAATACCCATTGAACTAACTAATCTGTTCGCTCAATATTGCAGTCAAACCAACACGTGGTCCATGCAAGTCCATCCCTTGATGCACAGGATTGCCAATCGCACTATGCGTTACTAACCATCGGTGATGCTCAACATCCGTCTCCACGAGACCACATTCGTTGTCTTAGGGGCCCTAGCGATCAATATTCCGAGCAACACCAAATACTTGTCTCATTGAGACCCAGGCGCACCTGTCACCACTTGATCGGACAAGCATACCACTCCTAGATTTGCACAAATAATTTGAGAAGCAAACCCTAACCATTATCACATACGGTGATTATCAAAGCCGACAACCAGACTTAAGTCGCCCAATAACTGTGATTTCGAACCTCTCTCCAAATAGACTGAGACTACTATAAACACCCAGACTCGAACTAGAGTCAAATCCATCTGCAGTTATGATGAATCAACTGCGCAAATTTGCCAGGGAATAACCCAAGGCTCACTACTTGGTCAGAGACAACCAACACTCAAGAGTTTCCAAGACAATCTAGGGAAAACATCGACCCAATCTATAAGTCCCAAACAGGGAAAGGGATATTTCGTCTCACTTTCGACAGTATATTGTCTGCAGCCAATATACTTATCAAAAGAAAAGTGAAATACCCAAGATCCACTACCAACATCGAGTTGGAAGCGTGACACCTCGAAGTATCAAGCCACTTGACACTTCTTAGAACCAAATCCGTCGAAACGTCGGATTTGCAAGCATTTGAAAATAGATCGACTAGAACCTACTCACTAGGAGTCACATAGCTTTCAACATCTGAAAGCTACTTGCGACACTAAACCGCAAACCGTACCAACTAGGCTTAGGAAATGATTTCCGTAACCGATTTTTGTACCACAACGAGCTATACCCAAAGCTCCGAGGACACGGACGATACCTTAGAGTAACTCGAGTCAAGGCGGGTCCTAACAACCCATACACTATCCTATGACACGCCAATTTAGGTGTTAAAATACCCGTACACGATGTAGGCCTCAACGGAAACCTGACGCCACAACTGTGTCAGTCCGACTCTAGTACGCGTCAATTTGACGTATGAACTCGTTAAAGGTCAAAAGACCTGAACTGCTGATTCCACCAGCAAACAAGGAGTACGCGTCACAACTCTACCAAAAGAACCACGAAAGCAACACCAATGTTGCAGTCAACTAGACCCTGGACTACACCTAAGTAGCCCCACAGAAGTCGCAACCGTAATAGGCCTAAGTACCATCTCCATAGAGACACTCGCAGTAGCTCTCGTGTCTAAAGTAGGAAAAGTGGCCCGAGCGTCGGCAGTCAAGATACTCGCCTAGGCTCGAAAATCTCTGGCCCTTCAAGGCCCACCTGAACGAAATGGCCACACACGGGGGACTTCACCCCGCCATTCGATTTCCAAAAGAAGCACCGCCACTACTCCCCACTTAGACACCTGCTTATGCGAAAATCGTAACACATACCGAAAACACGGTGCAATCGAAGTTTATCGACTCGACATGCACACCGGGACACAAGTCCAAACCCCGCACTCACGTGCCTATGTATCGCAAGTCTTCCTAGGGTCAACCTAACCAATGGTTCAGTTCTTTTCATTTTCAGTTCAATTACATTTCAAAACAACCTGTGAATGGTGTTGTGGTTGTAACTTTCGCTCTGATACCATTTTAATCTGTCACGCTCCGGGTCATTTTAGAGTATAGAAACAACGGAAATTTTTTTTTTTTTTTTTTTTTTTAAACCTTGACCCCCAAGGACATGACAGATCTGCCACAAATACGGAGAGACCACTTTGTACACACGGACGAGTCTCCACTGTATTTGCACGGCATCGCACAAGTACAAGGAGTCTTTTACAATTATACAACCACAACAAAGTGTACTGAGATATTAATTCCAATCCACATACACATATTCACACCATTCACCACAGGTTCATTCACATTTACCTTTGTATATAAACAACATCTATCTTTTGAAATGTTCCCTACTCGGGAACGGGTTTTGAAACTCTAAGTTATAAAATTCCTTTTTGAAAACCTTTTACAAACTGTTTCCACACGGAAACCCTTTCTTTGAAAACACTACCACGAGGGGTAGAAATCCTTTTCCTTTGAAATGCTACCACGAAGGGTAGGAGACAGTTTAATTCACAAAACATGAGTTCTTTCATAAACTTCCAAAAATCATTATAAGTCTCAATCCACCATTAAAGTGAAGCTAGAACTGAACCATGATGTACTCTAAGTAATAAAACGAGAAATGTAAGGAAGTAACCGATACTGGTAGGAGCTAAGCGTACTCTAGACCCGCTCCTCACCTGCTGTCCCACTATGACCTGTAACGTCACCTGAAAAAGAAGAAGGCGAGGGGTGAGAACATGTAAACATGTCTCCCCCTCCCAGTGGGTATCCACTAGTAACGGAGTGAAACAAAGGAAAGACTGGTAAGTAGATACAGTAGCCAAAGTAAGCAGGAGAGAGATATATGTAGTATAAACAAACTGCTACTGTATGTATGCATCGAAAAGCTGAGAAAGTAAATACCCAATCCATAACCGCCAATATTGGTCCGCAGACCTCAGGCAATGCCCCCTGTATTTAAACCTGCATTCAACCCAATATAGCCTATGGGCTCACGGGTTGGGCAAAGTCCCGTAGACAGTCCCAAACCACTTTTCCGGAAAAGAACACACGTAGGTGGATCGGACCGCTTTGTGTTCGTGATATGCGCTCGAGTTCTGGGCGATCGATGCTGTTATGCTCAAAAACCATACGTCAGCAACTAGCTGACAATCCCGTCCCTAAAGGAACATCGGCCCCTTTTTGGGTCATCAAGTAAACTCGCCGACCACGTAGGTCACAGAAGCACTGAAACAAGCCGACCGAACAGGTCACTGAAACTGAAGCAAACCGACCGAACAGGTCACTGAGAAACTGTAAACAAGCCGACCGAATAGGTCACTGAAACTGAAGCAAACCGACCGAATAGGTCACTGAGAAACTGTAAACAAGCCGACCGAATAGGTCACTGAAACTGAAGCAAACAGACCGAATAGGTCACTGAGAAACTGTAAACAAGCCGACCGAATAGGTCACTGAAACTGAAGCAAACAGACCGAATAGGTCACTGAGAAACTGTAAAGGATCGACCAAGTAGGTCGCTGAAGAGCTGTAAACTCAAACCACTCTACTCCTATCAAGTATACTAAGCATGCATATACTGAGTAGGGAATAGGATCGACGGTAAGGTGCAAGTAAGAAAAGTAAAGTAGAGTAGAGTAAAGTGAAGGAGTGTCACCAAGCGTGTACCACTGTACGGATGTCAAACCGGATACCCACATCCCACAAACTAATCCCACGGAGATTGGTTTGCCGAAACCAATTACCGTAACTCGCCGGAAGTCCCGTAAACCACACCGGAACTCCGCCGGGACCCACGAACCGTCCCGAAAAGCACCGACTCGTGTCACGAGTCACCCGCTGCCATAAAACACTCCTAATTAGATGTTTTGGCAGCAAACACGAGATAACACTACAATACAATTATCGTCGGATAATTGTACGAATACGGGTTCCCGGAAGTGTCTATTTCGACACCGGAAACAACCGTCGCTCACCCGTCATTTCTAAACCCTCGAAATGACGCGGGTGACCAGCCAACAAGGCTCAGCGACACCGTAAATCACCACTAAGAGTTGTCGGAAGAAATCCGAACCGAACAACGTTCCGTCGGCGAATTTTGCCGAAAAACGCTTCGAAAATCACTTCTGATTTTCTGTAAAGTCCTGGGGCCTTGGACGATCAGTCCAGAGGTTACCCACAACATTCCTACGCTGTCTACAGCGACCACGAAATTCTAAATTGCATAAAAGTCCCTGAAGCTCCATAAAATCGCATTATTTCATGTGATTTAGGGCTATTATGGGTCGTGCACGCAAACCAGTGCACCATAAATTCTGAAACTGCACTCGCTGTAAGCCTTCGACATGCTGAAGACCGTGCTCGCCTTTCGGAGCACTTTCGGTCACTGTAGAACTCGCACGAGCGACACGAAGTTCCATAAACACTGCGCACAGCGCGTAAAGTACACATTTCCCGCTAATCGAGGCATCAAATGCCTAAGCGGAGGTGAGCATCGCGTTCAGCACGAGAAGGCGATGACCGTGCTCACCTCACTTGGTCAAAAAGACCAAGCGTGGCCTCGGGTGTGCCCAAAACCCTAGACTAGGTCTTGGTATTGAAAACTTGACTTACCGGACCAAGGAGGGCTAGGGTTGGCCGCCGCGACTTGGCGTGAGCGGTCGGCCGAGAGACGGGGCGCCGGGTCGGAGGGTCGAGTAAGTCGTCGGCGGCGGCGGGTGGCGGCCGGTGGCGCGACGCGGCGCACCAACCCGAGCAAGGCTCTCGGGTTGGGGGTTTCCGGCGGCACGGCGGCGGCGAGAAGGTCGGGCGGCGGTGGGTCGGCGCCGGGGACCACGGGGAGGCAGGGCTCCTTCCAAGGGCCAAGGGAGGTGCGGTGGAGGAGATGGTCCTCCTCGATGCGCACCCGGCCGAGGCGGCCGGGAGAAATGGGAGCGGCGGCGGAGACGTCGGTGACCGCCGGGGTGGCGCGCTGAGGTCGCCCGAGGTCCGGGAAGGTTGGCGCGACCCCGCGGTGGCGGCGGCGCGCGGTGGCGAGCGGCGGCGATCTCGCCGCCCCAACTCTCGGGTTGGGAGCACTCCGGCGGTGGCGCGGCGGCGGCGAAGATCGGGCGGGCGGGATCCGGTAGGAGATCGAGGAAGGCGGCGAGGGCAGGAGGCGGCGGGCGTGCGCTAGACCCGAGCCCTAGCCCGCTCGGGTCGGGGTGGCCGCGGACGGCTTCGACGGTTCGGGGCGGCGCGGCGTTGCTCGCGGTCGCCGGGAGGCCAGCCGGTGGGCGTCCGGTGCGGAAGAGGTCGGGGCACCCGACGGAAGCGGCGGCCGCGCGCGGGAGTCGGAGCGATCCGGCTCGGTGCAGGTGTCCGAGGCGGCGCGGACGGCAATGGCGGCGGCGGCGCCGGGACGACGGCGGCGGCGAGGACGGGCGCCGGCGGTTGGTCTCGGCCGGAGAGGAAGGTGCTTGGCGAGAGACCAACCCGCACGTGCTCGGGCCGAGGCGGTGGGTTGGGTGGCCGAGGGCGATGGAAGAGGAGTTGGCCGGAGGTTTTCCGGCGGCCGGAGGCGCTCGCCGGCGGGGGTGGCGCGCGCACAAGGTGCAGGGAATGCTGCTGGAGGCAGCTGAGGGCAGGGAGGTGAAGGGGTGGCTAGGGTTAGGGTTTGGGTCCAAGAAAACCCTAACACTACTATATATACACGTGTGCACAATTGCACTTTAGCCCACCACAGTCATCTTTTTACGTTCTAGTCCTGTCGGCATGTGTATTATACGTATAAGCCCTCTATATTCGAATTCGCGCATTTCGGCGCATAAAATATAGCGACTCTTCGCATTCGTCGTTTTGCAATTTCGACCCCTTTGCGTTCTTTTCGCGATTCCCGGAGATCCGTCCTTCAGATTCACGATCGGATCACGCCAGCGCGTTCGAGAACATCGAATCTGGCCTTTTACTTTGTTTGATTCGGTCTCGGATTCGCGAAGTATCACATCTCCTCTTTTTCTCCGTTATTCCCTAATTCTTTAACTTTTTAGGTCAAATCCTTCAAAACCCTTTTTATCGATAACCGTGAATCAGAATCCAATTCCGTCAGTGGCATTGGTTCCAGAATAGTCGAGCCGTTCGAAACGAGCTATTGGAAGCCTATGTTCGGAGTCCGGTACGCTCCTGGACCCTTCTTTACTCCGCGATTTCTCGAAAGTCCGGAGTTACTATTCACTTAAGTCGAATCTTACGGGTCGCGTAACTTTTCCGTTTTAGCTCGGTTTCGCCTGAAATTTGACGTGTGCTCTTATAATACAATTACGCACATATTCAACGTCTCCAAATATTTTATTTCTTGTTCTGGAAAAATGCCAGTTATTACATCATTCCTCGCTATAGGAAGTTTCGTCCCAGAAACTACGTCAAGGATCCCCTATAAACAAATGTGGATAACGCTCCCTCATAGAGGACTCAAGCTCCCAAGTCGCCTCACGCTCTTCGTGGTTTTCCCACTGAACTTTCACGTACGGAATGCTCCTGTTTCGCAACTGCTTCACTTCACGTGCCAAAACCCGCAACGGAGCCTCATCATTGCTCAGATCTCTCGTAACCGTATAGACGGCAGTCTGATGATTTGGGACGGATCCGGAACATACTTTCGAAGCATGGACACGTGAAAGACATTGTGCACCCGGGCGAGACTCGGAGGTAGGGCCAACCTGTACGCCACCGGACCAACCCGCTCCAGGATCTCAAACGTTCCCACAAATCGCGGACTAAACTTGTTCCGCAGACCGAACCGCTTGATCCCCCTGGATGGCGACACCTTGAGCAGCACGTGCTCACCGACCAGAAACTCTAGGTCACGCCTCCGCTGGTCCGCGTAGCTCCTCTGTCGACTCTGTGCAGTCTGAAGTCGCCCTCTCTCGCAATGCGAACCTTCGCCTCCGCATCCTCCGCTAAGTCAAGCCCGATCAACCGGCGTTCTCCGACATCGTCCCAACAGATAGGGGACCGACATCGACGCCCATCTAAAGCCTCGTACGGAGTCATCCCGATGCTCGCCTGGTAGCTAGCTGTTGTTATAGGCGAACTCCACCAGAGATAGGTAACGATACCATCCATCTCTATAATCCAGGACACAAACGCGTAGCATACCCTCGAGAGTCTGAATAACTCGCTCCGTCGTCGCTCTGTGGATAGAACGCGGTACTGTAGTTCAGCTTCGTACCCATAGCCTGCTGCAAACTCCTTCAAAAATAGGAAACGAAAGGAGTGTCCCGATCAGATACGATCGACACTGGCACACCGTGAAGTCGGACGATCTCGTCGATATATAACTGTGCTAGTCGATCACGGAACCACGTCGTGTGCATCGGCAGGAAGTGAGCCGATTTCGTCAGCCGATCCACTACAACCTAGATCGTATCATGGCCTCGCTGTGATCGAGGCAATCCGGTGACGAAATCCATGGTGATCTGCCCCCACTTCCATACGAGTACGCACCGTCTGCCTACGAATCGCAAGGACCCATCGGTGTATATGGTACAGTCCCCGAAACTTTACCAGGTACTCACCACAATCAAATTTGGATACTGCTCCACCAATGCGGTATCACCTGAGTACTAGTCAATCACACTTCCTTGTGTTTGGACAGAATCAATATTCCGAATAGGGAAAGGATAGGACTTCGGTCCCACCTGGACAAGACGAGGGTAAACTTTCCAACCCAAATCTACGGATCAAGATTCACTGGAATCATATCCATCTTATAACCTGCGGACAAAGATAGTCCCGCGTCCAGAACAATCCGATCCCATCTTGCAAATTCTGAGATAATAATTCATTCCTCTTGATTGCTAGGTCCACTCAACCTTGGTCCGCATAGTCGTAACTGTTCGACTACATCGATAGTTTACGTAAAAAGTCACAAAACAGCTCCACAAGTCGGAGTAAAATCTCAAAGGCCGAAAGGCACACTCCGACTAGCCAACAACGTCAACCTGCTCACTACGAGCACATACGAAACGTCGTTCAAACAACTTGAGTCAAATCACTTACCTCGGAGACCACAGTCTCACTCTAGTTACTACACAAACTGTCGAAATCAAAACCTCGTCAACTGAAAACCACTTTTGGCATTCGACAGTCCTAGGTCCAAGACCTCATTTTCCACCTGACCAAAAGGTCCAAGGCTGACAATACCCATTGAACTAACTAGTCTGGTCGCTCAATATTGCAGTCAAACCAACACGTGGTCCATGCAAGTCCATCCCTTGATGCACTGGATTGCCAATCGCACTATGCGTTACTAACCATCGGTGCTGCACAACATCCGTCTCCACGAGACCACATTCTTCTTTGTCCTACAAGGGACCACTAGCGATCAATATTCCGAGCAACACCAAATACTTGTCTCATTGAGACCCGGCGCACGTCACCACTTGATCGGACAAGCATACCACTCCTAGATTTGCACAAATAATTTGAGAAGCAAACCCTAACCATTATCACATACGGTGATTATCAAAGCCGACTGCCAGACTTAAGTCGCCCAATAACTGTGATTTCGAACCTCTCTCCAAATAGACTGAGACTACTATAAACACCCAGACTCGAACTAGAGTCAAATCCATCTGCAGTTATGATGAATCAACTGCGCAAATTTGCCAGGGAATAACCCAAGGCTCACTACTTGGTCAGAGACAACCAACACTCAAGAGTTTCCAAGACAATCTAGGGAAAACATCGACCCAATCTATAAGTCCCAAACAGGGAAAGGGATATTTCGTCTCACTTTCGACAGTATATTGTCTGCAGCCAATATACTTATCAAAAGAAAAGTGAAATACCCAAGATCCACTACCAACATCGAGTTGGAAGCGTGACACCTCGAAGTATCAAGCCACTTGACACTTCTTCGCTGAACCAAATCCGTCGAAACGTCAGATTTGCAAGCCGACATTTGAAAATAGATCGACTCCGAACCTACTCACTAGGAGTCACATAGCTTTCAACATCTGAAAGCTACTTGCGACACTAAACCGCAAACCGTACCAACTAGGCTTAGGAAATGATTTCCGTAACCGATTTTTGTACCACAACGAGCTATACCCAAAGCTCCGAGGACTCGGACGATACCTTAGAGTAACTCGAGTCAAGGCGGGTCCTAACAACCCATGCACTATCCTATGACACGCCAATTTAGGTGTTAAAATACCCGTACACGATGTAGGCCTCAACGGAAACCTGACGCCACAACTGTGTCAGTCCGACTCTAGTACGCGTCAATTTGACGTATGAACTCGTTAAAGGTCAAAAGACCTGAACTGCTGATTCCACCAGCAAACAAGGAGTACGCGTCACAACTCTACCAAAAGAACCACGAAAGCAACACCAATGTTGCAGTCAACTAGACCCTGGACTACACCTAAGTAGCCCCACAGAAGTCGCAACCGTAATAGGCCTAAGTACCATCTCCATAGAGACACTCGCAGTAGCTCTCGTGTCTAAAGTAGGAAAAGTGGCCCGAGCGTCGGCAGTCAAGATACTCGCCTAGGCTCGAAAATCTCTGGCCCTTCAAGGCCCACCTGACCGAAATGGCCACACACGGGGGACTTCACCCCGCCATTCGATTTCCAAAAGAAGCACCGCCACTACTCCCCACTTAGACACCCGCTTATGCGAAAATCGTAACACATACCACAAACACCGTGCACTCGACGTTTATCGACTCGACATGCACACCGGGACACAAGTCCAAACCCCGCACTCACGTGCCTATGTATCGCAAGTCTTCCTAGGGTCAACCTAACCAATGGTTCAGTTCTTTTCATTTTCAGTTCAATTACATTTCAAAACAACCTGTGAATGGTGTTGTGGTTGTAACTTTCGCTCTGATACCATTTTAATCTGTCACGCTCCGGGTCATTTTAGAGTATAGAAACAACGGAAATTTTTTTTTTTTATAAACCTTGACCCCCAAGGACATGACAGACCTGCCACAAATACAGAGAGACCATTGTACACACGGACAGAGTCTCCCCTGTATTTGCACGGCATCGCACAAGTACAAGGAGTCTTTTACAATCATACAACCACAACAAAGTGTACAGATATTAATTTCAATCAACATACACATATTCACACCATTCACCACAGGTTCATTCACATTTACCTTTGTATATAAACAACATCTATCTTTTGAAATGTTCCCTACTCGGGAACGGGTTTTGAAACTCTAAGTTATAAAATCCCTTTTTGAAAACCTTTTACAAACTGTTTCCACACGGAAACCCTTTCTTTGAAAACACTACCACGAGGGGTAGAAATCCTTTTCCTTTGAAATGCTACCACGAAGGGTAGGAGACAGTTTAAAACACAAAACATGAGTCCATTCATAAACTTCCAAAAAACATAATAAGTCTCAATCCACCATTAAAGTGAAGCTAGAACTGAACCATGATGTACTCTAAGTAATAAAACGAGAAATGTAAGGAAGTAACCGATACTGGTAGGAGCTAAGCGTACTCTAGACCCGCTCCTCACCTGCTGTCCCACTATGACCTGTAACGTCACCTGAAAAAGAAGGCGAGGGTGAGAACATGTAAACATGTCTCCCTCCCTGGGTATCCACTAGTAACGGAGTGAAACAAAGGAAAGACTGGTAAGTAGATACGGTAGCCAAAGTAAGCAGGAGAGAGATATATGTAGTATAAACAAACTGCTACTGTATGTATGCATCGAAAAGCTGAGAAAGTAAATACCCAATCCATAACCGCCAATATGGGTCCGTTGCACCTCGTGCAATGCCCCCGTATTTAAACCTCGCATTCAACCCAATATAGCCTATGGGCTCACGGTTGGGCAAAGTCCCGTAGACAGTCCCAAAGCACTTTCCCGGAAAAGAACACCCTGGCCGGTGGATCAGACCGCCTGTGTTCGTGATATGCGCTCGAGTTCTGGGCGATCGATGCTGTTATGCTCAAAAACCATACGTCAGCAACTAGCTGACAATCCCGTCCCTAAAGGAACATCGGCCCCTTTTTGGGTCATCAAGTAAACTCGCCGACCACGTAGGTCACAGAAGCACTGAAACAAGCCGACCGAACAGGTCACTGAAACTGAAGCAAACCGACCGAACAGGTCACTGAGAAACTGTAAACAAGCCGACCGAATAGGTCACTGAAACTGAAGCAAACCGACCGAATAGGTCACTGAGAAACTGTAAACAAGCCGACCGAATAGGTCACTGAAACTGAAGCAAACAGACCGAATAGGTCACTGAGAAACTGTAAACAAGCCGACCGAATAGGTCACTGAAACTGAAGCAAACAGACCGAATAGGTCACTGAGAAACTGTAAAGGATCGACCAAGTAGGTCGCTGAAGAGCTGTAAACTCAAACCACTCTACTCCTATCAGGTATACTAAGCATGCATATACTGAGTAGAGGAAAGAAACGACTGTAAAGTGCAAGTAAGAAAAGTAAAGTAGAGTAGAGTAAAGTGAAGGAGTGTCACCAAGCGTGTACCACTGTACGGATGTCAAACCGGATACCCACATCCCACAAACTAATCCCACGGAGATTGGTTTTCCGAAACCAATTACCGTAACTCGCCGGAAGTCCCGTAAACCACACCGGAACTCCGCCGGGACCCACGAACCGTCCCGGAAAGCACCGACTCGTGTCACGAGTCACCCGCTGCCATAAAACACTCCTAATTAGATGTTTTGGCAGTAAACACGAGATAACACTACAATACAATTATCGTCGGATAATTGTACGAATACGGGTTCCCGAAAGTGTCTATTTCGACACCGGAACCAACCGTCGCTCACCCGTCATTTCTAAACCCTCGAAATGACGTGGGTGATCAGCCAACAAGGCTCAGTGACACCGTAAATCACCACTAAGAGTTGTCGGAAGAAATCCGAACCGAACAACGTTCCGTCGGCGAATTTTGCCGAAAAACGCTTCGAAAATCACTTCTGATTTTCTGTAAAGTCCTGGGGCCTTGGACGATCAGTCCAGAGGTTACCCACAACATTCCTACGCTGTCTACAGCGACCACGAAATTCTAAATTGCATAAAAGTCCCTGAAGCTCCATAAAATCGCATTATTTCATGTGATTTAGGGCTATTATGGGTCGTGCACGCAAACCAGTGCACCATAAATTCTGAAACTGCACTCGCTGTAAGCCTTCGACATGCTGAAGACCGTGCTCGCCTTTCGGAGCACTTTCGGTCACTGTAGAACTCGCACGAGCGACACGAAGTTCCATAAACACTGCGCACAGCGCGTAAAGTACACATTTCCCGCTAATCGAGGCATCAAATGCCTAAGCGGAGGTGAGCATCGCGTTCAGCACGAGAAGGCGATGACCGTGCTCACCTCACTTGGTCAAAAAGACCAACTGTGGCCTCGGGAATTGTGCCCAAAACCCTAGACTAGGTGCTGGTATTGAAAACTTGACTTACCAGACCAAGGAGGGCTAGGGTTGGCCGCCGGCGGCTTGGCGGCGGGCGGTCCGACCGGGGACGGGAGCGCCGGGTCGGAGGGGTCCGAGTAAGTCGTCTGCCGGCGGCGGGTGGCGGCCGGTGGCGCGACGGCGACGCACCAACCCGAGCAAGGCTCTCGGGTTGGGGGTTTCCGGCGCACGGCGGCGGCCGGGGAAGGTCGGGCCGGCGGTGGGTCGGCGCCGGGGACCACGGGGAGACCGGGCTCCTTCCAAGGGCCAAGGGGAGGTGCGGTGGAGGAGATGGTCCTCCTCGGTGCACCAGCCCCGAGGCGGCCGGGAGAAATGGGAGCGGCGGCGGAGACGTCGGTGACCGCCGGGTGGCGCGCCCGAGGTCGCCCGAGGTCCGGAAGGTTGGCGCAGCCCGCGCGGGGTGGCGGCGGCGCGCGGTGGCGAGGCGGCGGCCGATCTAAGCCGCCCCCAACTCTCGGGTTGGGAGCACTCCGCGGTGGCGCGGCGGCGGCGAAGATCGGGCGCCTGGGATCCGGCCCGAGGAGATCGAGGGAAGGCGGCGAGGGCCCGAGGAGGCGGGCCGTGGCGCTAGACCCGAGCCCTAGCCCGCTCGGGTCCGTGGTGGCCGCAGACGGCGGCGGCGCGGCGTTGCTCGCGGTCGCGGGAGGCCCGCCGGTGGGGTCCGGTGCGGAAGAGGTCGGGGGCACCCGGGGAAAGCGGCGCGCGCAGAGTCGGAGGCGATCCGGCTCGATCGGTGTCCGAGAGCGGCCGCGGAGGCAAGAATGGCGGCGGCGGCGCCGGGACGGCGGCGGCGGGGACGGCGCCGGCGGTTGGTCTCGGCCCGAGAGGAAGGTGCTTGGCCCGGAGACCAACCCGCACGTGCTCGGTCCGAGGCGGTGGGTTGGGTGGCCGAGGGAGATGGAAGAGGAGTTGGCTGGAGGTTTTCCGGCGGCCGGAGGCGCTCGCCGGCGGGGGTGGCGCGCGCACAAGGTGCAGGGAATGCTGCTGGAGGCAGCTGAGGGCAGGGAGGTGAAGGGGTGGCTAGGGTTAGGGTTTGGGTCCAAGAAAACCCTAACACTACTATATATACACGTGTGCACAATTGCACTTTAGCCCACCACAGTCATCTTTTTACGTTCTAGTCCCTGTCAGCATGTGTATTATACGTATAAGCCCCTCTATATTCGAATTCGCGCATTTCGGCGCATAAAATATAGCGACTCTTCGCATTCCGTCGTTTTGCGATTTCGACCCCTTTGCGTTCTTTTCGCGATTCCCGGAGATCCGTCCGTCAGATTCACGATCGGATCACGCCAGCGCGTTCAGCGCGTCGAGAACATCGAATCTGGCCTTTTACTTTGTTTGATTCGGTCTCGGATTCGCGAAGTATCACATCTCCTCTTTTTCTCCGTTATTCCCTAATTCTTTAACTTTTTAGGTCAAATCCTTCAAAACCCTTTTTATCGATAACCGTGAATCAGAATCCAATTCCGTCGTGGCATTGGTTCCAATAGTCGAGCCGTTCGAAACGAGCTATTGGAAGCCTATGTTCGAGTCCCAGACGCTCCCGGACCTTCTTTACTCCGCGATTTCTCGAAAGTCCAGAGTTACTATTCACTTAAGTCGAATCTTACGGGTCGCGTAACTTTTCCGTTTTAGCTCGGTTTCGCCTGAAATTTGACGTGTGCTCTTATAATACAATTACGCACATATTCAACGTCTCCAAATATTTTATTTCTTGTTCTGGAAAAATGCCAGTTATTACATCATTCCCTCCTTATAGGAAGTTTCGTCCCCGAAACTAAGTCAAGGATCCCCCATAAACAAATGTGGATAACGCTCCCTCATAGAGGACTCAAGCTCCCAAGTCGCCTCACGCTCTTCGTGGTTTTCCCACTGAACTTTCACGTACGGAATGCTCCTGTTTCGCAACTGCTTCACTTCACGTGCCAAAACCCGCAACGGAGCCTCATCATTGCTCAGATCTCTCGTAACCGTATAGACGGCAGTCTGATGATTTGGGACGGATCCGGAACATACTTTCGAAGCATGGACACGTGAAAGACATTGTGCACCCGGGCGAGACTCGGAGGTAGGGCCAACCCGTACGCCACGACCAACCCGCTCCAGGATCTCAAACGTTCCCACAAATCGCGGACTAAACTTGTTCCGCACCGAACCGCTTGATCCCCCCGGATGGCGACACCTTGAGCAAAGACGTGCTCACCGACCGTAAACTCTAGGTCACGCTCCGCCGGTCCGCGTAGCTCCTCTCGTCGACTCGTGCGCCTCCGAAGTCGCCTCTCTCGCAATGCGAACCTTCGCCTCCGCATCCTCCGCTAAGTCAAGCCCGATCAACCGGCGTTCTCCGACATCGTCCCAACAGATAGGGGACCGACATCGACGCCCATCTAAAGCCTCGTACGGAGTCATCCCGATGCTCGCCTGGTAGCTAGCTGTTGTTATAGGCGAACTCCACCAGAGATAGGTAACGATACCATCCATCTCTATAATCCAGGACACAAACGCGTAGCATACCCTCGAGAGTCTGAATAACTCGCTCTGACTGTCCGTCGCTCTGTGGATAGAACGCGGTACTGTAGTTCAGCTTCGTACCCATAGCCTGCTGCAAACTCCTTCAAAAATAGGAAACGAAAGGAGTGTCCCGATCAGATACGATCGACACTGGCACACCGTGAAGTCGGACGATCTCGTCGATATATAACTGTGCCAGTCGATCACGGAACCACGTCGTGTGCATCGGCAGGAAGTGAGCCGATTTTGTCAGCCGATCCACTACAACCTAGATCGTATCATGGCCTCGCTGTGATCGAGGCAATCCAGTGACGAAATCCATAGAAATCTGCTCCCACTTCCATACGGGGTACGCACCATCTGCCTCTGAATCGCAAGGACCCATCAGTGTATATGGTAAAGTCCCCGAAACTTGACCAGGTACTCACCACAATCAAATTTGGATACTGCTCCACCAATGCGGTATCACCTGAGTACTAGTCAATCACACTTCCTTGTGTTTGGACAGAATCAATATTCCGAATAGGGAAAGGATAGGACTTCGGTCCCACCTGGACAAGACGAGGGTAAACTTTCCAACCCAAATCTACGGATCAAGATTCACTGGAATCATATCCATCTTATAACCTGCGGACAAAGATAGTCCCGCGTCCAGAACAATCCGATCCCATCTTGCAAATTCTGAGATAATAATTCATTCCTCTTGATTGCTAGGTCCACTCAACCTTGGTCCGCATAGTCGTAACTGTTCGACTACATCGATAGTTTACGTAAAAAGTCACAAAACAGCTCCACAAGTCCGGAGTAAAATCTCAAAGGCCGAAAGGCACACTCCGACTAGCCAACAACGTCAACCTGCTCACTACGAGCACATACGAAACGTCGTTCAAACAACTTGAGTCAAATCACTTACCGGAGACCACAGTGTCACTCTAGTTACTACACAAACTGTCGAAATCAAAACCTCGTCAACTGAAAACCACTTTTGGCATTCGACAGTCCTAGGTCCAAGACCTCATTTTCCACCTGACCAAAAGGTCCAAGGCTGACAATACCCATTGAACTAACTAATTTGTTCGCTCAACATTGCAGTCAAACCAACACGTGGTCCATGCAAGTCCATCCCTTGATGCACAGGATTGCCAATCGCACTATGCGTTACTAACCATCGGTGATGCTCAACATCCGTCTCCACGAGACCCTGTTGCTGCTGTCCTACAAGGGACCCTAGCGATCAATATTCCGAGCAACACCAAATACTTGTCTCATTGAGACCCAGGCGCACCTGTCACCACTTGATCGGACAAGCATACCACTCCTAGATTTGCACAAATAATTTGAGAAGCAAACCCTAACCATTATCACATACGGTGATTATCAAAGCCGACAACCAGACTTAAGTCGCCCAATAACTGTGATTTCGAACCTCTCTCCAAATAGACTGAGACTACTATAAACACCCAGACTCGAACTAGAGTCAAATCCATCTGTAGTTATGATGAATCAACTACGCAAATTTGCCAGGGAATAACCCAAGGCTCACTACTTGGTCAGAGACAACCAACACTCAAGAGTTTCCAAGACAATCTAGGGAAAACATCGACCCAATCTATAAGTCCCAACAGGAAAGGGATATTTCGTCTCACTTTCGACAAGATATTGTCTCACCAATATACTTATCAAAAGAAAAGTGAAATACCCAAGATCCACTACCAACATCGAGTTGGAAGCGTGACACCTCGAAGTATCAAGCCACTTGACACTTCTTCGCTGAACCAAATCCGTCGAAACGTCGGATTTGCAAGCCGACATTTGAAAATAGATCGACTCCGAACCTACTCACTAGGAGTCACATAGCTTTCAACATCTGAAAGCTACTTGCGACACTAAACCGCAAACCGTACCAACTAGGCTTAGGAAATGATTTCCGTAACCGATTTTTGTACCACAACGAGCTATACCCAAAGCTCCGAGGACTCGGACGATACCTTAGAGTAACTCGAGTCAAGGCGGGTCCTAACAACCCATACACTATCCTATGACACGCCAATTTAGGTGTTAAAATACCCGTACACGATGTAGGCCTCAACGGAAACCTGACGCCACAACTGTGTCAGTCCGACTCTAGTACGCGTCAATTTGACGTATGAACTCGTTAAAGGTCAAAAGACCTGAACTGCTGATTCCACCAGCAAACAAGGAGTACGCGTCACAACTCTACCAAAAGAACCACGAAAGCAACACCAATGTTGCAGTCAACTAGACCCTGGACTACACCTAAGTAGCCCCACAGAAGTCGCAACCGTAATAGGCCTAAGTACCATCTCCATAGAGACACTCGCAGTAGCTCTCGTGTCTAAAGTAGGAAAAGTGGCCCGAGCGTCGGCAGTCAAGATACTCGCCTAGGCTCGAAAATCTCTGGCTCTTCAAGGCCCACCTGACCGAAATGGCCACACACGGGGGACTTCACCCCGCCATTCGATTTCCAAAAGAAGCACCGCCACTACTCCCCACTTAGACACCTGCTTATGCGAAAATCGTAACACATACCGAAAACACGGTGCAATCGAAGTTTATCGACTCGACATGCACACCGGGACACAAGTCCAAACCCCGCACTCACGTGCCTATGTATCGCAAGTCTTCCTAGGGTCAACCTAACCAATGGTTCAGTTCTTTTCATTTTAAACTCAATTACTTTTCAAAGTAACCTGTGAATGGTGTTGTGGTTGTAACTTTCGCTCTGATACCATTTTAATCTGTCACGCTCCGGGTCTTTTTAGAGTATAGAAACAACGGAAATTTTTTTTTTTTTTTTTTTTTATAAACCTTGACCCCCAAGGACATGACAGACCTGCCACAAATACAGAGAGACCACTGTACACACGGACAGAGTCTCCCCTGTATTTGCACGGCATCGCACAAGTACAAGGAGTCTTTTACAATTATACAACCACAACAAAGTGTACAGATATTAATTTCAATCAACATACACATATTCACACCATTCACCACAGGTTCATTCACATTTACCTTTGTATATAAACAACATCTATCTTTTGAAATGTTCCCTACTCGGGAACGGGTTTTGAAACTCTAAGTTATAAAATTCCTTTTTGAAAACCTTTTACAAACTGTTTCCACACGGAAACCCTTTCTTTGAAAACACTACCACGAGGGTAGAAATCCTTTTCCTTTGAAATGCTACCACGAAGGGTAGGAGAGTTTAATTCACAAAACATGAGTTCTTTCATAAACTTCCAAAAATCATTATAAGTCTCAATCCACCATTAAAGTGAAGCTAGAACTGAACCATGATGTACTCTAAGTAATAAAACGAGAAATGTAAGGAAGTAAAATGCTTGGTAGGAGCTAAGCGTACTCTAGACCCGCTCCTCTTTCTTTGTCCCACTATGACTGTAACGTCACTGAAAAAGAAGAAGGCGAGGGTGAGAACATGTAAACATGTCTCCCCTCCCGGTGGGTATCCACTAGTAACGGAGTGAACCAAAGGAAAGACTGGTAAGTAGATAAAGTATCCAAAGTAAGCAGGTGAGAGATATATGTAGTATAAACAAGCGCTCTTTGTATGTATGCATCGAAAAGCTGAGAAAGTAAATACCCAATCCATAACCGCCAATATTGGTCCGCAGACCTCAGGCAATGCCCCCTGTATTTAAACCTGCATTCAACCCAATATAGCCTATGGGCTCACGGGTTGGGCAAAGTCCCGTAGACAGTCCCAAACCACTTTTCCGGAAAAGAACACCCTGGCCGGTGGATCAGACCTTTGTGTTCGTGATATGCGCTCGAGTTACGGCGATCGATCGTTATGCTCAAAAACCATACGTCAGCAACTAGCTGACAATCCCGTCCCTAAAGGAACATCGGCCCCTTTTTGGGTCATCAAGTAAACTCGCCGACCACGTAGGTCACAGAAGCACTGAAACAAGCCGACCGAACAGGTCACTGAAACTGAAGCAAACCTACCGAACAGTCCTTTGAGAAAGCGTAAACAAGCGACCGAATAGGTCATGAAAGCAAGCAAACCGACCGAACAGGTCACTGAGAAACTGTAAACAAGCCGACCGAATAGGTCAGAAAGCTAAGCAAACG
Source organism: Aechmea fasciata (assembly GCA_025177825.1). Taxonomy (NCBI): domain Eukaryota; kingdom Viridiplantae; phylum Streptophyta; class Magnoliopsida; order Poales; family Bromeliaceae; genus Aechmea; species Aechmea fasciata. Next base: position 14,317,382 of record CM045923.1, read on the forward strand.
GACCGAATGAGTCAGCGAGAAAGCGTAAACAAGCGACCGAATAGGTCAACGAAAACAAGCCGACCGAATAGGTCACTGAGAAACTGTAAAGGATCGACCAAGTAGGTCGCTGAAGAGCTGTAAACTCAAACCACTCTACTCCTATCAGGTATACTAAGCATGCATATACTGAGTAGAGGAAAGAAACGACTGTAAAGTGCAAGTAAGAAAAGTAAAGTAGAGTAGAGTAAAGTGAAGGAGTGTCACCAAGCGTGTACCACTGTACGGATGTCAAACCGGATACCAACATCCCACAAACTAATCCCACGGAGATTGGTTTTCCGAAACCAATTACCGTAACTCGCCGGAAGTCCCGTAAACCACACCGGAACTCCGCCGGGACCCACGAACCGTCCCGAAAAGCACCGACTCGTGTCACGAGTCACCCGCTGCCATAAAACACTCCTAATTAGATGTTTTGGCAGCAAACACGAGATAACACTACAATACAATTATCGTCGGATAATTGTACGAATACGGGTTCCCGAAAGTGTCTATTTCGACACCGGAACCAACCGTCGCTCACCCGTCATTTCTAAACCCTCGAAATGACGTGGGTGATCAGCCAACAAGGCTCAGTGACACCGTAAATCACCACTAAGAGTTGTCGGAAGAAATCCGACCCGAACAACGTTCCGTCGGCGAATTTTGCCGAAAAACGCTTCGAAAATCACTTCTGATTTTCTGTAAAGTCCTGGGGCCTTGGACGATCAGTCCAGAGGTTACCCGCAACATTCCTACGCTGTCTACAGCGACCACGAAATTCTAAATTGCATAAAAGTCCCTGAAGCTCCATAAAATCGCATTATTTCATGCGATTTAGGGCTATTATGGGTCGTGCACGCAAACCAGTGCACCATAAATTCTGAAAACGCACTCGCTGTAAGTCTTCGACATGCTGAAGACCGTGCTCACCTTTCGGAGCACTATCGGTCACTGTAGAACTCGCACGAGCGACACGAAGTTCTGTAAACACTGCGCACAGCGCGTAAAGTACACATTTCCCGCTAATCGAGGCATCAAATGCCTAAGCGGAGGTGAGCATCGCGTTCAGCACGAGAAGGCGATGACCGTGCTCACCTCACTTGGTCAAAAAGACCAACTGTGGCCTCGGGAATTGTGCCCAAAACCCTAGACTAGGTGCTGGTATTGAAAACTTGACTTACCAGACCAAGGAGGGCTAGGGTTGGCCGCCGGCGGCTTGGCGGCGGGCGGTCCGACCGGGGACGGGAGCGCCGGTCGGAGGGTCCGAGTAAGTCGTCGGCCGGCGGCGGGTGGCGGCCGGTGGCGCGACGGCGCGCACCAACCCGAGCAAGGCTCTCGGGTTGGGGGTTTCCGGCGGCACGGCGGCGGCGAGAGAAGGTCGGGCGGCGGTGGGTCGGCGCCGGGGACCACGGGGAGGCAGGGCTCCCTTCCAAGGGCCAAGGGAGGTGCGGTGGAGGAGATGGTCCTCCTCGGTCTGCACCGGCCGAGGCGGCCGGGAAGAAATGGGACGACGGCGGAGACGTCGGTGGCCGCCGGGGTGGCGCGCTGAGGTCGCCGAGGTCCGGGAAGGTTGGCGCGACGCGGGGGTGGCGGCGGCGCGCGGTGGCGAGCGGCGGCGATCTCGCCCCAACTCTCGGGTTGGGAGCACTCCGGCGGTGGCGCGGCGGCGGCGAAGATCGGGCGGCGGGATCCGGTAGGAGATCGAGGAAGGCGGCGAGGGCAGGAGGCGGCGGGCGTGCGCTGACCCGAGCCCTAGCCCGCTCGGGTCGGGGTGGCCGCAGACGGCTTCGACGGTTCGGGGCGGCGCCGGCGTTGCTCGCGGTCGCCGGGGAGGCCGCCGTGGTCGTCCGGTGCGGAAGAGGTCGGGAGCACCCAGACGGAAGCGCGGCCGCGCGCGCGGGAGTCGGAGCGATCCGGCTCGATGCAGGTGTCCGAGAGCGACCGCGAGACGACAATGGCGGCGGCGGCGCCGGGGACGGCGGCGGCCGGGACGGCGCCGGCGGTTGGTCTCGCCCCGGAGAGGAAGGTGCTTGGCCCAGAGACCAACCCGCACGTGCTCGGGCCGAGGTGGTGGGTTGGGTGGCCGAGGGAGATGGAAGAGGAGTTGGCTGGAGGTTTTCCGGCGGCCGGAGGCGCTCGCTGGCGGGGGGTGGCGCGCGCACAGGGTGCAGGGGATGATGCTGGAGGCGGCTGAGGGCTGGGAGGTGAAGGGGTGGCTAGGGCTAGGGTTTGGGTCCGAGAAAACCCTAACACTACTATATATACACGTGTGCACAATTGCACTTTAGCCCACCACCGTCATCTTTTTACGTTCTAGTCCCTGTCAGCATGTGTATTATACGTATAAGCCCCTCTATATTCGAATTCGCGCATTTCGGCGCATAAAATATAGCGACTCTTCGCATTCCGTCGTTTTGCGATTTCGACCCCTTTGCGTTCTTTTCGCGATTCCCGGAGATCCGTCCGTCAGATTCACGATCGGATCACGCCAGCGCGTTCAGCGCGTCGAGAACATCGAATCTGGCCTTTTACTTTGTTTGATTCGGTCTCGGATTCGCGAAGTATCACATCTCCTCTTTTTCTCCGTTATTCCCTAATTCTTTAACTTTTTAGGTCAAATCCTTCAAAACCCTTTTTATCGATAACCGTGAATCAGAATCCAATTCCGTCAGTGGCATTGGTTCCAGAATAGTCGAGCCGTTCGAAACGAGCTATTGGAAGCCTATGTTCGGAGTCCGGTACGCTCCTGGACCCTTCTTTACTCCGCGATTTCTCGAAAGTCCGGAGTTACTATTCACTTAAGTCGAATCTTACGGGTCGCGTAACTTTTCCGTTTTAGCTCGGTTTCGCCTGAAATTTGACGTGTGCTCTTATAATACAATTACGCACATATTCAACGTCTCCAAATATTTTATTTCTTGTTCTGGAAAAATGCCAGTTATTACATCATTCCCTCCTTATAGGAAGTTTCGTCCCCGAAACTAAGTCAAGGATCCCCCATAAACAAATGTGGATAACGCTCCCTCATAGAGGACTCAAGCTCCCAAGTCGCCTCACGCTCTTCGTGGTTTTCCCACTGAACTTTCACGTACGGAATGCTCTGTTTCGCCGCTTCACTTCACGTGCCAAAACCCGCAACGGAGCCTCATCATTGCTCGGATCTCTCGTAGCAGTATAGACGGCGGTCGATGATTTGGGACGGATCCGAACATACTTTCGAAGCATGGACACGTGAAAGACATTGTGCACCCGGGCGAGACTCGGAGGTAGGGCCAACCTGTACGCCACCGGACCAACCCGCTCCAGGATCTCAAACGTTCCCACAAATCGCGGACTAAACTTGTTCCGCAGACCGAACCGCTTGATCCCCCTGGATGGCGACACCTTGAGCAGCACGTGCTCACCGACCAGAAACTCTAGGTCACGCCTCCGCTGGTCCGCGTAGCTCCTCGTCGACTACGTGCGATGCGAAGTCGCCCTCTCTCGCAATGCGAACCTTCGCCTCCGCATCCTCCGCTAAGTCAAGCCCGATCAACCGGCGTTCTCCGACATCGTCCCAACAGATAGGGGACCGACATCGACGCCCATCTAAAGCCTCGTACGGAGTCATCCCGATGCTCGCCTGGTAGCTAGCTGTTGTTATAGGCGAACTCCACCAGAGATAGGTAACGATACCATCCATCTCTATAATCCAGGACACAAACGCGTAGCATACCCTCGAGAGTCTGAATAACTCGCTCTGACTGTCCGTCGCTCTGTGGATAGAACGCGGTACTGTAGTTCAGCTTCGTACCCATAGCCTGCTGCAAACTCCTTCAAAAATAGGAAACGAAAGGAGTGTCCCGATCAGATACGATCGACACTGGCACACCGTGAAGTCGGACGATCTCGTCGATATATAACTGTGCCAGTCGATCACGGAACCACGTCGTGTGCATCGGCAGGAAGTGAGCCGATTTCGTCAGCCGATCCACTACAACCTAGATCGTATCATGGCCTCGCTGTGATCGAGGCAATCCGGTGACGAAATTCATGGTGATCTGCTCCCACTTCCATACGGGGTACGCACCATCTGCCTCTGAATCGCAAGGACCCATCAGTGTATATGGTAAAGTCCCCGAAACTTGACCAGGTACTCACCACAATCAAATTTGGATACTGCTCCGCCAATGCGGTATCACCTTTGAGTACTGGTCAATCACACTTCCTTGTGTTTGGACAGAATCAATATTCCGAATAGGGAAAGGATAGGACTTCGGTCCCACCTGGACAAGACGAGGGTAAACTTTCCAACCCAAATCTACGGATCAAGATTCACTGGAATCATATCCATCTTATAACCTGCGGACAAAGATAGTCCCGCGTCCAGAACAATCCGATCCCATCTTGCAAATTCTGAGATAATAATTCATTCCTCTTGATTGCTAGGTCCACTCAACCTTGGTCCGCATAGTCGTAACTGTTCGACTACATCGATAGTTTACGTAAAAAGTCACAAAACCGCTCCACAAGTCCGGAGTAAAATCTCAAAGGCCGAAAGGCACACTCCGACTAGCCAACAACGTCAACCTGCTCACTACGAGCACATACGAAACGTCGTTCAAACAACTTGAGTCAAATCACTTACCTCGGAGACCACAGTCTCACTCTAGTTACTACACAAACTGTCGAAATCAAAACCTCGTCAACTGAAAACCACTTTTGGCATTCGACAGTCCTAGGTCCAAGACCTCATTTTCCACCTGACCAAAAGGTCCAAGGCTGACAATACCCATTGAACTAAACAATTTGTTCGCTCAATTTTGCGTCAAACCAACACGTGGTCCATGCAAGTCCATCCCTTGATGCACGGGATTGCCAATCGCACTATGCGTTACTAACCATCGGTGATGCTCAACATCCGTCTCCACGAGACCCTGTTGCTGCTGTCCTACAAGGGACCCTAGCGATCAATATTCCGAGCAACACCAAATACTTGTCTCATTGAGACCCAGGCGCACCTGTCACCACTTGATCGGACAAGCATACCACTCCTAGATTTGCACAAATAATTTGAGAAGCAAACCCTAACCATTATCACATACGGTGATTATCAAAGCCGACAACCAGACTTAAGTCGCCCAATAACTGTGATTTCGAACCTCTCTCCAAATAGACTGAGACTACTATAAACACCCAGACTCGAACTAGAGTCAAATCCATCTGCAGTTATGATGAATCAACTGCGCAAATTTGCCAGGGAATAACCCAAGGCTCACTACTTGGTCAGAGACAACCAACACTCAAGAGTTTCCAAGACAATCTAGGGAAAACATCGACCCAATCTATAAGTCCCAAACAGGGAAAGGGATATTTCGTCTCACTTTCGACGATATATTGTCTGTGACCAATATACTTATCAAAAGAAAAGTGAAATACCCAAGATCCACTACCAACATCGAGTTGGAAGCGTGACACCTCGAAGTATCAAGCCACTTGACACTTCTTCGCTGAACCAAATCCGTCGAAACGTCAGATTTGCAAGCCGACATTTGAAAATAGATCGACTCCGAACCTACTCACTAGGAGTCACATAGCTTTCAACATCTGAAAGCTACTTGCGACACTAAACCGCAAACCGTACCAACTAGGCTTAGGAAATGATTTCGTAACCGATTTTTGTACCACAACGAGCTATACCCAAAGCTCGAGGACTCGGACGATACCTTAGAGTAACTCGAGTCAAGGCGGGTCCTAACAACCCATGCACTATCCTATGACACGCCAATTTAGGTGTTAAAATACCCGTACACGATGTAGGCCTCAACGGCAACCTGACGCCACAACTGTGTCAGTCCGACTCTAGTACGCGTCAATTTGACGTATGAACTCGTTAAAGGTCAAAAGACCTGAACTGCTGATTCCACCAGCAAACAAGGAGTACGCGTCACAACTCTACCAAAAGAACCACGAAAGCAACACCAATGTTGCAGTCAACTAGACCCTGGACTACACCTAAGTAGCCCCACAGAAGTCGCAACCGTAATAGGCCTAAGTACCATCTCCATAGAGACACTCGCAGTAGCTCTCGTGTCTAAAGTAGGAAAAGTGGCCCGAGCGTCGGCAGTCAAGATACTCGCCTAGGCTCGAAAATCTCTGGCCCTTCAAGGCCCACCTGACCGAAATGGCCACACACGGGGGACTTCACCCCGCCATTCGATTTCCAAAAGAAGCACCGCCACTACTCCCCACTTAGACACCTGCTTATGCGAAAATCGTAACACATACCGAAAACACGGTGCAATCGAAGTTTATCGACTCGACATGCACCGGACACAAGTCCAAACCCCGCACTCTCGTGCCTATGTATCGCAAGTCTTCCTAGGGTCAACCTAACCAATGGTTCAGTTCTTTTCATTTTCAGTTCAATTACATTTCAAAACAACCTGTGAATGGTGTTGTGGTTGTAACTTTCGCTCTGATACCATTTTAATCTGTCACGCTCCGGGTCATTTTAGAGTATAGAAACAACGGAAATTTTTTTTTTTTTTTTTTTTTTTTAAACCTTGACCCCCAAGGACATGACAGACCTGCCACAAATACAGGGAAGCCACTGTACACACGGACAGAGTCTCCCTGTATTTGTATTTGCACGGCATCGCACAAGTACAAGGAGTCTTTTACAATCATACAACCACAACAAAGGGTACAGATATTAATCCCAATCAACATACACATATTCACACAATTCATCACAGGTTCATTCACATTTACCTTTGTAGATAAACAACATCTATCTGTTGAAATGTTTCCTACCCGGGAACGGGTTTTGAAACTCTAAGTTATAAAATCCCTTTTTGAAAACCTTTTACAAACTGTTTCCACACGGAAACCCTTTCTTTGAAAACACTACCACGAGGGGTAGAAATCCTTTTCCTTTGAAATGCTACCACGAAGGGTAGGAGACAGTTTAATTCACAAAACATGAGTTCTTTCATAAACTTCCAAAAATCATTATAAGTCTCAATCCACCATTAAAGTGAAGCTAGAACTGAACCATGATGTACTCTAAGTAATAAAACGAGAAATGTAAGGAAGTAACCGATACTGGTAGGAGCTAAGCGTACTCTAGACCCGCTCCTCACCTGCTGTCCCACTATGACCTGTAACGTCACCTGAAAAAGAAGAAGGCGAGGGGTGAGAACATGTAAACATGTCTCCCCCTCCCAGTGGGTATCCACTAGTAACGGAGTAAAACAAAGGAAAGACGGTAAGTAGATACGGTAGCCAAAGTAAGCGGAGAGAGATATATGTAGTATAAACAAACCGCTACGCGTATGTATGCATCGAAAAGCTGAGAAAGTAAATACCCAATCCATAACCGCCAATATTGGTCCGCAGACCTCAGGCAATGCCCCCTGTATTTAAACCTGCATTCAACCCAATATAGCCTATGGGCTCACGGGTTGGGCAAAGTCCCGTAGACAGTCCCAAACCACTTTTCCGGAAAAGAACACCCTGGCCGGTGGATCAGACCGCCTGTGTTCGTGATATGCGCTCGAGTTCTGGGCGATCGATGCTGTTATGCTCAAAAACCATACGTCAGCAACTAGCTGACAATCCCGTCCCTAAAGGAACATCGGCCCCTTTTTGGGTCATTAAGTAAACTCGCCGACCACGTAGGTCACAGAACGCCTGAAACAAACCGACCAACCAAGTCACTGAAACTGAAACACACCGACCGAACAAGTCCGAGAAAGCTAAACAAGCCGACCGAATAGGTCAACAAGAAGCAAACCGACCGAATAGGTCCGAGAAATCGTAAACAAGCCGACCGAATGAGTCAGCGAAAAGAACAAACAATGAGGTGACGAATAGGTCAAAAAGCAAGAGAATAGGTCACCGAAATCGAAGCAAACAGACCGAATAGGTCATCGAGAAAGCATAAAGGATCGACCAAGTAGGTCGCTGAAGAGCTGTAAACTCAAACCACTCTACTCCTATCAGGTATACTAAGCATGCATATACTGAGTAGAGGAAAGAAACGACTGTAAAGTGCAAGTAAGAAAAGTAAAGTAGAGTAGAGTAAAGTGAAGGAGTGTCACCAAGCGTGTACCACTGTACGGATGTCAAACCGGATACCCACATCCCACAAACTAATCCCACGGAGATTGGTTTTCCGAAACCAATTACCGTAACTCGCCGGAAGTCCCGTAAACCACACCGGAACTCCGCCGGGACCCACGAACCGTCCCGAAAAGCACCGACTCGTGTCACGAGTCACCCGCTGCCATAAAACACTCCTAATTAGATGTTTTGGCAGTAAACACGAGATAACACTACAATACAATTATCGTCGGATAATTGTACGAATACGGGTTCCCGAAAGTGTCTATTTCGACACCGGAACCAACCGTCGCTCACCCGTCATTTCTAAACCCTCGAAATGACGCGGGTGACCAGCCAACAAGGCTCAGCGACACCGTAAATAATCTCTAAGAGATGTCGGAAGAAATCCGAACCGTAAACACGTTTCCGTTGGCGAACTTTGCCGAAAAACGCTTCGAAAATCACTTCGATTTTACGCAAAGTCTGGGGCCTTGGACGATCGGTCCGTAGGTTACCCACAACATTCCTACGCTGTCTCGACCACGAAATTCTAAATTGCATAAAAGTCCCTGAAGCTCCATAAAATCGCATTATTTCATGTGATTTAGGGCTATTATGGGTCGTGCACGCAAACCAGTGCACCATAAATTCTGAAACTGCACTCGCTGTAAGTCTTCGACATGCTGAAGACCGTGCTCGCCTTTCGGAGCACTTTCGGTCACTGTAGAACTCGCACGAGCGACACAAAGTTCCATAAACACTGCGCACAGCGCGTAAAGTACACATTTCCCGCTAATCGAGGCATCAAATGCCTAAGCGGAGGTGAGCATCGCGTTCAGCACGAGAAGGCGATGACCGTGCTCACCTCACTTGGTCAAAAAGACCAACTGTGGCCTCGGGAATTGTGCCCAAAACCCTAGACTAGGTGCTGGTATTGAAAACTTGACTTACCAGACCAAGGAGGGCTAGGGTTGGCCGCCGGCGGCTTGGCGGCGGTCCGGCCGGGGAGCGCCGGGTCGGAGGGTCCGAGTAAGTCGTCGGCCGGCGGGTGGCGGCCGGTGGCGCGACGGCGACGCACCAACCCGAGCAAGGCTCTCGGGTTGGGGGTTTCCGGCGGCACGGCGGCGGCGGGGAAGGTCGGGCGGCGGTGGGTCGGCGCCGGGGACCACGGGAGACCGGGGCTCCCTTCCAAGGGCCAGGGAGGTGCGGTGGAGGAGATGGTCCTCCTCGTGCCGCACCGGCCGAGGCGGCCGGGAGAAATGGGACGGCGGCCGGAGACGTCGGTGGCCGCCGGGGTGGCGCGCTGAGGTCGCCGAGGTCCGGGAAGGTTGGCGCGACCCGCGCGAGTGGCGGCGGCGCGCGCGCGGTGGCGAGCGGCGGCGATCTAAGCCGCCCCCAACTCTCGGGTTGGGAGCACTCGGCGGTGGCGCGGCGGCCGGCGAAGATCGGGCGGGCGGGATCCGGTAGGAGATCGAGGAAGGCGGCGAGGGCGAGGAGGCGGCGGGCGTGCGCTAGACCCGAGCCCTAGCCCGCTCGGGTCGGGGTGGCCGCAGACGGCTTCGACGGTTCGGGCGGCGCCGGCGTTGCTCGCGGTCGCCGGGGAGGCCGCCGATGTGGGTCCGTCTTGGGAAGAGGTCGGGGCACCCGACGGAAGCGGCGGCCGCGCGCAGAGTCGGAGGCGATCCGGCTCGGTGCAGGTGTCCGAGCGACCGCGAGGACGACAATGGCGGCGGCGGCGCTTCGGGACGGCGGCGGCGGGGACGGGCGCCGGCGGTTGGTCTCGGCCGGAGAGGAAGGTGCTTGGCCCCGGAGACCAACCCGCACGTGCTCGGGCCGAGGTGGTGGGTTGGGTGGCGAGGGAGATGGAAGAGGAGTTGGTGGAGGTTTCCGGCGGCGGAGCGCTCGCCGGCGGGGTGGCGCGCATAAGGTGCGAGGAATCTTTGCTGGAGGCGGTGAGCGAGGAGGTGAAGGGGTGGCTAGGGTTAGGGTTTGGGTCCAAGAAAACCCTAACACTACTATATATACACGTGTGCACAATTGCACTTTAGCCCACCACAGTCATCTTTTTACGTTCTAGTCCCTGTCAGCATGTGTATTATACGTATAAGCCCCTCTATATTCGAATTCGCGCATTTCGGCGCATAAAATATAGCGACTCTTCGCATTCCGTCGTTTTGCGATTTCGACCCCTTTGCGTTCTTTTCGCGATTCCCGGAGATCCGTCCGTCAGATTCACGATCGGATCACGCCAGCGCGTTCAGCGCGTCGAGAACATCGAATCTGGCCTTTTACTTTGTTTGATTCGGTCTCGGATTCGCGAAGTATCACATCTCCTCTTTTCTCCGTTATTCCCCAATTCTTTAACTTTTTAGGTCAAATCCTTCAAAACCCTTTTTATCGATAACCGTGAATCAGAATCCAATTCCGTCAGTGGCATTGGTTCCAGAATCGTCGAGCCGTTCGAAACGAGCTATTGGAAGCCTATGTTCGGAGTCCGGTACGCTCCTGGACCCTTCTTTACTCCGCGATTTCTCGAAAGTCCGGAGTTACTATTCACTTAAGTCGAATCTTACGGGTCGCGTAACTTTTCCGTTTTAGCTCGGTTTCGCCTGAAATTTGACGTGTGCTCTTATAATACAATTACGCACATATTCAACGTCTCCAAATATTTTATTTCTTGTTCTGAAAAAATGCCAGTTATTACACCACCCCCCCACCCCCTCCTCTTCTTTCTCCCTACGGCCCCCCCGTTTCCTCCCCCTCCCCCTCCACCTCCCCCCTCTCTCTCCCCCTCTTTTCCCTCTCTCTCTTTCCTCCCCCTCTCTCTCTCTCTCCAAGCAGTGGAGGTGGCGGCGATAGGCGGAGGGCGGGCGGGTGGGCACGGCGGCGGGCGGGCGCGAGCGCGGGCGCGCGGCGGGAGGAGGCGACGGGTGGGCGCGGCGGCGAGGCTCGGGCGGGCGGCGAGGGGGGAGGCGCTGAAAAGAGGGCGAGGCGCGGGTCCGGTGCGCAGTGCGGGGCGCGGCGCCGGCGGCACGGTGTGACGCGCGGCCCTCTCCCGACCCTGCGCGACCCCCTCTCTCTCTCTCCTCGCGTGGTTTCGGCTCCACCTCGGCCCGTGGACGCATGAGAGGAGGTCCCCCTCCCTCTCTCTCTCTCTATATAATTTTATTTATTTATAAATATATATTTATTATATATATTTTATAGTTCTCTCTCTATATATATATTTATAATTTTATATATAAAAAATTATCTATATATATATATATATATATATATATATATATATATATATATATATATATATATATATATCTCTCTCTCTCTCTCTCTCTCTCTCTCTCTCTCTCTCTATATATATATATATATATATATATATATATATATATATATATATATATATATATTTATAATTCTATATATATATATATATATAAAATTTTATTTACTTATATATAAAGAATACATATGTATAATTACTATATATTTTTATATATGTTATTATATAATTACTTATATAGTAATTATATATAATTACTGTATACATATATAATTACTGTATATATATATTGTATTTCCATAAGAGTTATGCTTAATGTCGTATTTCGATTACACTACTGTATATTTATCAAATTATTTAATATTGAGTTACGCTTACTGCTATATGTTGACTATACTATTGTATATTTATCAAACTATTTATCCGCAGCGAAGCGCGGTCTTATCACTAGTTATATATAATGCTTTGGGCTATAAGCCAGCAACCAAAAAGTTGCTGTGGTGTGAGCCTTGGGGTGTGCTGTACTCGAGAGTGAGAGAGAGAGAGAGAGAACATTCAATGTGTTGAGTGCATCTAGTGGAATTGTATTTTTTGTGGTTTATAGAAGACGAGAGAAGGGTAGAAGAGATTCAAGAAAGAGGGCTCGGGTTGTAGCTATTCTGTGCAGAAGAGGAGTCAGGTGTAATCTTTTCTTATTTAATGAATCTTATTTTACCCGCATATTTTACGGTTTGGTTTTTCTCTCTTTTATAATTGTATCGAACCTGTGAATAGACGGGTTCAACGCTTCCGTTGCGGAATCCCAACAATCGATACCGAATCCACAGCAGTCGGTATCGGAGCGGGTTGCGGATTCACAAGATCCGGTACCGGGGCGAATACCCGATTCCAAACAGCCTCCATAAAAAAGTATTATAATAATTGTATTAATTAATACTGGATAAAATTAAAATTCGTACGTACAAGAGAGAAATTTTACCATGCAAATAAATTTTCGAGAATCAAAATTTTAATCCCGTAAATCAAACAGGTCATTAACCCAACAGATTAGGTGCGGCGTACGGTGTATTTGGATAGACCAGGTGCAGGAAAGTATTTCCCAAGTACCCAATCTAGCGGGGAGAAAGTGCCGCGAAATATTTAAACTAAGGCCCGTTTGGTTGGGGTGATAAGCGGGGATAACTCCCCACTATTCTGCCAAACGGGGCGAAATTTGGCCGGAATATTTTATTCCGGTCAAAACTTGCTATTCCTGATTATTCCGGAATAGCAAGTTTTTCTTATTCCACCATTTTGGTGGAATAGCGCTATTCTAATACTTAATTTCAAACTTAATTAAAATTATAAATTGAATTAAAATTAAATTATATAAATATAATATGTTACATATTATAATAAATTATTTTTATTATAAAATTTTTAAATGTACTATATTAATACATATTATTTCTATTTAAATATTTTAATAAATTATATTTAAATATTATAATAAATTCTTTTTATTAAATTTAAGTTTGACTAGAATTTTTAAAAATTTATTTTAATTAATTGTTCCCACCTCTATTCTTATTTTAAAATTTTAAAAATTTAAAATTTAAAATTTTAAAAATTTAAATTTATAATTTCAAAATTAAATTTTATAATTATAAATTATAAATTATAAATTTAAATTTTAATATTTTAAATTTTTTCAATTTAAAATTTTGATATTTTATTATTTTCAAATTTAAATTTGATCTTAAATTTAAAATTTTAAATTTAAAATTAAAAAATTTAAATTTAAAACTTAAGATTTTAAATTTCACTGCTTTTCTTATTCTATCTTATCTACCAAACGCTATTTTTTTTATTCCCAGGAATAACCTAATTTTTATTGAAACATAAAATTAATTTAATCCCTGATTATCCCTCAATTTATACCTATCCTTCGAATAGCGACACTTTTCGCTTATCCTCGAACCAATTCTGAAATTGATTTAATCCCCGCTTGTCCAAGTTGAAGTGTCCGACCGAGCTGTGAAGTTTGTGTCGCATACGCAAGCCATTCTCCAACACTCTCATCAACTTCCTCTCTCTCTCTTCCCCTGCACAATTCCTCTCACCCCCATCTCCCATGGCGTCGTCGATCTCCTCCTCCGCCCTTCGCCTCCTCGGCCGCGCGGGGCGATTAGGCCGATCCGGCGAACCCTACTTCGCCCTCTCCCCGATCCCCGCGGCGTCGTCGTCGTTGTCGTCGTTGTCGGAGAAGGAGAAGGAGAAGGAGGAGGTGGTGATCGTGGGCGGCGGGATCGCGGGGCTCGCCACCGCGCTCGCGCTCCGCAGGCTCGGCGTCGCGGCGGCGGTGCTGGAGCAGGGCGCCTCGCTCCGCTCCGGCGGGACCTCGCTCACGCTCTCCACGAACGGCTGGCGCGTGCTCGACGCTCTCGGCGTCGCCGACGAGCTCCGCGCCAAGTTCCTTCGGATCCATGGGTACACGATCCAAACCCTAGCTTAATGGTCTCATAGATTGCGTTAAGTTTTTTGGTGAATTGAACTATTTTTTCTAGTTATAATTAATCACCACCCAGCAGAGCAGCAGGCCGCGAGCAACTAAACTTATTTAAGTTCCTGTAATTTAACTAAATCTGCTTCTTCGACAAAGTCTTTTGAGAGAAAGGTAACATGCTACCTGCTTTATTTATTTCATTTAGAAATAAACTTAGCCGGAAATGTGAATCAACTAGGATTCGAACTTGGGTCGCAGGTACCAACGACCAAGCCTTTTTACCACTTGCGCTATGGACGGTCGGTTGGACAAAGTATTGAGCTAAGACGTGATGAGTGTTCAATATTGTTGAATATATAAAAAAAAAAAAAACTATTAAAATAGAATTTTCTAGCAGCTTAATGAAGCTTTCCGAAAAACTATTGATAGCTTTGAGATTGGCAGTTCTTATTGCCTATCAGTGCTTGTCCTTGGATACTACTCGAGCATAATCTATCATTTTAATTTTCAATACCTATAACAATTGAATAATTTGATCTTATGAATCGATTTTCCTTATAATACGCTGTTTCACGAGACAGGTGATGTTATTTGTTAAATTTAATATATATATATGTTCATGGTAAATCATATAAAATCAGAATAGTAACCTTGAGGAAGTGCCGGTGTGGACCACTAGGTATCTCAACGACGTCATGTTATGATGTCCCCTCAATATCTTCTTGCTAATTGGATCTTCTGTTGTCTCTGCTCACTTTTGTTTATGCTTGAAACGTTCTATATATGCTTGAACGTATATATATATATTTGAGTTCTACTACTAGAATCTCTAGACATTTTGGTTGTGGCTTATGCTTCTCGATCAGAGAAGCTGTTCTAGAAATCAAACCAAAGAGGTACTATGTCAGAGGGGTACAGGTTTCTAAATTTAATTCTTACTTGTATTTTCTCTTTTGTTTGCGATATTTTGTTCTTATTTCTTTGGTGGGTCAACTGTGTGCAGACTGGTGTTGAGATCAGAGGATGGGAAAGAGCTCAAATCTTTCAAATTTGAGGATGAAGCCCCTGGGTAAAATTGCATATTATCTTCTTTTTGTTGTACTAATGATGGTAATAAAGTTGCATTTGTGAATTTTTTAGCTGAAAGAGCTTGAAATAGTTTTGAACCGCATCGATCCACTGTGCAGATCAGATCGTAAGCGCTAACCAACTATTCCGAGAAAGGGCGCACCCATCACACTTAAGGGCTTAGCCACAATGCTTGCAGGCTTCGACCTGATCCAACCTATCTGAACGATGGATCTAACATTGGGTCTTTTACCGTGTCACGGTGCAGGATGTTGGACCTATTTTAGCCCAATAATAAAAAGCCAACACACTGTAGTTCAATTAATACAAGTCCTAAACTATTTTCTTTTTTCTGGGATTAGAGATGTTACCTTTTAAACAGAATATTCTCTTTCTTAACAAAATATTTTTATGACTTTTTGACAAACCATTACGTCAAATAGATTTCGACTGAAATTCAAAAATTAGTTAGCTGAGAGGCTCAAACCTAAAATATTTTAACCATGCAGTTACAGATACATGTACCTAATGTGTTTCAACCTTCAAGCTATCTGATGCTAGTCTTCTACAGCCAAGAATTGCGGGCAGTAGAAAGGAGAGTTCTTGTGGAGACTCTAGCTGGGAGATTACCTCCAAACACAATATCCTTTTCTTCGAGATTGAGATCGATTGCATGGCAAGGTAAAGATGGTATTCTTCTGGAACTAGATGATGGTCGCCAAGTACTTGCTAAGGTATTTTAAAACAACTTAACATGTTTTCCCTTTTTCATTTGTAATGCCTAGGTAATTATAATTTACATGGTTGATTTGCATTTCCTTTGCAACATAATAGTGGATATTTTATGTTCCATATGTAACATTTCAACACAATTGTTTCTTATCTTCTCTGCTAGGAACAGGTTAACTACAAACCAATCTATACGACAAGTTCTAATCTCCTTCTATGTAAAGCAGATTAACTTACAAATGTTTGAGCAATCTTAAGGAGGTTTATAAGTAAGGAGTTTGTAGTGTTGTGTTACTGTAACACTGATTGATCGAAGGGACTAACGGTTTTGAGATTAAAAAAGAGATAGAGATACAAGGATAAATAAAATGCGTACATATGAGATAGGTTGCATGGAAATAAAAACATGAGGATGCTTTATTAGAAATCAAGATGGCTTCATGATTTTCCACGAAATTCCAATTTACAATGAATAGTACCGGATATTAGTAGGGATGTCGACGGGTCAAGTTCGGGGCGGATGTTCAAAACCCGAACTTGACTACAAACCCGAAATCCGAACCCGAACGGATTTTAAAAATCTATATTCAAACTTGAAACCGACCAAAAATTCGAAATCCGAACCCGAACCTGAAAATCAGAATCCGAAACAATTATTTCTCTTTACCATATCTCAACAAACTATTCTCGATTTTGACCATGCTATGCAACGGTTGTTTCACATAGTATCAGAGCAGGAGGTCCTGAGTTCGAGTCACGCCAGGCTCCTAGCATTTTAATTTCCTCCCATTTAATTCAAGCCCACGTCATCGGCTGATTAAAAAGTCTCGAGCTCAGACGTGAGGGAGAGTGTTAAATATAAAAATGTTTAAATACCGTTCTCTAACAGCTTGAACTTTTAGAGTACAACGGTCCTCATCAATCTTCTCTACTTCCATGCAAATGATGCAGTGTATAGTGTATTAAGCAGTAATCTCGAATGGTTCTCTTAACATATGACGAGCATATGCATAAATCGTCGGCACTTGTGTACATATCATGTATGTGGATCTTTTTTGCATTTATGTGTTTGTTCCCCATTCTTTCTTAAGGCCTCTCTTATTTAAACTGGAGTAGTTATTGTAAAAATGTTATTTGGGTAGAGTTGCTCATTACGATAAGATCATTTTTCGAAAATCCCTTCCTCCGAAAGCTTCTCGCTGCAATACAAACAGAAGCTTTAAATTGGTGCTTCTTCTTTGAACCTAGAAGCGCGTCGTGGTTTTCTGCACCAGCGAAAGCTACGGGCTCTTGTTCCTGATTGCCCGATTGCTTCTTTCTTGGAGAGGAGAAGTTATTCTAGAAGTCGGGCCCAAGGTTTTAAGTGCCCGTCGGCACGGGCCGTATCTACCGTGCCGTACCGTGCCAATAAAATACCAGCACGATACAGACCCCGTGCCAATGGCACAGCTCAAAACCCTTTATTTTTTAAATTAGTAAGTAATTTACGCAATAAAGTTCAAAAGATGTGATAAAAAGACATAATAAATAGTTAGAATATTTTGTTGCTAAAGAAAATAAATATTTCATGCTATTATGTATCGGCACACAAGAAATTTTTTCACCGGCACGCATCGACACGGCTCGGCACGCGCCGTGCCGTACTGTGCCAGCAAGTTTCCGGCACGAGCACTTAAATCCTTGGTCGGGCCAATGAGGCTCTTGATCTTAATCGCGCACAAAATGCTTTCGAAGCAAGCTTGGAATTTACTCAACCTATCATGTTATTTTACTGAAATCCTCTGTTACAGATTGTGATTGGCTGTGATGGTGTGAACTCACCAATAGCAAAGTGGATGGGGTTTTCCGAGCCTAAGTATGCGGGACACTCTGCTTTTCGTGGTCTCGGACAATATCCTGAAGGCCAACAATATGAGTCAAAGGTGAACTACTTCTATGGAAGGGGCCTCCGTGCGGGCTTTGTTCCGGCTTCTCCTACTAAAGTTTATTGGTTCATCTGCTTCAACAGCCAATCCCGAGGTCTCTCTTTTTTTTCTGTTCTTTGATATGTGGCTATACTCTTTGCTTGAATATCAGTTGCGTATTTCATTTTATATATATATACATAGAATGCAGTTGATTTTACATAGGGATAGTCAAATATGGTTTCGATGAAAAATATCTTTCCCTTAACATTAAAGCACTTTTGCAAACTACCATCTGAAATTTGACGAGTAAAAAACACTGCACGAACATTTGGTTTCTGTGATGATCTCTGTTTTTTTTTTTTTTTTTTTTTTTTTTTTTCATTAATAGCCATTATTTCACATTACAGCGAAAAAAATAATTGCAACTAATTTAAGCTCATGTAGGTATTTAAAAGAAAAAGGGTAAATATTTGAACCTTTACTGGTTACATGACAGCCATGCTCTAAAGGTAGTTACAAAATACACGAAAATTAGGGATGGATGGTTTGATTACATGGATAACTTGCGATTGTAATTTTTTGACCTTACATATTTATTTATATTGTGATTTAGCATGTGGCCTTCTGCACTTGTAACTCCTCAATAGTCTCACATCGGATGAGATACTAATTCCGATCAGTTTATATGAGGCCTACACGCTAGTAATAATAACTGGGCTTAAGTATTTTGGGCCGGTGGTTTGGGCCCAACGAGTTATTGTTGCTTGCGGGTCGGGTCGTTGCAATTGGTATCAGAGCCGAATACCAGCCGGAAGTGTGAGAGCTAAGCCACCTCTAGAATCTCACATCTCCTAGTAATTCCGGTCCTGGTTTGGACCCGACGAGGACGTCGGGGTCTAAACAGGGGGAGTTTGTAAAACTGATTCCGATCAATTTATATATAACTGGGCACGTGCTTGCTGTTGAAATCTTAGGATATATTATGTCTTGGTCGGTCAAGTGCTCTTTCTTGTTTGGCTGGCCTGTCGGGGAGTCCAGAAAACTACTATTTGAAAAATACAATTCGACAAAGCACCAATGGTTTCTCATTAACATCAGAAGGTTCAGGTTTGAAGTTTCAATTTAGGCGTCCCAAATGCTTGTTTAAGCTCCTTGCAGTAATAAAAGCTTCTTTAATTTTATCTTCGTGTCGCTTGTGTTTCGTAAAGGAGCTGTTTCAAAGATTTGTTAACTGATGAATTCTTTGATCCAACATTCCAAACAGGACCGTGGACAGCCGATCCATCAGCCCTCAAGAAAGAGGCCTTGGATCTTGTTCAAGCTTGGCCGCAGGAGCTCCTCGACATCATACACAACACCCCCGATGACGCCATCGTCAAGAACCCGTTCGTCGACCGCTGGCTCTGGCCAGGCCTCAGCCCATCGCCAGTTGCAGCAGCTTCGAACGGCGGTGGCAGTGCGGTGGCGGTGGTGGCCGGGGATGCGTGGCACCCCATGACGCCCAACCTCGGCCAGGGCGCGTGCTGCGCTCTAGAAGATGCCGTCGTCCTTGCTGGAAAGCTTGCACCGGCGCTCGCAGGCAGCGGAGGGGCAGTGGCGGCAGCACTGGGGGAGTATGCGCGGGAGCGTTGGGCGAGGGTGTTTCCCTTAACGGCGCGTGCCGCACTTGTTGGATCTTTGCTGCAGTGGGAGAATCCAATGGTGTGTGCTTTTAGGAATAAGGTAATGATTCCCAGGTTTGCTCGACTGGGGCCATTAGTGAAGCACACAAACTTCCAATCTGAGGTGTTGGAGACCATTTCATCCAAGCAGTGAAGCCACACGTGATTTCATATTCATAGGGAGGTAAAGATTACAGACACAATTTGAGTTATAAACCATCTATAAGATGATGTATATTCGAACTTTTAAATTTGTTACCCATAGTTTTCCTAATTTTGAATCCAGTGACCCGCAATCCTCTCAATCAGGTACTGTAGGGGCCATTTGGTTGTGTTTACTTGCAAACACTACACAAAATACTATGTAATTATCAATTAAACTCTATACTAAAGGAGAAACCAAACGATGTTCCTTCGTCAAGCCACGTCGCCTTATTTTCATATGAGTTTCTGAAGGTGTATTAATTTTCTCTCTCTCTTTCTCTCTCACATGGTCTCTCTTCATTTTTCATGGGCTCACATGGGCTTCATGTTAAGGAATCACTTTTACACCTCTTTTTCTTCAATTAAAATTCTCATCTCTTCCCTTTCTCTCTCTATATAATTTTTTCTATCCCAACACAAACACATAAAGGAACTTAGGAAGAAAAAAAAAAACATAGAGAGGGAAGGAGTAAAAGGGTGGTAAACAGAGAGGGAATTTGTTTGCTCTCTATTTTTACCGGTTTTTTTCCTAATTATTTTATGTTGTTTTAGTATTGCTGGCTTGTTTAAATTTTAGTTTTTTTTTAGATGAAATATTTTGCTAAATTTGTTTTGATTTTATTGTGTAAAAATATTCTAAAAATTCTAAAAATAAAACTCTATTGTGTAATATGAAAAAAATTAGTTATTATCAGTAGCTAGCGTGTAGAACAAATCTTTTGAATATTGAAAATGTATTCTTACATTAATTCACCTACTAATTGAATAATTATTTATTGAGTTTTGAATAAGTTGTTAATAAAAATTCTTCTTTTGCAAAGTACTTTCACTTATTTAATATTATATTGTAGTGAAAAGGTAAAAAAAAAGAATGTATTGGGAAAAAGAAAAAAAATAGATAAAAAAGCTCCTAGCGTTAATAACTCCCGCCACGTAGCGCGAGACATTATACTAGTGTGGATATATTTGGAGTCTTGTTTGGATGTCAGAATAAGACATTTAATGATAACTTGTTGAATATAAAGATTTTCTTGTATGGTTAGATGCCAAAAATTTGACTTATTGAAAAATTTAAGTATCCGCATCTTGTATAACATATTTTACTTATGAAATGATTTATTTTAATTATTTTAAAAAAATAAT
The DNA here is from genome assembly GCA_025177825.1 of Aechmea fasciata. Lineage (NCBI taxonomy): Eukaryota > Viridiplantae > Streptophyta > Magnoliopsida > Poales > Bromeliaceae > Aechmea > Aechmea fasciata. The sequence goes on from CM045923.1 coordinate 14,337,971, forward strand.
TTGCAGGCTGAATATGATGTTTATTTTAGATATTTGATGTTGTTTTTCATCTCTCAAATATTTCGTAATTTTACGATAAATTAAAGAAATATATCAAATAAAATATTTACGCATCCAAATAAAAGTTAAATTCATCATGTTTTGCTCATAGGTAGCTGGTATTACAATTACCATTTTTTGGGCTTGTTGCTATAGTTGCACTTAACATTGGAATGTCTAAAAAAAATTGAAACAAAAGGGCGTTAAGGCGGTACCCTAGCGTAGAGTAAATTTATTGTCTTTCTTTTTACACCAATAGCGATAGAAATTGTCATAGTAAAATTTTGTAAATTACATAAACAAACAAAAACAAAATTATTATAATTAAAATTTGAGAATTAAATAACTAAATAAATACGTAAAAAAGAAACAATAGGGTATAACCACTTTTGATCAGTTAAAAATATAAAAAACACATAAATTTTTTTAGAATGGGAATACGACCCAATGAAGAATAAAAAATATAAAAAATACATTAAATTTTTATAACGAGGAAAAAAATATAGGAGAAGACAATTTGATGCATTGATAGCTTGAAGAAATATTTGAAATTTTGTGAAAAAAAAGAAGAAACAGTAAAAACATAAGAAGAATTAAAAAAAAAAAAATAACAGACATATAAAAGAAGATGTAGTTGAAGCAACAACAGTAATGGTAGCCATAGATACAAATGAAATTTAGAGTTGTACCAATGGAAGACCCGCATGCAAGAGTTGGCGCCAAGAAAAAGTAACAGTTATTAATAGTAATAGGATTGTGCATACAAAGAAGTGAATTCTCGAAATCCGAGAGTTGTACTTCGTCTAGGATCGACTAATTGTCGAGTGGATATGCTTCGGAATAATTGTCGAGTGGATATGCTTCGGAATAATTGTCGAGTGGATATGCTTCAGAAAAGCCGAAGATGTCTAAAATTCCAAAAGTGCATTGCAACGGAGTCCACGAGAGCAAAAGTGCAAAAATCTGCACTTAGCAGATTCTGCTCTCGGGGACCGGTCCCTGGTATGAGGGATCGGTTCCCGTAAGCAGGGTGCGCAGGGAAAATCTCCTGCGCACAAGTATTGCTCTCGGGCACCGGTCCCTAGCGGGACGGACCCATCCCCGTAAGCCTTGAGGAGGTCCTTGTGGGGACCGGTCTCCCAATGAGAGACTGGTTCCCGTAAGCGTCCCACGAGAGCAAGCTCTCGGGAACCAGTCTCAGATGGAGGGACCGGTCTCCGGGGGACCGGTCCTCTTGGGAAAGACCGGTCCCCGTACACGAAAAGGGTTGATAGAGAGCTCAACCCACAGGGGGTGCTCTCAGGGACCGGTCCTCCCTGCTCGAAAACTACCCATGCTGAGGGGCTGAAGGGAAGTAAAGTGAAGGGGCTTGTGTCACGCCCCCGCCCCGAAAACCGCTACCGATTTGGTCCGGTTCGGGCGCGCCGAGCGGACGCCGGACGGACAGCACCTCCCCTGCCCGCCCAAGGCTCAACAATAGATCGTGTACAAGAATTTACCCAGGAATACTAAATTCTAAACATACACGATCAATAGGGGCACAAACAGTGCCAACAACTAGAGCAAGTAATCCACGAGATAATACAAGTGAAATAAAGAGAGAATACTCCTAGCTATTACATCACATAAACTTTAGTTACAATTTACATCATTCTTCCCCAAAATGAATACATTCGATTGACCTCCAATATATACATAGCTCATCTCAAAACGTAAAGCATCTAGATACAAAGGGTGTACTCTAATACATAAAAAGGAAAGCTACTAATGTAACTACCACGATCCTCACTGATCGGGGGCGAAGCCCTTACCGCGGTCCTCGCCCGACGAACCTGCACCGAACACTGGAAATAGAGTGGGGGTGAGAACTAACTTTCTTAGTTCCCAGTGGGCTCGGCCACCGACTTCACCGATCTCCCCACTAGGTCCAAGTGGGCACAAGTAACTGAAGGATCAAATGGCAACTAAGAGGGGGGGGGGGGTGAATTAGTTGACAACTAAAAATTCAAGTAAAAATAAATCCAGATAAAAATTGCACAACCAAATAAAAGAAGAAAATCAAACTCAGATAACACAGATGATTTATCCTGGTTCGGCCCTTCTGCCTACTCCATCGGTCGGCCCTTCTTCTCCTCGAGGTACCGATTTCACTATCACTTGGCCTTTTGAACAGGGCAAGACCAAAGCCGCTTACAATCACACAAAACTTCTTTTACAACCTCTCAAGAAGCTCACAATGAACAATTAGGACTTAGAGTATTTTTCTGAAGTTGTTATCTCAAACAACATCCAAGTCCCCCTTTAAATACACTAGCCATCATTTCAAAAATGGAACAAAAGTATAACTAAATCATAATTGATTTAATTTGAATCTTAACCATATTTGCAAATGCATCCAAAATAAATTTGAATTCATACCACATTTGCAAAACTCATTTGAAATATTACTATATTGAAAAGCTCATTTGAAATTATACCAAATTCGTAAAATCATTTTAAATTAATATTACAAATGAAAACTTTTTGAATTCATTCCACATTTGTAAAAGCTTTTGAAATAATACCAAACTTGTAAAATACATTTATATCAAATTTCACATTTTCAAATTCATGCCATAAGAAAATTAATTTTGAATTTATACCATACATAAAATTTCTTTCATACCATATTAAAATAATGGCTAATTTAACATTAAGCTCAAATCAAACCTAAAACATGAATTGGTCAACTTGACTCGGTTGACCGGATCAAATCCGATAGAATTGCAAAGAAGTCCTCCAAAATATTGTTGTGGCACTTGCATCCAATTTGGTGCAATTTGATCTTGTCCGGGCCAAATTGAATAAATTGATTGAATGGTTATACCTTTGATCAAATCCGGTTTAGCTTGAGCCACTTTAAATTCAATTACAACCTGAAATTGCTAAGTAACAAATTAAATCCACAATTTGTTTGTTATCATCAAAATTTATTATTGGATAAAATCCAACAATCTCCCCCTTTTTGATGATGACAAACAATTTGAAAAGATAAACTCCCCCTCAAAATAAGCATAATAAAAAAATTCTTTCAAATAAAAATTTAAAAAATAATTTTGAGGTAACTTTTTCTTCTCCCCCTTTTGTCATCAGCAAAAAATAATCTTAAAAAAATAAAGGAGGATAAGAAAAATTACACAAAAAACCTTAAAAAAAGAGCGGTCGAAACGAAAGAAAAACCATAGCGATGAAAACTCACAAAATTGCAAAGAAAATCCGACACGTAGTATCAGAAAAATTACAAAGTTTCAATATTTAACATTCCTATTTCTCTGCGAAGGCAATCAAATTTTTCAAAATTGAGAGGTTTTGTAAAAATATCAGCTAATTGTCGATCTGTTTCAACAAATTCTAAAGATACATTCTTTTTGTTTACGTGATCACGTAAAAAATGATGTCTTAAATCAATATGTTTAGTTCTACCATGTTGAATAGGATTTTTAGAAATATTGATTGCACTAGTATTATCACATCGAATAGGAGTGTTAAAAAATTGAAATCCAAAATCTCTTAAAGTTTGTTGCATCCACAAAATTTGTGCGCAACAACTTCCGGCAGCTATATATTCAGCTTCGGCCGTTGAAAGCGCTACAGAATTTTGCTTTTTGGATGACCAGGATACAAGCGAGTGTCCTAAAAAATGACAGGATCCGCTTGTACTCTTTCGATCGACTTTACAACCCGCAAAGTCGGCATCGGTATAACCGACTAAATCAAAAGAGCTTATCCTAGGATACCACAAACCTAAGGTTAAGGTGCCCTTAATATAGCGAATTATCCTCTTGACCGCAATTAAATGCGATTCTTTAGGATTCGCTTGAAAACGAGCACAAAGGCAAACGGAAAACATAATATCAGGGCGACTAGCAGTTAAATATAGTAAACTACCTATCATACCTCTGTACAACTTAGTGTCAACCGATTTGCCTGACTCATCCTTGTCTAATTTTGTTGTTGTACACATCGGGGTATTTGTAGGTTTTGCGTTGTCCATTTCGAATCGCTTAATGAGGTCACGAGCATATTTCGTCTGGCTTATAAAGATTCCATCATGCATTTGTTTTATTTGAAGCCCAAGAAAATAGTTTAGCTCGCCAACCATACTCATTTCAAATTCAGTCTGCATCAACTTAGCAAATTCTGTGCACAATATTTCATTAGTAGCACCGAAAATAATATCGTCAACATAAATCTGAACAATAAGAAAATCGTTATTAAACTGTTTAATAAATAATGTGGTGTCAACTTTGCCGATCCTAAAATTTTTCGAAATTAAGAATGAGCTTAGCCTTTCGTACCAAGCCCGTGGTGCTTGTTTCAAACCGTAGAGTGCTTTAGAGAGTTTAAAAACGTGATCTTGAAAAGTGTGATTTTCAAATCCCGGTGGTTGTTCAACGTAAACCTCTTCATTAATAAACCCATTTAAAAATGCGCTTTTTACATCCATTTGAATTAACTTTATATTTTTAAAAGAAGCAAAAGCGAGTAAAATTCGAATAGCTTCAAGTCGGGCTACCGGTGCAAAAGTTTTGTCAAAATCTATTCCCTCTTGTTGGTTGAAACCTTGAGCCACTAATCTGGCTTTGTTTCGAACCACGACACCATCTTCATTTTTCTTGTTTCGAAAAACCCATTTTGTACCAATTACGGGATGGTCAACGGGTCTTTCTACAAGTGTCCAAACTTGGTTTCTTTCAAATTGATTCAATTCCTCTTGCATAGCGATGATCCAATTGTCATCATTGTATGCTTCATCGAGGTTTCGAGGCTCAATTTGAGAGAGAAAAGCCAAGTTGTTGCAAATGTCTCTAACGGAGGCTCTAGTGTGCACACCATCTGATAAATCACCGATAACTTGATCAAGAGGATGAGAGGACTTGTGCTTCCAATTTTTTGGAATAATTTCACCATCTTTAGATGGCTTTTCACCTTCTTTAGATGCAGTTTCAGCGTCATTTTGTGATGATTCATTATCTTTTGCGGTAGTTTGAATAAAAGTCCTACTCATCATCTTTTTCAATTCATCGACTTCTTCATCATACGAGTCCACTCCAACGTTAGATTCATTAAACAGAACATGCATACTTTCTTCTACTACTAAAATACGCCGATTATAAACACGGTATGCTTTACTAGTAGTTGAATAGCCTAGAAATATACCTTCATCAGATTTAGCATCGAATTTTCCCGATGGTCCTTAGTATTTAAAACAAAACACTTACAACCAAAAACACGAAAATATGAAATTTTTGGAGGTTTTTCATTCCAAAGCTCATAAGGAGTTTTGTCCAAAATAGGTCGAATAGAAACACGATTTAAAATATAACATGCCGTATTGACGGCTTCGCCCAAAAATAAGTAGGTAAATTATTTTCTAAAAGCATTGCACGAGCCATTTCTTGAAGCGTCCTATTTTTCCTCTCAACAACTCCATTTTGTTGAGGGGTTCTAGGAGCCGAAAATTCGTGCTTAATACCATTCAAAGAACAAAAATCATCAAAATCCCGATTAGAAAACTCACCACCATGATCACTTCGAATTTTTGAAACTTTCAAATCCTTTTCATTTTGAACTCTTTTAATAAAAGCTTTAAAGGATTCAAAAGCCTCATTTTTATGCGACAAAAATAAAGTCCAAGTAAAACGAGTAAAATCGTCAACAATCACAAAAACATAATTTTTGCCGTCTAAACTAGTAATATTAATAGGGCCAAATAGATCCATGTGAAGGAGTTCTAATGGCCTATTAGTAGAAACGGCATTTTTGGGCTTAAAAGAGGACTTGACATGCTTTCCTCTAGCGCATGTTTCACAAAATCTATCTTTCGAGTAGTCAAGTTTAGGGAGACCCTTAACTAATTCTTTTCTCGAAAGTTTAGATAGAACATCCATGCTTGCATGTCCAAGCCTCCGGTGCCATAACGAAAAATCAGTATCTAAAACCGAAAAACAAATCTCTTTATTTGGGGAAATCTTGCTTAAATTGATTGTGTATACATTTCCAGTCCTACAACCTTTAAACATAACACAATTTGAGTTAGAGTCAATTATGCTACAATGGGTTGATTCGAATTTAACGATCAATCCTTTGTCACATTGTAACGACCCAGCCCACTAGCAACAATAACTCGTTGGGCCCAACCACCGGCCCAAAATGCTTAAGCCCAGTTATTATTACTAGTGTCTAAGTCTATTATAAACCCAATAACAATCCCTTTCCCATCCGATGTGGGACTATTGGGGTGTTACATACTCCCCCCGTTAAGGCCCTGACGTCCTCGTCAGTCCAATCACACACACAGCCCAAGATCACCAGGCTATGTGAGACTCGTCTCGCTAGCCCGTCATCCAGACCCTGGCTCAGCCGAGACTCGCCACACATGTTCAGCTGGTGAACCAGCTCTGATACCAAATGTAACGACCCAGCCCACTAGCAACAATAACTCGTTGGGCCCAACCACCGGCCCAAAATGCTTAAGCCCAGTTATTATTACTAGTGTCTAAGTCTATTATAAACCCAATAACAATCCATAGTTGACTAATACTCAATAAATTATGTTTAAGTCCTTCAACTAAATAAACATCATTAATTTTAAAATAATTATTACCGATTGAGCCTTTTCCAATGATACGACCTTTGGAGTTATTTCCAAAGGTTATGCGCCCACCCTCTTCATACTCAAGCGACGATAAATTTGTTGGGTTGCCCGTCATGTGTCTTGAGCACCCGCTGTCTAAATACCATTTGTCGCTTGACTTTGTTGAGTGTAGGCATACCTACAAAAAGATTTAAGTTAAGAAGGGTACCCAAGTGGATTTGGGTCCACTTGTGTTAGAACCTTTCACTACCCAAATTTGTCTAAGTTTAAACATATTTTTAAATTGACATTGGGTTAGATGATGCCCTATTTTGTTACAATAGGTGCACAACACATTCTTGTTGCCATTTGCATATTTTACAAATGGCTTAGAAATATTTTTCTTTTGACTAGACTTGTGTTGATATCCAAGTCCGGTCTTATCCAAATAGGATCTTTGATTACCCAACATCATATTTAAAACTTTTGTACTACCAATGAATCTTTCTAAAGTATTTTTTGAATCTTTCAAATCCTTCTTTAGAGATTCATTTTCAGTTTTTAATAAACTAGTATCTTTATAATTTTCGCATCACTTTTGGTCTCAAGTTGCTTCTTTAATAAATTTAACTCGGTTTTAAACTTTTATCTTGATTTTAACAAATTTAAATTGGAGATTAAAGATGTATTTTCTTTTTTTAAAGAAGCATATTTGGGACCAAATTTTTGGATATCATTATAAAGATCAAAAAAAGCTTCTAAAAGTTCATCATAAGTTAAATCATTTACCTCATCTTCTATGTTTGCCATGAAGCAACAATTCAAAGGTGCATCTTCGTAGGTGAGGCTTAAGTTGGAGACCTCCTTGGTTGATTCCTCCTTGTCGGAATCGCTATCATCACTCCAAGCGGCGGAGAAGGCTTTATTCTTCTTTTTCTCCTTTCGAGGAGATTTACTTTCATTTTGGCAGTCATAACTCATGTGTCCTGTTTTATTACAATTGTAGCATTTGACATCCTTTTTAAAAAAGTTTGATCTACCGTTACCTTTGCCCGGCCACTTAGCTCCGTGTTTTCTTTGTATGATCTTCTTTAATTTTCTGGTAAGAAGTGAGATTTCGTCGTCAGTCGCATTGTCGGAGTCACCTCCATCTCCCTCGTTAGAGTTGAGGGCTATATTTTTTGTTTCGGTATGAATGATGGAAGTAGAAGGCTCCGTCTTCAATCGTAACTCATAGGTCATAAGGGATCCTATGAGTTCCTCCAATGAAAATTTGTCGAGGTCGCGCGCTTCTTGAATGGCCGCCAACTTTGGTTCCCATGGTCCGTTTTGAGGAAAGCTTCTGAGTATTTTTCTAACAAGATCTGCATCAGAAAAATCCTTTCCCAAAGCCTTTAGACTATTAATAATATTGGTAAATCTAGTATACATATCGCTTATACTTTCATTTGGTTGCACACAAAACATTTCATAATCACGAGTAAGCATATTTATCTTAGATTCTTTTACTTGATTTGTCCCCTCATGAACAATGGCTAATTTATCCCAAATTTCTTTTGCAGTTTTGCATGTAGAAATCCGGTTGAACTCGTTTGGGTCAAGAGCACAATGAAGAGCGTTCATCGCTTTAGAGTTCAAATTAAATTTACCTTTGTCCTCTTCCTTCCACGTGCTAGTTGCCGTGGTAGGCTTGGTGTAGCCATTTTCTACAATGTCCCAAAGATCAAAATCTAGGGATTGTAGAAAAATTTGCATCCGCACCTTCCAATAGGTATAGTTATTGCTGGTGAAGAAAGGAGGACGGGTGATGGATTGACCTTGAATAGTAGCATGAAAAGTTGCCATCTCACGAAACAGTTAGTCTGCAACAGTGAGACCTGCGCTCTGATACCAAATGAAGGATCAAATGGCAACTAAGAGGGGGGGGGGGTGAATTAGTTGACAACTAAAAATTCAAGTAAAAATAAATCCAGATAAAAATTGCACAACCAAATAAAAGAAGAAAATCAAACTCAGATAACACAGATGATTTATCCTAGTTCAGCCCTTCTGCCTACTCCAGTCCGGTCATTCTTCTCCTCGAGGTACCGATTTCACTATCACTTGGCCTTTTGAACAGGGCAAGACCAAAGCCGCTTACAATCACACAAAACTTCTTTTACAACCTCTCAAGAAGCTCACAATGAACAATTAGGACTTAGAGTATTTTTCTGAAGTTGTTATCTCAAACAACATCCAAGTCCCCTTTAAATACACTAGCCATCATTTCAAAAATGGAACAAAAGTATAATTAAATCATAATTGATTTTAATTTGAATCTTAACCATATTTGCAAATGCATCCAAAATAAATTTGAATTCATACCACATTTGCAAAACTCATTTGAAATATTACTATATTGGAAAGCTCATTTGAAATTATACCAAATTCGTAAAATCATTTTAAATTAATATTACAAATGAAAACTTTTTGAATTCATTCCACATTTGTAAAAGCTTTTGAAATAATACCAAACTTGTAAAATACATTTATATCAAATTTCACATTTTCAAATTCATGCCATAAGAAAATTAATTTTGAATTTATACCATACATAAAATTTCTTTCATACCATATTAAAATAATGGCTAATTTAACATTAAGCTCAAATCAAACCTAAAACATGAATTGGTCAACTTGACTCGGTTGACCGGATCAAATCCGATAGAATTGCAAAGAAGTCCTCCAAAATATTGTTGTGGCACTTGCATCCAATTTGGTGCAATTTGATCTTGTCCGGACCAAATTGAATAAATTGATTGAATGGTTATACCTTTGATCAAATCCGGTTTAGCTTGAGCCACTTTAAATTCAATTACAACCTGAAATTGCTAAGTAACAAATTAAATCCACAATTTGTTTGTTATCATCAAAATTTATTATTGGATAAAATCCAACAGTAACAACTAGATATATATATAAATATCTGAAAGCTGTAAATGCATAATAGGAAAACTATGCTACTATGCCCATAATCTTGTGAATTGTATGCATGCATCATATAGTAGAGGTTTACTATCATGCTAACAAGTTCTCACTATGTTCAACAATGACTGTTCAATGTTAACATTAATGTTTCCTTTACCCAATCTGTGGCGATACCCTTGGGTTCGCCTACGCCTCACAATAGATCCCTTTTTGGGGAGGAGGCTCCACGTGCACTCCAACCCGGGATTGTCTGTGGACCTCCACGTGGTCCCGATCGTGCGACACTCCAGAGTACTCGACGACACCGATGGCTATACCACCACTGACACAGACCGTGAGCTTGATCTATCCTCTCCACGTGAGGATACCCTACCACTAGGGTTAACAACTCTCTCGGAACTCCACTATTCCGACCAACAATCACATGTACTTAGCTTTACTAAGATCTATGTTCACGAGCCGTTTCTCTTGGGATTTCATCTATCCCTATGTCCAAAGACCTCTAGTGTCAAATACACTATATTAATGCCACTCGATCTATGTCATTAAGTAACACCGAGTCCATCTCTTTCTTTAGCACTCAAGAATCCACGTCCAGACCCAATCCTCACCTATCCATTCTCCTAGCATTCCACATACACTAGGTTATTACTAGAAAGCATAAGGAATAGTCTAAACATGCAATTCTACGATGCTACATGCAAGAGATGAAATTAAATTACTTCTAAGACATAGAAAGGAGTTCGAAGTATTCGAGTGTCACCCCCCACCTTTTGGGAAGCTTCACGAAGCTACGACGCCCGACCCGTAGTCTCCAAACACCGTTTTGGCCTCTTTAGGCCAAACAACAGCTCCAAGCCCTTGTTTGGCTCGGATCACTCAAACCGCTCGACGAAACGAAATTCCGTCTTCGCCAACGCGTTCGTGGACCTAACAATACGTTAGAAATGAGGTTAAAAGAGATCAAAACCTCTTATTTTGAAAAGCCCCAATTTGAGCCCTAGAAATTGCCCAGAGCAAAACCCCACATCGGAGCCCAAACTACTTGTGCAAATCATCTCTTAGGAAGCCTAGGGTTCCATAAAAATTATCCCTAGAGGACATAGAACACTCTAGGAGAAGTTACCATGAAAACCCGCAATTTGGAACCCTAGGTTTGCACACTAGTTAGCCCATTTGATCAAAGCCCTAGAACTTGGGATTGATGTCTTTAGAAGCTTGCTAGGGTCCTACTTGGCCCATTCCTAAGCATCAAACCCAAAAACCCTAAGTTCTACGAGCTAGGGTTCAAGAGCTTACCTCTAGGTTAGCTCTAGAGAGATGAAGAGGGAGAGAGGAAGATGGTGGAGAGATCCTCTCCTTGCTCTCCTCCTTCTTCTTCTTCTTTTCCTTCTTCTTCTTTCTCTTGTTCCTTCTCTTCTTCTTCTCCTGTCGCTCAAGAGAGAGAGAGGGAGAGAGAAACAGAGTGAGAGGGAGAGAGTGAGGGAATAAGAGAGTGAGAGAGGGTCCACAGCCCTCTATACCCTCTAACTAATGCGACAATTGTATAAAAACCCCTCCACTTTTCATCTCTCAACAGCCTCTGCCTGGGCTGTTTTCGCCCAGAGGGACCGGTCTCCATGGGTGAGGGACCGGTCCTTTTATGCGACCGCCCAAAACCCGCTCTCGGGAACCGGTCTCCGTAGGGGGAGGGACCGGTCCTTTAATGCGACCTGCCCTTACCTGCTTACGGGAACCGGTCTCCACAGGGGAGGGACCGGTCCTTTATTGCGGACTGCCCTCACTAGCTTACGGGAACCGGTCTCCCCCTTGTGGGGACCGGTCCCACCAGGCACCAATCTGCAGAATTGTGCAGATTGCACAAGTAAGCCTCCGGGACCAACTCTGGTGCACTTTCCGTCTCCGGATCAACTTCAGACTTTTCGAAGCTCATCCAATCGACAAGTAGTCGATTCTAAACGACGTGCAACTCTTGGATTTCGAGAATTCACATCCTTACAGCTTGGCTGCAATTTCGCCATTCGTAAGGGGTATAGAGGGCAAATAACCCTTTCTCCCTCGCTCTCTCATTTCTACCCTCACACATTTCTCTCCCTCTTTCTCTCTAGAAAGAAGGAAAAGAAGGAAAAGAGAAGGAGAATGAAGGAAAAGAGAAGAAGAAGGAGAAGAAGAAGAAGAAGAAGAAGAAGAAGTAGGAGAGCTTGAAGGAGAGCTTCACCATCATCTTCTCCTCTTCCTATTCCTTTCATTGGTGTAGCTTAAAGAGGTAAGCTACTAGCCCTAATGGTAGAACCTAGGGTTTTGGAGTTGTTGCTTTAGAAATAGGTCAAATGGACCCCAAGCATGCTTCTAACTAGATCAATTCTAGAATCTAGGGTTATATTGGAGTGGTTTGCTATATGTGCAAACCTAGGGCTCCAATTTGAGGATTTGCTTACTAGAGAGGTTTGATCTCAATTGATGATGTCTAAACCTAATTGTTAGGTGTCTAAACGCGTTGGCGAAGACAGAATCACGTTTCGACGAATGGATTAAAAGTTATAGGCAAAACAAAATTGTCGAGGCTTCGTTTGGACCTAAACAATCGAGACATCGAGTAAGCAAGTGCCGAGGAGTCTTCTTAGGACCTCCACAACGCAAAATATCTTCGAAAAGTGGGGGGTGTCATCCCGAAGCAACCGAACTCTTTTCTATGTCTTAGAAATTCATGAATTTCATCTCTTGCATGTTGCATTGTAGGATTGCATGTTAAATCTTTCCTTATGCGTCTAAATTAAAACCTAATGTACATGAAATACTTAGTGAAATAGATAGGTGAGGATTGGGTCGAGACATTGGATCCTATAGTGCTAAAAAGAGTGATGAACTCGATGGTTATTTAGTGACATAGAGAATGGCATCTAATTGTTAAAGAACAAAACGAGTGGCATTAATATAGTGTATTTGACATTAGAGGTTTATGAACTTAGGGATAGGTGGAATCCCTAGTAAATGACTTGTGAACAAGAACTTAGTAAAGCTAAGTAGCAATGCATGATTGTCGAAATAGGTGAGTTCCAAGAGATATTGGCCCTAGTTCGTAGGATATCCTCACGTGGAGAGGATCAAGCTCACGATCTGTAATTGGGATGGTATAGCCATCCATGTCGTCGAGTACTCCGGAGTGTCGCACGATCGGGACAACATGGATGTCCGCGGACAATCCCGGGTTTGAGAGCAAATGGAGCTCCTTACCCAGAGGGATATAGATGTGAGACGTAGGCAAATCCAAGGGTTCGCCACAGATTGGGTAAATAAAAAGTTAACATGTCATTGAATAATTACTTGTTGAATATAGAATGAACTTGGTAGCATAATAATAAACCTTTACTATTCGATGCATGCATTCATATTTATGATTTTGGGCATAATATCTTCGTTTTCCTACCATGTCTTTACAGTTTTAGATATCTATCTATATATCTAGTTGTTGTTACTTTGCCCACTTAGGCCTAGTGGGGAGATCGGCGGAGTTGGCGATCTAGCCCACTAGGAACTATGGAAGATAGTTCTCACCCCACTTCATTACAGGGTCGAGTGCGGGCACGCCGGATGAGGACCGCAACAAAGGCATCGCGCCCGAGCAGTGATCATTTAGTATAGTAGCTTTCCTTTTGTATTAGAGTACCATATGTATCTAGATGCTTTTATTTTGGAAGAGCTATCATGTATTTGAAGTTAAAATGATCATGCATTCATTTTGAAAAAAGAATGATGTAATTTGTAAAATTAAAACAAATGTGATGTAATAGATAGTAGTTCTCTCTTTATTTCACTTGTATTTACTTGTGGATTACTTGCTCTTAGTTGTTGTTGGCACTGTTTGTGCCTCGTTGAATATGTATGTTTAGAATTTAAATTTTTTGGGTAAATTCTATACACATTCTTATTGTTAAGCCTTGGGCGGACATGGAAAGTGCTGTCCGTCCGGCGTCAGCTCGGCGCGCCCGAATCGGACCAAATCGGTAGCGGTATCGGGGCGGGGACGTGACAGTGCATGTATTACAGCAATAAAAATAGCCTTTTGTATTCCTTTATCAGTTATTTTTATATTCTGAATAAATGAAACGTAGATTGAGCTAAACTCTAAACCTAGTAACAATTTCTACAAAGAATGTCGTACTACACGTGATAGGTCCATGGAGAAGGGATTTCATATCGAGGGTTTCGGGCATATCTAGATGAGGCATGGTTCTTAGTTTTCTTTTAAGGACGTCCCATCTAATCCTCCAACTTCGATGGATTTAAACTATTTGTTTTTCCTCCGTTGCATTCTTATATACAATAATTTGCTTTAACAAAAATCAATGCAAAGGCATAGCGGATGATTACTACGTAAATAATATAATAGAATAGAGCCGCTCTGCACGAATAAATAGAACTCTAAATAAAAAAAAACAAAGGGACTTATACGCTGTTGTTGGCCTGGCAATTGTAAAAGAATGGAAACCGTGTTGTGGCTTTATTCAAAATAAATCCATACCTTGAATGTACATAAATAAAAAACCTACTCTTCTTCTCCCTCTCTACATACCATCCAGAATACCTTTCAAGTTCAAATTTAACACATACCTAATAGAAAGAAGAAAGCTTAAATATTTTTAAGAGGCGAGAGCAATGACCTAACAGAAGGCATCCCAGATCATTTCCAAGGGAAGCGATTTCGTGCTATAAATAGAAACGTGATCTTCGACTTCGAATCCTCCGACAGTGGCACTGCTGCCTCGGGATTTGTGATCTGAATGAGTTAATTCTACAGCATCATTAGGTTTCCGATGCATAAGCATGTACATTGTAATGATGTACAAAATCTTGCTCCCACATCGACCTAAGAACCTTTTCGCTTCATCCACTCTCGCCTCTCTCAGCTCAAGGATCATGACCTACTCATTCAAAATTTTATCAACAAAACAAAAATGATAATAAGATGTTAATAATCCCACAAAATTGTTAACTGGAACACATATTGCATTTTTCCGTAGATTTCGATCATCTAAGCTAAGGAAATAAAGAGGATTTGTATCAAATTGTCATTAAGAAGTTGCATCAAACAACATTGGGAATTATCGAGATTTGTCGAACAAATCCTCCCAAGAAGCTGATTTTGATCATGCTCATACATTTCGAAGCCCTAGATCTAGCAAGAAACTCTTCGAAAAGGGGAATTTGATGAAACCCACCTAAAAAAGGCAAAAATCAGTGATTATTTATGGATTCCAAGTTGATCGACTCAAAAAACAAATTGACATTAGGGATTTAAAAAAACTTCTAGAAAAGGAATTGAAATCTCGAGAATAATAATGTAAAGAAATTGGGTAAGAGATTAAATAATTTTTTTTTAAAAACTTTGTATGGAAACCCTAGAGAGAGTGGGACTCATAATGCAACCAACTATTTTACACAGACTATATTTTTTGCAAAGACCATCTATAGAGTATGCTTGATTAACAGGCTGCAGATTAATTGGATAAGAAAGTAGTGGTGGAGAAATTGAGTATATGGATCTAACAAAATGTTCGCTAAAGAAGTACCCAATGTATAAGGAGCCAAGATCCATTTTTCTTAACATTCCAATGGCCCGTGTAATTTAGCATCAATGCTAGGCAAGTTGAAATAGGCAGTAAACAATAAAAGTGCAGTATTCTCAGTAACCATGCAAACAACAGTATGAATTCTGAAAGATTTATGTGGTTTTGTACACCTTTTACTTTAAACCTTGCAATATGTTGTCTGAAATAGCAGCAATTATGACAATGCATTAGCTTGCTTAGGTATACAAAGTCATTATAATGTTCACTCAACTCAACTAACTTCTAAATCCAGCAAAGCATAAGAGCTTCCAAACCATCTTATACATGAATTAAATGTTTGGCTCTAAGTTAGTTTTGAATACCTTGTAATTGTTCTATAAACCTACCCATCATTTGGTCTGGTTTCAAGAAATGCTGAGATGCTACAACTTCACACCCTAGCTAGTTATCAACATTCATGTAAAAATTCGAGTCCTGAACTTGAGTCTTGTTGAAGGCCTCAAATACTATTTCGAGTTGACTCCTAACATATAATTTAGGGGATAATTGCCTATATACCCCTCATGCGTATGAAAATATTCGATCTATCCTTACTTTTTTTTTCTTTCTAAAATGCCTCTCATACGTTCCACTGTTATTACAAAATACCCCCGTAGTTATCTCCTGTTAAGTTAATCTGGGTCAAACGTGAGTTAAATATCTACCACAGTTAAAAAAAATTAAAATACCAATTTTGCCCTTAACTTAAGGGCAAATAAGAAAGGTTGGTGACGGTAGAGGGGTATATTGGAAAAGACCAAAAGTCGAAATACTATTTTAAAAGGGCAAAATAGTAATTTTACAGAGATAACAGAGTTACTTAACAGATTTTAAGGGTATATTAGAAATAGGTTGGAACGTAGGAGGGATATTTTCAATATTAGCCTTCTAAGCGGGATAAATCGAAAAATCGGAAACTTTTTAGGGGTATATAAGCAATTGCCCCTATAATTTAATAATTAGGCACCCTAGATAGTGTAGAGTTCCGGAGGTTTGGTATCGGATTGTCTACAGTATTAGTGACTGGTCGACACATCTGGAGAGTGTCGGACTGAGTCGGAGTCATTTTTGCACGAAATGGATGTAGAAATACACTTGGCGCACTCAAATAAGCAAAATTGAAGTTTTGCCGGTTTCGGGGCCCAGAACATAGTTTGGGTCGCCAAGAACTGAGTGCTGAACAGAACTATTACTGGAAGCCAATTCGGATCCTTGTTCCGAGCGCCCAGAAGTGGGTTCGAATGTTCACTTTGGGAGTATCAACTGTGCTGACACGTGTTTGGTGGTAGGTGAGGTCCACAGGACTAGGATAAGGGTGCAGCATACCGCGGGCGGAGGAACCGAAGAGGAGTGTTTTGTGTAGCCTGGAGGATTCGAACGCCCAGAACATGGTTTCTTGGGCCCGAAAGTGGCCGCTTCTGCAGGAACAAGAGGTTAGCTTTCTCTGTTCCTAGAGCTTATTTTATCCTTTCTTCTCTCTATAAATAGCTTGAGCTTGACCCCTGTGAAGTTTTTTCATCTCTCTTTCACAGTGAAGCCTACAATTGCATTCCAACCCCTCTAAATCCTCCAAATTACCCAATTTCACATTGAGGATTGCTGTTTTAGTAGAATTCCAGCAGCGACCTTCGGCGTTTTGGCTCGTGTGCGACGTAGGAAACTCCGTTTGCTACGAAATTTGTTTTGGTGGTTAGTAAACTTCCTGAAGATTTCGTGGAGCCTATTTTGACAGTATTTGATTGAGGTTAGCTTTGTCCATTTAGTGTTTTTCTGAGCTGCTGGTGGATTTGAGCTGAATTTGAAATTTCTTATGTTTTCTTGGATCAAACCTAGGAGAAAGCTGGATTTCGGACCTGAGGAGATTACACCATTATACTTCACTGGTTTTGGGACTTTTCTTCATCTGAATTGGAGGTTCAAAGGTGAAATTAGCATTGAAATTAAGAAAAAATTAAGCTTAAGTGCTGAATTTTAATAGATTGTTGGAATTTTGGTGTTTAGATCCTTGGAGTAGTATTGTTGTTGGTTCAGGGTGATTACGGCTGAGCCTCCCAGTGACTTCGCGACTTCTAGTCTGTCGGACTCGTGCTAGAGATGGGTTGATGCTTAAGCTACCGAAATTTTCGAATTTCCTCCTAAGTTTAGTTGTTGTCAGCATGTATGTTTGGTCATTATATATCATGTTAATTAGCTCAAATTTATGGATTTGCATGCTTATTGAAATCTGAATTTGGAGTTTAAAATTTTAGTTAAATATACATATTGGATTTGGAATTGACTTGGGAGAAAACTAGCGATTCTACACCGTCATTTGCTAAAACTATCAGATTTAGCTCTAGGAGCCGCAGTTTGTTTGTATCGCCGCAATTTGTGAGTGGTGGATACCCATAATAGTGTAAAATATATTTACGCTCGTGTTGGGATGTCGAGCTTATTTTTACAACAGTGTTTAGGCTATTTTGGACCGTCGGATGCCGTTGAGGTTGATGGTGGACCCAGATCGCTGTTTTGCATCAGATTGTGCTGAGGGCACGTGGGTTTGGTTTACTTTAACTATATCCTGTGAGGCGTCGTACGGACTTTGCGAACAAAAATGCTAAGGTCGTGACAGATCTACAACCCACTGTAACGACCCAGCCCACTAGCAATAATAACTCGTTGAGCCAACCACCGGCCCAAAATGCTTAAGCCCAGTTATTATTACTAGTGTCTAAGTCTTCTTATAAACCCAATGACAACCCCATTCCCATCCGATGTGGGACTATTGGGGTGTCACAAACTCCCCCCGTTAAGACCCTGACTTCCTCGTCAGTCCAATCACACACACAGCCCACGATCACCAGGCTATGTGAGACTTGTCTCGCTAGCCCGTCATCCAGACGCCGGCTCAGCCGAGACTCGCCACACATGTCTAGCTGGTGAACCGGCTCTGATACCAAATGTAACGACCCAGCCCACTAGCTACAATAACTCGTTGGGCCCAAACACCGGCCTAAAATGCTTAAGCCCAGTTATTATTACTAGTGTCTAAGTCTCCTTATAAACCCAATGACAACCACATTCCTATCCGATGTGGGACTATTGGGGTGTCACACCCACTTTGCATTGTAATTTTATAATTCTTCTCATCCAGAGGCTATGTTTTTCTAGGGATAATTGTTTATATACCCCTCAAAACTTTTGAAATATTTTATTTATCCTCATTTTTTTGGTCTCAAATATACCTTTGTATATTTTTCCATTATTCAAAAATACTTATGCTGTTAGTGTCCGTTAAGTCATCTCGAATTAAATCTGAGTTAAATTTCAACTATAATTAAAAAAAATAAAAATATCAATTTAGCCCCTAAGTTTAAAGGAAAATAAAAAATGTCTGTAACGGTAGAAAGGAATATTTGAAAAGATAAAAACTCAAAATACCTCTTTTGCCCTTAACTTGAGGGCATCTTAGAAAAATTGGTGATACCATACAAATATATTTGAAAAAAAATAAATTTACAAAAATAATAGCTATTCCTAATAGTTTAAAAATCATATCTACTATTTTATAATTTTATTTTTATTTCACTAAAAACCACCGTCAGAAAAGCTGATAGTGTGATACTTTCTGAAAATTACGTACATGACAGTAAAATACAAAATATAAGATGTTAAAGTGTTAGGTTGTAATGCCTTAAAATATGCAATACTATCATTTTACCGTCCTATTTGATGACAAATTTTTAAAAAATAAAAATAAAACGGCTTTTTTGCATAAAAAATCCACTTATTTTGGGGTTTTTCAAAATCGGACCACCTTTTTCGTTTTTGCAGATTCGGTCCACTTTTTCAGCAAACTGACCAAAATACCCTTATGCCTTTTTCTCTTTTCTCTTTTTTTTTTTTTCTCTCGTTCTTTTTTTTCCTTTTCTTCCCAGAGAGCGGCGGAGGCGGAAACGCCACCCCCTCCCTCCCCGGCGACGTCGCTCCGCCTCGTCCGCTCCCGGCAACGAAGACAGAGGGATGCGGACTCGGCCCGAGACGTCGTGAGTCGCGGGGAGTGAGCGTGGAGAGATGGGGCGGCGCCACTAAACGGCGCGGCGAGCTCGCGGTTCTCAGCGCGCGAGGCGGCTCCAGAGCTCCTCGAGGTGGAAGGAAAAAGAAAAAAAAAAGAAGAAGAATAAACTGAGGGGAAGAAGGAGAAAGAAAAAAAAAAATAGAATAAACGAGATGAAAAGAGAAAGAAGAAGAGAATAAAAAATGGTGTTCCCCACCGACCCCCTAGCCACCCCACCGACCCCCTACCTCTCCGTCTCCGCCCCCGCCTCCGTCCTTTCCGACGCCGACGACGACGTCCTAAGCATCAGCGTAATGGTGTAATGGTTTTAGGAGATTTTTGTTGTTATGGTGTAAAAAAAAAAGGTGTAATGGTGTAATGGTGTAAAAAAAAAAGGTGTAATGGTGTAAAAAAAAAAGGTGTAATGGTGTAATGGTGTTAAAAAAAAAGAAAGAGGAAAAGGGTAACACTTTTTTCTTACCCTTTTCTTTTCTTTTTTTTTTTTTAACACCATTACACCATTACACCTTTTTTTTTTTACACCATTACACCATTACACCTTTTTTTTTTTTTTTTCTTACCCTTTTCCTCTTTCTTTTTTTTTTTAACACCATTACACCATTACACCTTTTTTTTTACACCATTACCCTATTACACCTTTTTTTACACCATTACACCTTTTTTTTACACCTTTACACCAAGACACCATAATAAAAAAACTTTTCTAAAAATCGAGGCGGCGGGGACGCGGGAGCTCGACGACGACGCCGACGCCTTGGACGTCGTTGTCGGCGTTTTTCTCTTTCTTTTATCGTTTTTGCAGATTAAATGGTGGCAGGGATGAAGCAAAATATTGAAAGCAACGGCTCGTCGTCTCCGACGATGGAGGAGGCGGTGGAGCAGGGTTGGGGGAATGCCCGGGGGACCCGTGAAGCCGCGCGAGGCGGGTAGGGCGAAGGCCGGAGGGCGCGAAGCCAGGCACAGCTTCGCCATTGGAGACGACGATGCCAACGCCGGCGCCGGAGATGACGAGTAAAGGACGCGGTAAAATGAGGGGTCGAGGGAGAGGCGGGGGGGCGGGCCTCGTCGCCGGCGCGACGAGGGCGACGTCGTCGGGCGAGGGGGTGACGTTTCGCCTCCGCCGCCTGCGGAAAAAAAAAAAAAAACGACAGAAAAAAAAAGAAAGAGAAAAAGACATAAGAGTATTTTGATCATTGAAAAAGTGGACCGAATCTGCAAAAATGAAAAAGATGACTCGGTTTTGTAAAAGCCCAAAATAAGTGAATTTTTTATGTAAAAAAGCCAAATAAAACAATGGAAAAGTTAACAAAATAAAAATGCTCTAAACCGCGGGTCCACGTGAATGACGTGGAGCACCAGTTCCACGGATTATTCGTCATACCTAGCCCGTTCCTCTCCGTCCACGTCCCCCCTATTTATCTCCCTCCGCGCAATCCCATTCCCATTTTGCCTCTCCGAACCCTCTCTCTCTCTCTCTCTCTCTCTCTCTTCCCGACCTCGTCCTGTCCCTTTCGCTCCGAAACCCTAGAAGCGAAGAGATCCTAAATCGCCTTTCATCTCCTCCCCCTCCCTCGTTTCCGATCAAATTCCCCTTCGCCGATCCCTTCGCCGATCGCAGAGGCATCCCCGTAGAGCTTCGTCTTCCTCATCCTCGATTTCTCGCCATGAATCCGGAGTAGTAAGTTCCCCGAATCATTCCGATCAATTTTGTTTCTTCTAATTGGTAGCGTAAGATTTTACGATTTCTATGTTTGGATTGAGAGATTGTCAGGTATTTGAATTTTGGATTGAATTAGTTAGGGTCGGTATTGAGATCTCGCTGGATCTGGTCATGTGGAGGTTGGAGATTCGCGTGTTGTTTCTTTTTTGAAGGGTATTTTGTGAGTTTCTTGTTGTTTCTTTGAGGAAAGGGATTAGATTGTGATTTTGACATAGATATGTGGATCAGACCGGGTCGTTGGAGTTTTAGATCTGGTTATCCGCTTGTGACTTTGCTTGATTGTGCGTATGACATTTCGCTTGTGTTTGTTGACTTTATCGTGAGATTTACTTGTTTGAAATGGTTAATTGCAAGAAGATCTGCTATTTTAGAAGGAAAGGAATAGGGAAATTGTTAGGTACAAATAGTATTGTACCTTGTTGTTTGGATGAGAAGACATCTTTTGTACGTTCCATATGGTGGGCACGTATTTATCACATGTGGATGTCTTGCTGGAGAAACTTTCCAGGATGCATATTCAATGGGTGCATGATCTATTACCTTTCTTGATACAAACTTCAACATTCTTTTCTCCCTCTCTTTTTCGGCCCTCAAGTTCTCGTTCCTCAGTGAGAATTCCTGCCAAATAGGCTCAAGTGCTAGGGGTGTAAACGAGCCGAACACAAGCGAGCTAGGGTCGGCTCGTGTTCGGCTCGTTTAATAAACAAGCTGAACACGAGCTGGCTCGTTAAAATATCGAACCAAAAAATTCTGCTCGTGTTCGGCTCGTTAATACGAGTTGGCTCACGAGTTGGCTCACGAGCTGGTCAACGAGCCGAACACGAGTTGGCTCACGAGCTGGTCAACGAACAATAAGTTAAAAGGATTAGATTGAATATATATAAAAAATAAATTTATAAAATCTTATATATTAGACTTTGATCTAATAGTTGAAACTTTACATATAAATGAGTTTTTTTATAATTGAGCTTCCTTTATATTTTTATTTTGCTAAAAGTTAAATAATAAAAATATATATATTATATATATAATTATTTATTTATATATATAAATATAAATTAAATAAATTATATAAATATAAAATATATGTATTCGAGCTATTATCGAGCCGAACACGAGTAAACTGACCCCATCTCGTGTTTGGCTTGTTTAATAAACGAGTCGAAAAATTCGCCTCGTGTTCGGCTCGTTTACTAAACGAGCGATTCGATCTCGAGCTCATTTTGAGCCAAACACGAGTTGGCTCGCGAACAGCGAGCTAGATTGCCACCCCTAGGCTCAACTGAGAGGATTAAGTAGCCAGCTTCCTACAAAATTCTCTTGCATCTAACATTCTAACTCTGCAGTTATCACTTACCAGTTAGAGAATTTTTTACTCTTCTGACACTGGAGTTTAGGATGTTGTTATGCTTCAAGTGTCTCTATTGGTTTTTGATTTGATTAAATACCTACTTTATAAAATTCTTGGGGAAACTTCAAAATTCCCCTATAGTTTACCCCATTTGCAGTTCACTGTCCTATTTCTCAAAGTGTCGATCAGTTTCTCCTTGAGGAGTCGAGGACATGCTATTCTGCCTCTCAATTTATTTCTGTTTTGGTTTTTTATAAGCGTCTATCATTATTAAAGGTATCAAAGTACTACACTTTATAAATAATCAGATGATAAATTTACCACTTTATCAGCCTGTGTTTTGCACTTTATCGCCCTGTGTTATACTAAATGTGGCACTTTGCTACCCCTTTTAAAATTAGGTACATATATAGAACTGAAACAAAAAAAATCATTGGGCGCAAAGTCCTACGCTTTGAGAATAATGTGCGCAATGGGCTTTCTGAAGTTTTCCCTAAATTCTTGGTCACAAAGCTGAAACACACAGTACTTTCAAGTGTTTATACTCTTTCCTTATTGATTCTGTTGAATTCTTTAGCTTCTAGACATTTCTCCTTATTAAATCGTATACTGAAGCTGCATAATAACGACTGGATTTTTAACCTAGGTTTAATCAAGGCTATTGATTTGACTGGATATAATGAGTAATCTATATCAATTAGTGGGCTGACATATCTATTTAGCCTCATTTTTTTCATATCTTGCATTGATGGCATGTTTGTTTGGGTGGAAGACTGGAAGTAGGGTGGAAGTGGAGGGGTGGGAAGTCGTTTTTGCCATAAATGGTCACTTTCGTTGTTTGGTTCGTTGTAAAAAAGTTTCGGTCAAAACTAGAGTTAACCTCAAACGGCTTAATTGACTTCGGCCCGTCGTGGGCCGAAGTCAATTACGGTGAAGAGAGGTGAAGAAAAAATAATAAAATAATATAATAGATAAAGATAGTTATATTTAAATATATTTAATTATATTACTAATTACTTTTTATTTAGTTGGTATATTTAAAATATGATCAAAATTGATTAGTTAAGTTTTAATATTTTTTTATTTAATTTGTACAATTAAAATATAATAAAAATTGATTAATTAAGTATTAATATTTTTTACTTTATAATTTTATTATTGTATTACTATAATTTATGTATAAAAAATAATTTAGTTGTTTTAAATTAAATTTTAATTATATAAAAATATAATTATATTATTTTATTTATTAAAATATTTATTATTTATATATAAATTATAGTTTTACATCATACACCTCCTATCAAATAACAGCAGAACTAATGAAACTTCACTTCCATAACTACGAAACAAACAGCGGGAAAGAAGTAGTTTTCACCGAACTCCACTTCAACCCAAAGTCTAGTTTCGGTTAAACAAACATGCCCTGATTGGATGTACTTTTCTTTTAAATTGTAAATATCTTATGGGAAGTTCTTTGGAAGGTTAAGAGATATATTGTTCAGTTGCCCGGAGAGTAGGAGATATTGTTATTATTATTTATGGTCAAATGGACCATCGATCTAGAAATATCTTTAGCTGGTTGTCTAGAACAATTGTTAATTTTCTTGGCAAATTAAAATTGTCGACACATTGTAGTTTGTTGATCAAGAATATGTGTACTATTGTTTTTGTTAGTTGAGAGAAATTAATTGCATTTTTTCCTCCATATCTCAGTGACTATCTCTTCAAGCTTCTGCTCATCGGAGATTCAGGTGTTGGCAAGTCATGCCTCCTCCTAAGATTTGCGGTAAGAATTGAGTGAATAATTTTCTCCTTTTCATTATTTAAATTAGTCTCTTATTTGGAAGTTGGTGTCCTTGCATGTTGTATTTGGCTATATTGACATGCAACTGAAACTTCCTGGATTGGATATGCTTTACCAGCATGAAAAAGAAAAATATTAGTGTATTATTAGCCTAGTTAAACCTTGTGTCTTTATTTCTCTTTGCATTCATAAGAAGTTAAGAATCTTCCTTTTTTGCTTTTTGCTTATGGAGCCTGTGATTGTCATTTGTCAGTGTGTTTTCTTGGTGACTAACCCTATAGTATTTTTTAATTGTAAGAATTGGCATTCAAAATTTTTATTTATAAAACTAGGCCTATGCGGTGAATGATTTATCACTTTTAGAAAGCAGTGATAGAAAGCGGTAAATGATTCACCGCTTTCACCTAATTTTTATATTTTCTACATTTGAACTTCGAAGCAAGGTTTTAAGTGCCCTACGGCATGGGCCGTATCCACCGTGCCGTACCGTGCCAACAAGATACCGGCACGATACAGACCCCGTACCGATGGCGCAGCTCAAAACCCTATATCTATTCTTTAAATTAGTTAGTAATTTTCTCAATAAAGTTCAAAAAATGTGAGAAAAAAGATGTGAGAAAAAGACATAATAAATAGTTAGAATATTTTGTTGCTAAAGAAAATAAATATTTCATGCTATTATGTGTCGGCACAATTTTTTTTGACTGGCACGCATTTGCATGGCTTGACACGCAACGTGCCGTACCGTACCGGCAAGTTTCCGGCACGATTCCGTGCCACGGCACTTAAATCCTTGCTTCGAAGGATGTATAGCATAGAACGCTAAAAATGATTTTACCGTTTTACAAAGTAGTGAATCATTTACTGCTTTTTAAAAGCGATAAATCATTCACCGCATAAGCCTAGTTTTGTAAATAATTTTTTTAAAAGACTTTTTATAATTATAATATTTTTAGGCATATTAATAAAACAAATTATTTGTTAGTGCCGTTTACTTGCATAATAAAGCAAATAGCAGAATACTTAATTGTACGGCCTTTCGAACTGTCCCATGCATTTTTAATGAAGCTGTGTTGCATCTGCTGACCATGATGTAAATTTGCACAAAGCCACATGGCTATTTTTGGAGCTTCCATGTTGTTCAGTGACTACAACAAAATCCATAGTTCTTTGGACAAAGCTCACGGCGATTATTAAAATTGCTGTTATATATGCTATTGAAAGCCCTATCTATAAGGTCTAGTGCACTTGCCGTAGACTTAGTTAAACCAAGTGAATTTTCCTTGCAAGATTTCATGCATGACAACTTTTTGGCTTTTTGTGATTAGGATGACTCATACTTGGAGAGCTATATCAGCACCATTGGAGTTGACTTTGTAAGTGCAAACTCTGCTAAAACCATTTTGTAAAGGCTGCTTCTTTTCTCTTTTCATGCAACATGATTTTACCATTCTCTTTTGGCAGAAAATACGAACGGTCGAGCAGGATGGGAAGACTATTAAGCTTCAAATTGTAAGTTCATTTTATTTAACTTCGGAGATTAGATATTTCTCATCATAATAGTTTTGTTTCTCTCATAGCCAGTTGCCTTTTATTTCTAAGACATGTGAATAGCAATTGTTTCTTGTGATGTTTTCGTGGGGCTGTATCAATCAATCTTATATTTATTAACTCTTGTTTTTCTATTTGCTGATTGCCACAGTGGGATACTGCTGGTCAAGAACGATTCCGGACAATCACCAGCAGTTACTACAGAGGTGCTCATGGTATCATTGTAAGTTTATATGTGCGAGTCTTTGCTATTCTTTTATTTGTCAAGGCTTCTGCTGTCCTGCATTATATTTATTCTAAAAATCATCTCTTTGCACATAGCCCGTGTAAAATCTAAATTTTAAAGCATGTTTAATGAAAGTCTATTTCCTCAAGCCCTCTTTTTTTTCAGTCGAGAGGTACACTTTTTAAGAGCAAGGAATATATATCTAAGAAATCAAGTTTTGAACAGAAATACAAGTATTCAGATTTTTTCATGGGTGTATGTGTAATTATCTCTCTTTAATCATATGCTGCTGATCAAAATCCCATGAAACATTCATGGTACTGGTCCTGGAATTGCAGGTTGTGTATGATGTGACAGACCAAGAGAGTTTCAATAATGTAAAGCAATGGTTAAATGAGATCGACCGTTATGCAAGTGAGAATGTCAACAAGCTTCTTGTGGGTAACAAGTGTGATCTTACAGCAAACAAAGTTGTGTCTTATGAGACGGCTAAGGTAATTTCAATTTCTTCCCTCATCCTTTTTCTGCTCTACACATCATTAACATCAAAAAGGTCAAGAATCCTTGTTATAAGTTCCTGACGAAGATATATATGAGACTTGGGTATTTCAGTTAAAAGAGTGAAACCACCTCCAACTGCAAAAATGAACCAAAAAGAACTTGACTGTTATTTAATAGGAATCAAAAACCTATTTGTTTGACTTATTATTGTACAAAACTTTATTGAACAGCTATCATCATTATGAATTAGGATGCCTGTGCAAAGAAAATTCTGAGATTAGAAATCCATTTTATCTGCCTACAATTAGAGTTCCATAGTTTTTAAATTCCCCTCTTGAAAAGTCTTATTGAAATATCTAGGCTTATCAAAAATCTAGTCTTAATCAACTAATTGCTTTTCATTCGTATATTTAACAGTTAATGTCAATGCTGGCTTGTTCAGTTCTCAATTTTCTGCTAGTTTTAATTAGATTTTGGTAGAAAGCGATGCAAAAAGATTTTTTATTATGGCTAACAACCGCTTGCATGAGATGTATGCTGTTTCGGGTGTCTGTCTCTACATCTCCTTTCTTTGTTAGGAGCATTAATTTTGATGTTTATCTAATTATTTTGTCCCCTTCAGGCATTTGCTGATGAAATTGGCATTCCATTCATGGAGACTAGTGCAAAAAATGCCACTAATGTTGAACAGGCCTTCATGGCCATGACAGCTGCTATCAAGAATAGGTGCGCCAGCTAAGCAAGTTTTATTTTGTAGAAATTATTGCTATGTTTAGCTGCACTATTAAGTTACTAGCTGAAATACCTGATTGTGTAATAATTATTAGGGTAAATTGAATTATCTGTTCCTGAACTTTTGAGTTAACTTTCTTTTTGGTCCTCAAAACTTTTGATTTTGACTTTCAAGACCGTAAACTTTTGGTGAGGTTTCAATTTAGTCCCTAAACTCTGAACAATGTTTCATTTTAGTCCTTAGATTATAATTATCGCTAGCACTTAGTTCATTTATTTGTTTGTTCACCATGAATTCATTGGTTTTTCATCCATTCATACTTTCATTCTAGAGGTCCAATTCTTATATAGAGAAAAATTATAAATCAATGGATTGTAGGGTCGAAATATGCGATGGAAAAAGTAGTTAATAAATGTATGGTGCATAGATGTACAAATGCACTAGGGCGTAGGCAACAATTTATCCTCCAGTATTAAATATGTGTGAGGATTAAAAGTGAAATTCTTTGAAAGAGTTTAGGGACCGCTAACGTCGAAATTGAAAGTGCGAGGACCAAATGAAACTTGGCTGAATGTTCGGGGATTAGTGGTGCACTTTACCCATAATTGTTACACAAAGATGTATTCTTGAACTATATATTGTTAATCTTGGGGTGTGAACTGGCCAGCTAATTCATTGTTAGATTTGAGAAAATCCTCGAAGGCCTTCAGAATCTAACACTTCCCTGTGAACTAGTTTCAGATTATTTGGTTAGGTCGTGGAATATTTTATTAAGTTTCCGAAAGTTCTGTCTAGAATGGTGCAGAGTCCTTTAGTTCTATGGAGTTATTCTGGTTTCAAGGAGTACGCTAGTTGAGTGGTTCAAATTGAAGAAATGAGTAGTTCAGGGACCCACTTCCAACTGACCTATATTTGGAGATGAATCCACAAGTAGTATTCCAGCATTTGGACTTCTCATAGAGTCCTTGAAGTAAAATAAATTTGTACATAGTCATTTCATAAGCTGACCTTTTTGACCCTGTTTAAAGTAAACTAAAATAAGTTAGTCGTCATTATATATGAAATGGGATAATATAGTGTCTATGAGGGGAAAGAAGAAAAATTAGATTTTCATGCGGTCAGGACTTGAGTGTGATGTGGCAGTTCAGGGTACAAATTGCTATATCGGGATACTAGAGGAGCAATCCATACATTGTACCCCTTGGTTTTTTTGCCAAATCAATGTGCTAATAATTTGTTCCACTATTAACTGTCCAAAAACTACCTGATGCTAATTTCAGGATGGCGAGCCAACCGGCCATGGGTAATGCTAGGCCGCCTACAGTGCAAATCCGCGGCCAACCCGTCAACCAGAAGACCTCCTGCTGCTCTACTTGAAGCTTCTCTATTCTCACACTGGCATGTAAACACATCTTCCGCTTCCATGTTCAGTCTGTTTTTATTTTCTTCTTAGATACTGCTCTTGCTTCTCATATTCTTTTATTAGTATTTGCTGTTTAGTTCTTAAAGGAACAGGGATTTGTGAAGTAGTAATGTGTTCCTCTGAAACTGTGCTGCTCGTTTGTTCGTATTTGCATTCTTTAATTAGACAGTTTCTTTTGCAGGAAGTTCTATCTTACCTTCTAATGAGTTGCATTG
The DNA here is from genome assembly GCA_025177825.1 of Aechmea fasciata. Lineage (NCBI taxonomy): Eukaryota > Viridiplantae > Streptophyta > Magnoliopsida > Poales > Bromeliaceae > Aechmea > Aechmea fasciata. The sequence goes on from CM045923.1 coordinate 14,366,786, forward strand.
CAGTCTCCAGTCCCTATCATTAAGTTTCAACTTTCAACCTATTCCTAAATCTTTCAAGCATAAGCATTTGATACTCGCATTTGTGTGGCTACAGCATGTCACATTGCCGCCATTGGCAGCTTTAAGCTGTGCTGGCATTTTCATTAGTCCGTGTAGAACAGGTGTTGGGCGAGATGACTATCATGATAGAATTGGATATTTGGATTGTATTAGTAGATATATGCCTAAACAGGAGGACTGCATTATTAGACTACTTCAAAGAATTCGAGGACTAATGGTTCAATTTGCAAAAAAACCTCTTTAACTAGGGATCAAGCAAATGTAGCATCTGTAATCGGAAGTTTTAAGTTCGAAGTGGACTCAAGTATCATGTCAAATTTGCAAAACAGGGCTACCATCTACAAAAAGTAACGCTAAAGCTTACAAACATTATATACATGTTTTTACGAATATTACAAATACGTAGTTCTGTACGGTTTGATTTATTACTTCGGTTTTGTGATTCAGTGAACATCTTTCATTGAACTATAGCCGCCTCAGCATGTTTGTATTTGTTTGCAAGTGTTTTTTTTACCATGGTAGTACTAATCTACAAATTTTGGCCGTACGGCAGATCGTGTTTACCCTGGGCTCTTTTCTAATAAGCGAAGCAAATGATCTTTGAGTTGTTTATCATGTGGTGTTTAACCAAATTGCTTGATCAAGTACTACTCTTTAGGCCCTGAAAATTCGTGCATTGAAGAGATGTTTTAGTTTGTAACTTACATGATTCTTGTGTTAGTGTACGCTCGTGTGGTGGTTTAGCTTGTTACTCATGAACCGGTGTTGGTATAATCTTACAAAACTCATGAACTGGTGCGCACCAGGATGACGGATCGTTCTGAGACCATGAAATGGCTGAAATGTGAAAGGTGCTTTTTATAGATGCCTGTAGGTCTCACGCGTACAGCGAAAGCTGTGTTTGTTAAAAGCTGCATGCGGCTCGAAACAGACGAGAATGCCATGACCCTTAGACGACAATATATATTCATAACTGTTTTGCATTATATAACTTGAAAATTCTGGGATGTTCTTTTGCTTGAAAGTAGCTGTTGCTATAAGTTTTTCATTTCCCGCCGTTTGTGTTACTTAAAATGAAGTTAAATTTTAGGAGCAATTGTTTATATACACTTGAAAATTTTTTGACTTTTTGATTTACTCTTCTTAAAAGGTTAATATTGAAAATATCATTTTTACGTTTCAATTTGTTTTAAATATATTTCTAGAGTTAAATTCTGTTAATGAACGGTTAAAATAGCTGTCATTTTTATAAAATTATTTTTTTGCCTTTTTAAATATATTTTTTTATTATCACTGTTTTTTTTTTTTGCCCTTAAGTTGAGGGTATAAAAAAAGTACTTTGATTTTTGATTTTTTTTAGAAGTATTTTGATTTTTGATTTTTTTAAAAAGTATTTTTATTTTTTATTTTTTTAAATATATTCTTCTATTATCTCCAAAGATTTTTTATTTGTCCTTAAGATAAGGATAAAAGAGATATTTTAATTTTTTTAAATTTTAATAGATATTTAATTTATATTTAACTCAAGTTAACTTAACAGATGGAAGTCGCAGGAAAATTCTGAAATAATAGAGGAACATATAAGGTGTATATTAGAAAGAGAAAAAAGTAAGGACAAATGAGATATTTTTGATGTTTTAAAGGATATATAGGCAATTATTTCTAAATTTTTAATTTGTGCCTTTGTGATATAGCTTAGTTTTATTTTGCCGTGAAGTCACTTAAACATTTTGTAGTATAACTCATTTTTGTTTTGTCATTCCATGATTCGACATATTTAACTTATTGTGGTTATTAAAAAGTTTTATTTTGCTATTCTATCCGATAGTAGATTTTTTAGATAAAAGAAGAAATTGCAACCGCAAATTTTCAGCAAATAACTGCAAATTTTTTTAACCACAAAGTAGTAAAGTAAGAAGGGTTAATTTCACCGGTGCCCTTCAAAAGGTTGATAATATCGTAAATGCCCTCACAAAATCAATAATATTATAATTACTCCTCTAAATATATAGATTCTTTCAAATCTATTCTTATTTACAAACTCCGTTAAATTCATATGGGATTAAAAATTACTTACCGATTTTACCCGTGATCCTTAGAAGGTGTTGAAGGTTGTAGTGAGAAAAAATATTTTCTACCCCCTTCAACCATAGGCTATTTTGAAGAAGTTTCCTATTTTTTTTTTTTCCTGTATAATGATCCATTCAATTTTTATTTATTTCGTTTAAAATAATTTCATTAATTAAATTAAATATTTTGTTCAAAGTCAAGGCACTCCATTAGCAACTAATTATTAAATCTAGAATTACACTATTTTTGCAAGTTGAATGGAAATTTTAGTTATTTCATCAAATTTAACGACTTTAACTATTTTTATTTAAAGACATTATAGATTTAATAGTTTGTTGCTAATGGAGTGTTTTAGTTTTGAACAGCGTATATAATTTAATTCATGGAGTTAATTTAAATCAAAAAATGAAAATTGAATGGGTTTTTTACACCAGGAAAAAAATTAGGGATCTTTTTCAAAATAGTCTATAGTTGAGGAAGTTGAATATATATTTTCTCACACTATAACCCCCCAACACCTTTCAAGGATGAAGGGCAAAATTGGTAATTAATTTTTAACCTCATATGAATTTAACGGAGTTTGCAAATAAGGATAGATTTGAAAGAATCTATATATTTAAAGGACTAATTATGATATTACTGATTTTGTGAGGGTATTTACGATATTATCAACCTTCCGAAGGGCACCGGTGAAATTAACCCTAAAAATAAGTTGAACTGTAAGGGGCAGAATTGAAGTTTATGCAAATAATAATAATAATAATAATATTAAGATAAGCATTAGTGAAGATCTATTCCTTATTATTATTTCTCTTAATCTTGTCACGTGGCGGCATGACATTTCTTGGGTTGAACCGAATCGGAATGACATTTTTTTGGTTGAACCTAACCGGATTTATTGATTGTGGGCATAAATCCGAACCGGCTCAAGTATTTCATATGTTTCCTTCTTTCTTTACTTAAACCGAATCAGATTGTTTAGTGTAGGTGTCAACCCAAACCGGTTCAAGTTCTCTATCTATCTATATCTATACTACTTTATGAATCTCCAATATCTTGCTGACGTGGCGTGACCTCCTTCTTCCAAAACTGCTTCCACCTTATCTCCCAAAACTGCTCCCTCCTCATCTCCCAACCCCCGAGACCCCTCTTCTTCCAAAACCGCATCCTCCTCATCTCCAAACCCCGGAGACCCCTCATCTCGATAATTTTACTTCGACCAAAGAGATAGAATAGGAAATGACACATCTTTAGGATAGGTTGGAGATAATTTTCCTCCTCAGTCGCCTTTTTACTGATTTGTGTATTTTTTTTTCAGAATTTTGTTTGCCAATTAGTTTAATTTTTTTTTTTTCACCTTTAGTGTTTATCTTAGCATTTTATTGAGGTAATATATATCATAGAAATTAACTTGATATAAATTTATTGTATAAACTTATTACCCTTAGTAATAGATTTGTTTTTTTTTAAGATGCAAATGACATTGTATTCAAATAATATTATTCTTTTGAGAATTTTGTCAAACTATTGTAGAGACCCGCGCAATGCAGCGGATAAAATTTTTTTAGTAAAAATTTATAGATTAAATAAATAAATATAAATGTAAAGAAAACAAATATATAACCATATTTGATTAGAAATAATAATAAAAAAAATACACCTGTAGGTATATGATTCTATGAAGCATTTAGAAGAAAAAAAATGACCTAATTTTTGAAGTATAGTTATACTATACTCCAAAAAATAGAGAAAACTTACAATTTACTTTAACTAAAGAAAAAAAAATTCTACCATTTTAGATCCCCTTATTCCAAAGATGTATCAATTTCTAAATTTTAAATTTCAACATAAAATTTTAAATTTCAATTTAGATTTTAAATTTCAAATGTTAAAATTTAAAATTTCAATTTTAATTTTGATTTTAAATTTTAAAATTTATATTTCAAATTATAATTTATAAATTTCTAATTTCTAATTTTGAATTTCAAATTTTTAAATTTCAATTGTTCTTTGTTTCAAGCTCTGTCAACATCTCCTCTCCTCTTCTTCTCTCGTCACCCTCCCCAACTTCACTTCTCGAAACCCAATTGGATTCTTTTTTTTTTACAGCTGAGAAGAAGACGAAGAGGTGGAGTGAAAAAAAAAGCAAAATCAAGAGAGAGATTCAAACGGTTGTAGGTAGGGTGAAAGGGAGAGAGAGAGACATACAATTGCCAATTGTGTAGAGAGAGGTGAGGAAGATGAAGGGTTTCACATAAATATAGAGAGAATTAAAACATAGTTAAAAAAATTAACGGCCCCGCTGTCCTCAAATTAAGGAGGTACTGCCATGTCAGATGTAGTCCTGAAAATTCATGTAATTGTATAGACAAGTGTTCTTTTTAGTGTATTAATTTTCTAACAAATTTATGAAAGCAGTGATTATTGTTTTGATCTAAGTCGTGGATAGATGTTACAACTTTTAAAAATATTATTTCTCAATTATTTTTTTTGTTGTACATTACTGTTCATGAATAAGTCTTTTGAGTTAAAGAAAAATTGATGGAGTAAAATTATCAAAAAAAAAACTGATTAAATTAGCATTTGCATCAACAAACTAAATATAATATATAGATTGTTGGCTTATAGATATATGAAAAGTGGGCTTTTACAATTTAACGGTAGTTAAAAACTAACTATTATTATTTTTAAATTTATTTGTATGACTATCACATATTCTTTCATTTTTTTTTTCTTCTATTTCTCTACATTTCGTACTAATTCTCTGATGGCATAACAATTTAGATGTCCATAGGCAAATGCAATAATAATTGATTTTTAAGAGAAATCTAATTTGAGTTAGGAAAGATGATAGGATAAATAAATATCTTTATATGATTAGTTAAATGTAAATTTGAGCTTCTTTAGTTTTTCTTTCATTATTTATTATTCTTTATAATATTTTAAATATTTATTCTGTTTCTTTCTAATATTTTTATTTATTTGTTAAATTTATAGTCTGTAAATTTTTATTAAAGTATTTTTATTCGCCGCATCGCGCGGTCCCTGTGCTAGTGATGCATTATTCACGTGTAATAGAACAATGGGCCACTTCCACCTTTTAACCATGTTCTGGTTTGTTCCTCTCTCAATCAAACCTTCTTCAATTATTACAATTGAGTCGTCTCGATGGGACAACAATCTTGACTTTTGTTATATATTATTGGAAGGATTTACAAATCAAACATTGATTAGATCAAGATTCTAATCAGCATAATTTATTTTACAAATTTGCATAGTTTTTATATGCTTTCCATTATTAACATTTTACACCTTCTATAGAGATATGGTCAGCTTAGTTTCCTTTATTGTAAATTCTCATTTTAGAATCATCTTGTATCATATTTAAGATGTACAAAACGATATTAATGTATTATTGAGCCTTGTAATATTTTCTTCATGGTATCAAAGCATTGATAGTTTAATTTTTGGGGCAATTGCTTATATACCCCTGAAAAGTTTCCGATTTTTCGATTTACCCCTCTTACAAGGCTAATATTGAAAATACCCCTCCTACGTTCTAACCTATTTTTAATATACCCTTAGAGTTAAATTTTGTTAAGTAACTCTGTTATCTCTGTAAAATTACTATTTTGCCCTTTTCAAATATACCCTTCTACCATCACTGTCTTTCTTATTTGCCCTTAAAGTCAGGGGCACAAAAGTATTTCGACTTTTGGTCTTTTCCAATATACCCCTCTACCGTCACCAATCTTTCTTATTTGCCCTTAAGTTATGGGCAAAATTGGTATTTTAATTTTTTTTTAACTGTGGTAGATATTTAACTCACGTTTAATCCAGATTAACTTAACAGGAGATAATCATTTTACAATAATTGGAACGTATGAGGGCATTTTAGAAAGAAAAAAAAAAAGAGTAGATCGGATATTTTCGCATTTATGTATATAGACAATTATCCCTTAATTTTTTGTGGCAAGTTCTTCGCCATCTTTATCATGTCGACGGGTGAAGGAGCAAACAGCAGCACCAAACCTGTCGATAGCACCAAACCTGTTAACTCTGATTCTCCATACTACCTACATCCTTCTGACAACCCAGGAACAGTATTTGTGTCTTGCCCTTTGAATGGGGATAATTACCCAACATGGAAAAGGGCAATGCAAAATGCTCTCAATGCAAAAAATAAGATGGGTTTTGTTGACGGTTCAATTACAAAACCTGTCGATAATTCTCCAGATGTTCATTCCTGGGTGAAATGCAACTCTATGGTTATCTCTTGGATCTTTAATGCTCTTTCACGTGACTTGCATAATAGTGTGGCTTATGTTGACACTGCGCGTGAAATTTGGGTTGATCTCGAGGAGCGATTTTCGCAAGGCAATGCACCCCGTGTCCATCAACTCAAGCGAGATCTTTCTCTTATTAATCAAGGTAATCTTTCTGTTGCTGCTTATTACACTAAACTAAAGCCTTTGGCGGATGAATTACAACTATAGGAGATGGTTCCAAGTTGTACTTGTGGAGCTGCAAAAGCATATGGAGTCACTCGTGAAACGGAGAAGGTTCATCAATTTTTAATGGGTTTGAATGATAATTTCAATACCATTCGTTCCCAAATTTGAAGTACTGAACCTCTTCCATCTTTGAGCAAAGTTTATTCTATTGTAACTCAAGAAGAAAAACAACAGGTTGTTGCTTCTTCAAGGCAGCCTATTGTGGAAGCAACAGCCTTAGCTGCCAAAGCGAAAAATATTCGAACAAATCAAACCAAATTACGTGAACGCTGTGATCACTGCAAGAAATCTGGCCATAGCAGAGAACGGTGTTTTGAGATTATTGGTTATCCTCCAAACTGGCGAACTCACAATGTGAGAGAGCAACAATCAATCAAAAATACGGATCGATCAAAATTATTCCCAGCACCACGTGGTTCTTTTGCAGCAGCATCCATTAAAGAGCAACCACCGGCAAATGAATCTCCAATATCGGGTCTTACAACAGATCAATATCATCAACTCATGAATCTTTTGAATGGTGAAGTATCATGCAATTCTGCAAACTTTGTTGGTAAGCCCTTCCATTCTACTGCCTGGATTATTGATAGCGGTGCTTTCGACCATATGACGTCTTCACTTTCCATGTTGAAAGAAACATACACTTGTTCTAAACCTGTTAAATTGCCAAACGGCTCTCTATTGTCTGTTACACACTCCGGCAAAGTTTCTTTTTCAGATGATGCCATTCTTAACAATGTTCTTTGTGTGCCGGAGTTCACTTGTAACCTTTTATCTGTTAGCAAACTCACTAAGGAACTTAACTGTGCTGTCCTTTTCTTCCCCGATTTTTGTGTTCTCCAGGACCTAACCTCGAGGAAGCTGATTGGAGTGGGTAAGCTACTAGATGGAATCTATTGCACTGCACCTCATGTCCCTGTTGCTTTTCAAGCAAGTCAAGATAAATCCCCATCACTATGGCATTTGCTTCTTGGTCATGCTTCTATGGATCGTTTGTCCCAAATTTCTCATTTACCTTGTCAATTATCTTCTAATGTTCAGCACAATTGTGATGTTTGTCATCGTTCTAAACAAACGAGAAAGTCTTTTCCCATTAGCCATAATAAAAGTTCTGAGTGCTTCTCTTTGATTCATTGTGATATTTGGGGTGGTTATTCTACACCTTCACATAGTGGTGCGCATTACTTCTTAACCATTGTCGATGATTGCTCTCGTTGCACTTGGGTCTTCCTAACGAAGCATAAATCTCAAACATTTACTTATTTGAAGCATTTTTGCAATATGATTAGGACCCAATTTAAGACTCAAGTTAGACAAGTTCGTAGCGATAATGATAGTGAATTTACCTCAGATCTGATGCAGAATTTTTTCTCTTCAAATGGTATTGTGCACCAAACTTCCTATGTAGGTACTCCTCAACAAAATGGGATTGTAGAGAGAAAACACCGTCACCTTCTTGAAGTTGCTCGTGCCTTACGCTTTCAAGCCAACCTTCCTCTTAACTTTTAGGGCGAATGTGTGTTAACTGCTACATATCTGAATCTCCTTCCCACGCCTGTGTTGTCCGGTAAAACTCCTTATGAGGTTTTGTTCGATAAATTTCCAAGTTATGTCCATCTTCGTGTTTTTGGCTGCCTCTGTTATGCTCAAAATCATTCTAAACCTGGGAGCAAATTTGATGCAAGAGCTACTCGTTGCATCTTTGTTGGTTATCCTTTTGGTCAAAAGGGTTATCGAGTTTACGATTTAGAAACTCACAAAATTTTTACCTCAAGCGATGTCATTTTTTATGAAAACATCTTTCCTTACTCTAATGAGTCAACATTCAAATCACCCAATCCGGTTATACCTATACCAATATTTGATGAAACTGAACAAGAAAACATTGACTCTGCACTTGATTTGATCGCCCCAACTTCCTCTAGTACTGCTGAAAATATTAACTCACAATCCACACTTCAACACACTCAACGCCCTCAGCGTTCGCGGAATATTCCGCGTAGGCTCAATGATTTTGCCGATGACTTACCTTCTTCATTAGATCCAACTCGTGCGACCACTCTCACAGCCAACTCAGGTATTGTTTATCCTATGTCTCATTTTGTCTCTTACAATTCTTTTTCACTTTCACATTCGGCATACCTAGAAGCTATAACTTCTACTGTTGAACCCACCACTTTCTTCCAAGCTGTCCAACAAGTCGAATGGCGTGAGGCTATGAAAAACGAAATCGCTGCACTAGAACAAAACAATACTTGGACACTCGAAGAACTACCTTCTGGCAAGCATGCTATTGATTCAAAGTGGATTTACAAGATTAAGTATAAACCTGATGGTTCAATTGAACGTTACAAAGCACGCTTAGTGGCTAAGGGTTACAAACAAATCGAAGGGCTTGATTATCACGAAACATTTGGTCCAATTGCCAAACTTGTTACAGTACGTTGCTTACTTGCTGTTGCATCAATACGGAATTGGGAGCTGCACCAACTTGATGTGAATAACGCTTTCCTTCATGGTGATCTATTAGAAGAAGTTTACATGAAAATTCCACAAGGTTTTTCACGCAAAGGTGACTCTCGAGTTTGTCGACTTCGAAAGTCGATATACGGGTTGAAGCAAGCCTCTAGGAATTGGTTTAACAAATTCACTTTCTCCCTCAACGCCATCAGATTTCACCAATCAACAGCTGATTACTCCCTATTCACATCAAGCCACAATAGTAGTTTCATTGTTGTATTAATTTATGTGGATGATATTATTATAACAGGAAATGACCCTTGCGGATCAACTCTCTCAAAGCATACTTAAACAGCAAGTTTCACATCAAAGATCTTGGGCCGTTGAAATATTTTTTGGGAATTGAAGTTGCCCGCTCTTCGAAAGGTATTGTTCTAAGCCAACGAAAATATGCTCTCGATATATTGGCTGAAACAGGCATATCAGCTAGCCGTCCTTGTTCCTTTCCGATGGAGCAACAACATCAGCTATCCGTTGATTCTGGCCAGCCAATTTCTGATCCTTCTCAATATCGCCGATTAGTTGGTCGGTTATTATACTTAACCATTACAAGGCCAGATTTATCTTATTCTGTTCACATTCTCACTCAGTTTATGCAAGACCCTCGCACATCACATTTTGATGCGGCTATGCGAGTTCTTCGCTATCTTAAATCCTCTCCGAGACAAGGCATTGTAACGACCCAGCCCACTAGCAACAATAACTCGTTGGGCCCAACACCGGCCCAAAATGCTTAAGCCCAGTTATTATTACTAGTGTCTAAGTCTCTTATAAACCCAATGACAATTCCTTTCCCATCCGATGTGGGACTATTGGGGTGTCACAGCTCCCCCCGTTAAGGCCCTGACGTCCTCGTCAGTCCAATCACACACACAGCCCAAGAACACCAGGCAATGTGAGACTCGTCTCGCTAGCCTTGTCATCCAGACCCTGGCTCAGCCGAGACTCGCCACACATGTCCAGCTGGTGAACCGGCTCTGATACCAAATGTAACGACCCAGCCCACTAGCAACAATAACTCGTTGGGCCCAACACCGGCCCAAAATGCTTAAGCCCAGTTATTATTACTAGTGTCTAAGTCTCTTATAAACCCAATGACAATTCCTTTCCCATCCGATGTGGGACTATTGGGGTGTCACAGGCATTCTTTTATTCTCTTCCAGTAACTTAAATTTGACGGCATATTGTGACTCGGATTGGGCTGGTTGTCCTATGACTCGACGTTCTACAACCGGCTACTTCATCATGTCAGGTGATTCTCCTATCTCTTGGAGATCTGAGAAACAAAAGACCCTATCAAAATCATCCGCTGAAGCTGAATATAGAGCAATGTCTACTGCTACTAGTGAACTAATATGGTTGCGAAGCATCCTTCATGATCTTCACGTGTCTCATCAAAATCCTATGACACTATATTGTGATAACCAAGCCGCCTTACATATTGCGGCTAATCCTGTTTTTCATGAGCGTACCAAGCATATAGACATTGATTGCCATTTCATTCATGAACGCCTACAATCCAAAGAACTCATCACTGCTTATGTTCCTACTCACGAACAGCCTGCAGATATCTTCACAAAAGCCCTCGGTCGTGATCGATTTACAAATCTATTATCCAAGTTGGGCATTGCGAATCTACATGCTCCAACTTGAGGGGGAGTATTGGAAGGATTTACAAATCAAACATTGATTAGATCAAGATTCTAATCAGCATAATTTATTTTACAAATTTGCAGTGTTTATATGCTTTCCATTATTAACATTTTACACCTTCTATAGAGATATGGTCAGCTTAGTTTCCTTTATTGTAATTTCTCATTTTAGAATCATCTTGTATCATATTTAAGATGTACAAAACGATATTAATGTATTATTGAGCCTTGTAATATTTTCTTCATATATATATATATATAATTGAGCTAGAATACTTTTAGAAGCACCAACCTTTGGTGCTTCTAAATTTTTAGCGATCTATTTTTCTGATTACTGATAGTCTATGGATCTAACACTATTCCACCTACCACCACCTATCACACCAACCACCACCTACCATTATCATCTCAACCCTACATCTCTCAATCCAATGGCTAAAAACTCAAAAGCACCACCCCATTAGTGCTTTTGAGAGTATTCTAGCTCAACTCTCTCTCTCTCTCTCTCTCTCTCTCTCTCTCTCTCTCTCTCTCTCTTTATATATATATATATATATATATATATATATATATATATATATATATATATAACTAAGCTAACTATGCTATTAATAGCACCAAGTCATTGGTGCTACCAAATTTTTGGTCATTGGATTGAGAGATGTGTGGTTAGGATGATGTGGGCCCCTTAGGATTAAGTGGGTGGTTGGTTGAATAGTATGATCTAACGGGTGAAAATCATCAAAGGGGTGGATCTAATGGTGGAAATTTTGGTAGCACCGAATGCTTCGTGCTATTGATAGCATAATGACTATATATATATATATATATAGAGTCCTATGGTGCTTTGTAAAAGCACCAAGCACTTGTGCTTGTGAATTTTTTACCGTTAGATCTACACCTTTGATCATTTTCACCCGTTAGATTATACTATTCAACCAACCATGCACCCACTTAACCCAAGGGGGCCCACATTATCCTAACCGTACATCTATTAATCCGAGGGCTAAAAATTTACAAGCACCAATGACTTGGTACTTTTAAAAGTATAGGAGCTCAATTCTCTCTCTCTCTCTCTCTCTCTCTCTCTCTCTCTCTCTCTCTATATATATATATATATATATATATATATATATATATATATATATATATATATATATATATATATATACACACACGTAGCAGCCAATTCCCTGAAGTTTTTATATATTAACTTGATACCAGAGACACGAGATTTAACTTTAAGCTCGTATAAGGGTTGGAATTCTAATCTTAACTAGCAGACTACACCCTTACGTACTTTCTTTCTGACTCTCTTCGATCATGTGAGGAACAAGGAAGCCACAATCGCCCAATGCTGGAACTCTAATGGTTGGAGATGGCGCTTTATTTGCCGGGGCGCTACGGGACCACTTTCAGCAGAAGGTCGCAGACAACTAACGTTATTAAAGGAAATGCTCCGGCACACCTGTCCGACCCAATCGACTGACATGATCAACTGGAGATGGACCTCAAACTAGCAGTTCTCCGTCAGATCTCTGTACGGGTTCCTCACCGACGCCGGTCTGCGAGACATTATGAACTTAGCTGTCTGGAAACTCAAAGTTCCAATCAAGATTAAAGTTTTCTTATGGCTACTCCTGAAGAAGAGAATTCCGACAGCCGACAGGTTACACAACCAAGGTTGGCTCGAAGAACAATATTGCGCTTTTTGCACTGTCGATACGGAAAGCTGTGACCACCTCATGACCGCCTGTGTATTTGTTAGATACCTGCTCTTCTGAGCAGATGGACCGGACATATTACTTGAACCCTCGGGGGAGGTTAAAGAACGTATTCTGGTGTAGAGCATCCAGCCTAGCAGACACACAGAAGAGATCACAAGCTTTGAGTCTTCTTTCAGCTATCTGGTGGGTAGTTTGGACCAACACCCGAGCTCTGGATCGTATCAAACTACTGATGGCTGATTGGACGACGTAGTCGTAGCAGTTGCAGTCATAGTAGTGTTAGTTCGCCCTCCTGTGCTTCACAATATTTTCGTTTTCTCCGTTATTTTTTTTTTTTTTTTTTGGTTATTAAATTTCTTTTTGTAATGTCCTTTCCCGACCCTTTTAGGTGGCCTTGGCTACTTTCATTATGCATGCCTAATTCATTTTCCTAATGAATAAAGCAGGTAGCTCGCTACCTATTTCTCAAAAAAAGAGTAGCAGACTACAAGTGATTTTCATACATATATATAGATAATATAACAACCATCGTCATTGAAATAAACAATCAAGACACAAATAAGGATAGCACCCTTTTCAGTTCATGATTTGTAATATTTAAGAAAAATTTTTATATTTTTTATTTGAAGATATTCAATTATTATAGTTCAACTAAAATACAATAGTGATGATAAGTGGTATTAATTTTGAGGTGGTAGAAATATTAGATTATTCTGATCGTATATTCTTATTAGTAGTACATTAACAAAAAAAAATATTAAATTTTAACAGTTCTCCAATCCAAATGGCTTGATAAATCAGTAATAAACTCGGCATTCGAAAAATAAAATATACGATTATTTATTTCTGAAAAGTAACAAACTCTCTTTTTCAACGAAAAAAAGTCAGGTTAATTACATGGTACTGCTTATGTGGTTCTGACATGGACACACATCCCCGGCCCCTCTTTTAATTCACGAGAGGAGAGTAGAAAAGGTTGGGGACCAAATTTTCACAATTAATTGGGGGGGGCGGGGGCCGAACTACTAGAACCTACGAGTAGAAAAAGTGGGGGACCAAATTTTTACAATTAGTAGGGGGGCCGAGCTACATTAACCTGCGATTTAAAAAAGGCTGGGGTTGTACCTTGTGCAATTTCTCATACCAATACTCACTCTCACTTAACATAACATAACATTACCTTTTCTCTTCATAATTCTTGTGTTTTTTTTTTTTTTTTTTTGCCTCATTCAAGGTTAAAAAGCCAAATAAAAAAAAAAGAAGAAAAAAAAATGCTTTTTTTTTTTGGGGGGAACAATATATCTATAGTGTTAAATATAAAATTGTTTAAACATCGTTCTCTAACAGCTTAAGTTTTTAGAGTACAATAGTTATTTCACATGGTATCAGAGCCTAGACGTGAGGAGGAGTATTTAATATAAAATTGTATAAACACCGTTCTCTAATAGCTTAAGCTTTTGGAGTATAACGATTGTTTCACATAGTATCAGAACAGGAAGTCCTGAGTTCGAGTCACGCCAGACTCCTAATATATTAATTTCCTTCTATTTAATTTAAGTCCACGTCATGAGCCGATCAAGAAATCTCGAGCTCAGACATGAGAGGAAGTGTTAAATATAAAAATGTTTAAATATCGTTCTCTAACAGTTTAAGCTTTTAGAGTATAATGATTGTTTCACATATAGAAACTCCAACAACAGGTACGAACCAAACAAGCCATTTTTAAGTTCAAAAGGTCTCCCTGCTTTCCGTATTTTGAATAGTTTCTGAATTCAACTTGTGGGGTTATTTTTGGTTCCTGAATACACGTACGTTACGTTGGCTATTCAATCTATAAGTTTTCGCCGCTCTCTAATTCCAACACAACTATTCCCACCAACTCCCATCAATCGCAGTAAAAGCTTTCTTTGGCATTCACCCACATCAATTCTTCTTGTTCTTTTTTTCTTAGAAAGAATTAAATGGATCGATTGCAAGCACAGACACTTGAGCAACCTCTCTCCTCATCCACACATGTAGCTTTCCTCCAAAAGTTGGGAAAAAATTGTAGTTGGCCCCCTCCCCACACCTCATCCTCCACCTACACCACAAAACCCCCAGGAAAGGAAAGGAAGAAAATCTCTAGCTGGGGGGGCCCACCACCCACATCACAATACAAAGCCAAATCATTCAAAGCATCAAGATCCCACAACCACATAGGCATAGGCCCCCTCTTCTCCCCACTGTTCCTTTATTAAGATGGGGAACAACAAGCAAACACTATTTATGGGGATAGAGACCCCCCCCCCTCTCCTCTCTTTCATTTCCTCCACACATTCCACTAGGGATATATATAAGAAGGACATATATCAGGCACAGCAGTGAACTGCTTTTTTACAAAATTAGTGACACATACATAATATACATACACACGTATAAATTGGATTGAAGCTCTTATACTCTCATCAACTGAAACATTACCCATTAAGTAGTAGTAGTAGTAGTAGTACATATGACTTGTGTCTCATAGGAAGAAGAAGCAGCAGCACTGCATATAAAAGGGGTGGATTTAGATCACGCTTACAGACAGTTTGGCCAGGTTGTGCGGCTGCGGTGGCGCGATGGTGAGCTCCAAATCACTTCCTCCACTTGATAGAGACTCCGAAGACGACGAACTATTTGGGTAGTGTGTGTGATCCAAGGATAATTTGAGGAGATCAGGAGAGGAGCTGGCCTCCGACATTGTGATCGTCCGATCCAAAAATTTGCCGACTCGAGGGGGCTTCTTCGGCATGGCTTGATCTTTCGTGCCAGCAGACAAGTCCAACTGTGATAAAAAAAAAAAAATCTCAATTTCGTCAGCTATTGCGAGGAGGGAAGCAGGCAGGAACAAAAAGAAGAAGTAAAGTATGCGCATACGCATTAGGTTGAGGACCATAGTGTATTTACCGTGAGCTTCGTCATTAGGGGCGAGATTGGCGAGGTTTCTAGACTTGGAGATGCAATCTGGGTCGATGCGACGCGAGTTGATCCCACGATCTGCAGATCAGTCAAGAAAATTTGCGCAGAGTTAGTCTGTTCGTATTGTAGAAAAGCTTTGAGGTTATTATATGAAACTTATGCGGGAGGAATACCGAATTCTGCTCCAGGTCGAGATGGCTGATCTCTTCCTTGGCTCCAGTGGTTTCCTTCGGAGATATCGGTGGAGTTTCAGAGTTGACAGACTGACGAAACAAGAGAATAAGTATGAAAAATCGAACTAACCGTAGAATTACTTTGAGAAAAAGCAATGACAAAGTTAAGTCCTTGAAAATTGGCACCAATTTTTAGCTACATCCATAACAACTAAGTTTATGATTGGTACATCCACTAGTTATCGTAATTGAAGTGGAACGGGACGCTACGCTACAGTAGCAGCAAAACCTGATTACTAAATGAATTTTGTTAAAATTGGATTTAGGACAAATTTCAACCTGAAAAATCAATGCAGAGGAAAAAGTAAAATACGACAACACTAGAGCGCAAAGATTCATTCAAATAATAATGGACGATGTTGATTACTTGATCGTGAATCACGACATCGAAGAGGCTAGACCGGCGATTCTTCTTGCTAGGGTTGTTTTGCCTGAGGAAGTACTTCTGGGCGTGGCTGGCCACCTGCGTCGGAGTCCGCGTGGTCACGAAGTTCCTCGAGATCCCTCTCCAGTCGCCCTTGCCCAGCTTCTCCAGCCCGGCCAAGAATGTTCGATGTTCTTCCTCTGTCCATGGAACCCCTACGGAAAAGATACATCTTGATTCTCTAGACCCCCTTTGGAGAAACTTATATATGCTTCAAACTAATCATTCATGAAAACATGTTCGACCGACGCAGCAAATTAGCTTCGGAGTTCAAAATGTTCAATAACAACATGCAATTTACGGGGAATATATATAACATGATATTTCTGACGAATATATAATCGAACAATTTTCACAAAGCAAATGTGCTACTTAAAGAAAAAAAATAAAAAGGAACATTTTTTTTTTGAAATGAAAAAGGATATATATTAAGGACCATGTACAAGCATATTTTTACCAGTTGTGAACATTTCAAAATGGACAGGAGATCGAGCCAAATCACCAGTTTTAAGTACACCTGAACTAGCTTGTGCAAACATTAATTTTGGTGGCATGTGATGGATAAAATGCATGAATAATGTGAAATTTCCAGAGGCAGTTTCCCTGTAGCTGATTCAATTACCACTTTGAGTAATATTCAGATGCTGTGACATGAATGAACAGAGTTTCTACAATAAAATTAGAATTTACACTATTAATTGCTCAAAAAAAAAGGTTTGCAGATAAAAAAAAAAAAAAAATAGAGGAAATAAGCCATCTGAATTCAGGGAGTGTTTGGTTCCGCAGAAAATATCGCAGAAAACAGCTTTCTGACTGAAAAAGTATTTTCCATTCGTCTGGTTCCTCAGAAAAAGTGGTTTTTTTTTTTCCAAGAAAATGAAATTTATGTAAAGAAGTGTTTTTCATAGAAAACTTTTTACCCGGAAAATAGTTTTTCGGGACACTTTGAGGAATCAAATGCCCCATCAGTTAAAATCGTGACATTACTTAGAAACGAATTTCTGATCGCTGCTGCCCACTGAATTTTCCTGCATTAAATCCTCCGTCGCCGTTCCGAGAAATCAGATAATTAAAAAGAAAAAAAAAAATTCTGAGCAGTTGATTGTGTTGTAAGAAAAATACATAATCATTTGTGTCTTTTTTTCACCAATTTTAGACGTAGCAAAAAATTATAAACACAATAAATAATTCATTTCATAGCCAACAACATATATATAAAAAAAAAATATATATATATATATATACTATAAATTAGTCAATTGATTATATGCTAGAATTTTTGTACATGACATTGAGAATGAATGCAAAAAAGAAGAAAAAAAGAAAGAAGAGGGTCTTCTTAATAATTGATTTCACCTCTCTTCCTCTCGTGGCTCCGCCGCCTCCGCCGCAGCGGCGAGGCGGCGACGATGCCGCCGTCGGAGTGGTAGCCGAGATGATCAAGGCCGTCGGCGGCGTGATCGACGGCGGGGGCGGCGGCGCCGGCGCCGGAGCCGGCGCAGGAGGCGAGATTCCCCATGCTGGCGCTCTTCCGCATCACCTCGTCCTCGTCCTCCTCCCCTCCCCCTCCCCCTCCCTCCCCCCATATCCTCACCCCGAAGAGCTTCACCTCCGCCATGGCCGTGCCCGAGGCCGAGCGCGAATCTTGATGAATCCTCCCCACCCCTTCTCCTCCCTTTCTCTCTCTCTCTCTCCCACTCTTTCCCCACTTTTCTTAATATGATGATTTTTTTTTCATTTTTAAATATGTATATTATATATATATATATATATATATATATATATATATATATATATATATATATATTTTTTTTTTTTTTGGAGTCGTTGATTGGTTTAGCAATAAGAGAGAGAGAGAAAGAGAGCGAACGATTGGACGAAGAGGTCTACGGGTGGTAACATATAATGGATCGATTGCTCACACAAACAAACCCCCTGGAATTGGGATTTATTTACGATGAATGCCATTACAGTTGAGGAACTGCTTGCGTAAGCCTGACGTAGGAGACGGCTAATTTTGCTCCCCTATGTGAGAACAAGCGTCCCCCGACTCTAGTGATCACACTACCCTATATATATATATATATTTTTTTTTTTTTTTCATCCCCCTTTTTCTTATAATAAATATTATTATTATTATTATTATTATTATTATTAGTAAAAAGTGGTTTCACACTTTCACACTTTACTATCCTGTAGTTTAAAGTGTATCAAGTTAGTATTATTTGGTTTCGCATTTTTTTACTTTAATAGTCTGTTATTCAAAAGTATCGAGTTAGTATCGTGTGGTTTCATTTTTCTGTTCTTATTATTCATTTTACTTTTTTTTTTGTTAAATTAGTGATAAAGTTAAAATTAAAGTATACAAAAATAAATATTCGATAAACCTAGGTAGAGTATCTGAAGTCTTTTTTGTATATAATTTAATGAAATATTAACAAAGAAAACAAAAATCAATAACAAAGTTAAAACTAAAGTGTACTAAAGTAAATATTCGATAGACCTAAATAAGATATTTGAAGTTTTTTATATATAATTTAACGAAATATTAACAGAGGAGGCGACAAAAAAAAGAAAAATGAAACCATAGAGTACTAAATTGATACACTTTAAACCACAGGATATTAAAATGAGAAAGTGCGAAACTGCAGGATACTAAATTGACACACTTTAAATCACAGGATACTAAAGTGAAAAAGTGCGAAATCATAGAAGTGGTATTTGAAATTTACCAATAAAAGAAATAAATAAATGAATAAGTGGTAAGCTTACCGATGTTGTGACGACATCACTATTTCTGGGCGAAATTATCCCTCCCACAAGCAACAACCGAAGATCCTGATTCCGTCCGTACGGACATTACTTTCTGGGGCCACTGCAACCCCTCGCTCTAAAATATTCTTACAAATTAGCCCTCAAAATAGGGGTTAAATTTTATGAATGCCACCGAAACTTTTATCGATATTGTAGCCCACTTATTTGGAAGGGTGACATCATTGGGAGCTTATACGTCGCGGTTGATGTGTTTTAGAGTGTGTCGTATATATATGATATTAATTAATAATTTTTGTATTATAGTGTTAAAGATATGTTTATCTATAACAATACTCTACCCTGAGAAGGAATTTTTGGGTAATTAATTATGTGGAAGGATCCAGATCTCTTTTAATCACGTTTCAAATGGATCACTCATGGCCTTCTAATTCTTGCATTTATGTCCTTAATTTCTTCTAATTATATCATTGAATCATTGTCTAGACGAGCTAGATTTTTTAACTCGATATCTTAACGAGCCGAACATGAGAAAGAGTCAGCTCACTCGTGTTTGGGTCGATATAGCTCGGATGCATATACTTTATATATTATTTTTATTATATTTATATATACAATTACAAATACAATTTTTTTTTTTTGAGAAATAGGTAGCAAGCTACCTGCTTCATTCATAAAGTGGGATGAATTAAGCGTACATAGTGGAGACAACTAGGGCCTCCGGGAAAAGTGAAGTACAGTAAAAAAGTAAAGTAGTAAAAGTAAAAGTAAAAGTAACCAGTAATAAGTAAACAGTAATAAGAGAAGTAATGGGAGGAAGGTGGAGCAGGGGTGGTGGCGATCGCTCAATGTAATAAGGTCCAGTCACTCATCAAGAGTCTGACACGTTCGAATGATCGGGCAGCGTTGGGGGATGAGGCTCGAAAAATAATCGAGTTTCTGTCGGTCCAAACAATCCACCAGATTGCCGATAAAATGGTCAAGCCTTTGATTCTCGTCGCAGCGTCGGGCGTTTCACACAATTTGGTCCAGACTTCCCGGACGTCCCCCATAACCTCAGCCATTACAGTCAATCCTCCCGCTGATAGTAGTAGGAAACGAGCGAAAACACATTTGCAGAAAAGGTGATCGCGACTTTTACGTAACTGTGTTGATCTACGGACATGCCTCTAACGAGCAATCTGTCGGCAGTGAGTAGTCTCTTTTGCATTAGCAGTCAAATGAAGATTTTGATCTTAATTGGGATTTTTAACTTCCAGATGTGCTGGTTCATCCTATCTCTTATTCCGCCATCAGTAAGGATTTGGTAAAGGGATTTGACCGTAAATAGTTGGTTACTGGTCCACCGCCATTTGGGCGAGTCCGGTATGTTGTGGGGATGGCTACGTAGGAGCAGTTCTTTTAGTAACACCAGCTGTTGACGGCTTCGGCTTGATCGAGATGCTAGGAAACCCCTGGTAATGAAACGCCACTGCCATCTGTTTGTATTCCAGCAAAGAGATACCTCCACGTCCTTGTTCATGACATTTGCGTAAATATCTGGAAACAGGGTGCTCAAGGGAGTTTCACCAATCCAAATGTCGGACCACAACTTTATGTTTTGTCCATCGCCGAGCTCAAAAGTTAAACCGCATTTGAACGCTTCCCGGCAATGAACCACACTTTTCCACCACTGCGAATGCGGAGTAAAGGATCTACCCTCATGAAGAGGCCTTCTTCTGACGTAATAGAGAGATCTAATAATTTTGCACCAAAGCAGATGCGGCTCAGTAAAGAGACGCCACCACCATTTGGTTAAGAGTGCCAAATTCATAGATTCCATATCTTTGATCCCTAACCCACCTTCTTTCTTACTTTTGCAGATGGATCTCCAGTTGACGAGACAGGCTCCTCCCGAAATGTTGGCATCTCCTTTCCAGAAAAAGGCTCTTCTTAGAGTTTCTATCCGATGTAGTACCCACTGCGGTGCCTTGAAAATAGATAGGTAGTATAACGGCAGGTTGGTGAGGACCGAGTTGACGAGTATTAGCCTTCCCCCTTGAGAGAGGAGTTTAGCCTTCCATCCTTCGATTCTTGCCGCTATGCGATCAATGACCGGAGCCCAATCCGCCCTACGGAGATTTCTATTATAGAGAGGTAACCCCAAATAGCGAAACGGTAGTTTTCCGACTTTACATCCTAGGATACTGGCAAGTCTGTCGGCCTTGTCCGGATAGGGCCCCAAATAATACAGCTCTGATTTGTTCATGTTAATCTTGAGTCCAGATGCCCATTCGAAGATTTTCCAAATGAACTGCAGGTTTCGCATGATGTATTTTTTTGGCTCGGAAAAAAAGATTGTGTCATCCGCATATTGAATTAGTACTGTTTGGCAGTCGGGTGACGGTCCAATGCCTCGGAGTAGGTTATTACCCTTCGCCGTTTCAGTTAGTCTAGCTAGGCAATCAGCCACCAAAAGGAAGAGATAGGGGGAGAGAGGGTCCCCCTGCCGGAGTCCTTTTGCAGTCTTAAACCACTTAGTCGGGGTGTCATTAACAAGGACTGCTACTTTGGCGTTACAGATGCACTGTTCGACCCAAGCCCACCATTTGTCATTGAATCCTAGCCAGTGCAGTACACTTTTCAAAAAGGCCCAACTGACGTTGTCGTAAGCTTTTTCGAAATCCACCTTGATACTTACACATTCCTTGCCAGATTTGGAACACCAATTGACTATTTCACTTGCGGTGACGAACGAGTCGGTTAGCAGCCTGTCTTTAAGAAAGGCCGATTGTGTTGAGGAGATTATGGACGGTAGGATAAGAGCGAGCCTGTTGGCGAGGACCTTGGATATAATTTTCTGAATGCTATTGATAAGACTTATAGGGCGGAAGTCATTAATCTTGCGCGCTCCTTCTTTTTTGGGAATTAGGCACACAAAGGAGTAATCAGATGGGTCAGTAAAGAGTTTATTGTCCTGGAGGTCGGTGAAAACGTTGAAAATATCAGCTTTAACTGTCTCCCAAAAAGTTTGAAAGAAAGTGAGAGGGTAACCGTCTGGCCCAAGAGGCCTGTTTATTTGCAGGATTTCAACTATTAGATGGAGATCTAATTTATATTATTTTAGAGTTCTATAATAATAATAATAATAATATTTAAAATTAATCAATTTGAGATTTAAATTTGTAGCTGTAAATAATTTGAGTTGTATACACGCTGGTTTAGCTTGGTGAACAAATCAAAGCTAATGAGTCAAATACAAGCTATAGCTTGTTAAATTGCGATTTGATCATGAGCTAAGCTTTTTCGATTCATCAGGGGAGCTCAGGCCGAACATGAGCTAGCCTCTCAAAATTTTGAGTCGATCTCTAGTTGGCCCCAACTCGCTTGTTTCGGCTCGTCGACAGCCTTATTCCCATCTTATCATTTTTAATTTAGATAAAACTTGCCACTTTAGTGACGACCTAGTATGGTTAAAGTTTAAACACTGATTCTTACAAATCATATAATAAATAAATATTTGAGTGCAGTCGATTCACTTCACCCCCTTTTGTTAGTGATCCTTTAGAGTTTCATTATAAAAAAAAAAAATTTTGTGCCAAAATTACTCTCCGCCCTTTCTACTGTGCTTCGCCCTCCTCCGCCTCGCCCTCCTCCACTGCCTTGCCCTCGCCAACATCTCCATCCACGCCCACAAACACCCGCTCACCCTCCTTCGCCCTCGTTGCCTTTACCCACCTTTCCATCTACGCCCACCTCGATTTTCTCTCAGGAGGAGAAGACCTGGGAGCAGGTGGAGAAGAAAATAGAGAGGAACCGCGGCCGACCGAGGCGACGGATGAGTAAGATGAGGGAGGAGACGAAAATAGTGAAAGGCAAAATGATCATTTTGTTATCAGAGTTCACACTGTATCCTTTGTGAACATTTTTTATTTTACAAGTGGGCAAAGTGTAGATTTTCAAATGATAGGGAGAAGTGAAAAATCAGATTTTATGTAATTTAGCCTAGTGTTTAACTTTCTTATAACTTAAGAAAAATATTTTTAATAAATTTATTGTATTTATTTAATCATGTCGATTTTTTAGGTTTTGAAAGAGATATTATGAAGATGCACCAAATCAGAACAATAAAGATGATCGATCTTTCAGTACAACAAATATATATATATATATATATATATATATATATATATATATATATATATATATATATATGTATATGTATATATACTATTATCTATTATGAGTATAGAGCCCTTTGTACTCATAAGTTCTTAGCCTTCGGATGAAAAAATGTGCGGTTAGGATGAGAGTGGTTATGGCTAGGTTGATAGTAGGGTCCCTAGGGTTGAGTGGGTGGTTGGTTGAATAGTATAATCTAACGGGTGAAAATGATTAAAGAATAGATCTAACGGTAAAAAATTTATGAGTATAAGAGGCTCTATACTCATAAGAGTATAGTAATAGGGACTCTATATATATATATATATATATGTATATATATATATATATATGTATATATATATATATATATATAGAGTTGAACTAGAATACTATCGGTAGTAAACAAGCCGTTTTACTACCGATTTGTTTTCGATGATAGAGCTTTCAAATTGACGATCGGCTCAGATTAAATATGATCTAAACCATTTAAACTACCTAGAAATCAAATTTCACGCACTTTCGATATTGTTCTTTTATCCATCAAGTGAACAAAAAATGAATGAAAATGAATACTCTTTAAAAAATGATGATAGGAGTCTTGTAATCAAGATCAAGAGTATAGATCTTGTTTTAAATAGTTTAAAAAATTCAATTGATTTGGATATCTTTACGCCGTTAAACGAGAAAACACCTCTTATCGACCATTAAAATTACAAAATTTGAATATTTTTACGACGTTAAACGAGAATACACCTCTTATCGATCATTAAAATTACAAATTTTGAAACCTTTTGATCATTAGGCAAATGATGTCGAAATGATTTAATTAAAATTTGATTTCTAAATACTTCAAATAGTATAGATTGTGTTCAACAGAACCGATCGTCAATTTGAAAGCTCTATCATCGAAAACAAATCGGTAGTAAAACGGCTAGTTTACTACCGATAGTATTCTAGTAAAGCTCATATATATATATATATATATATATATCTATAGGGTTGAGGGTTTTACTTTAGAATATTTCTCAAAAGCACCAATGAGTTGGTGCTTTTGAGTTTTTAACCATTGGATGGATAGATGTGGGTTTGGGATGATGGTGGTAGGTGGACTAGTGTTTGATCCAAGGGGTATTAGTAATTGGGATGTAGATCCAAGGGCTAGAAACTTAGAAGCACCCAAAGTTGATGCTTCTAAAAGTATTCTAGCTCTACTCTATATGAGTAGGGCTACTATACTATTATGAGTAGTAGAGCCCTACTACTCATAAGTTGTTTTCGATGATAGAGCATCCGAATCGACGATCCACTCCGTTAAATATGATCTAGAGTATTTAAAACTTCTAGAAAATAAATTTCGTAATTTTTCAAATCATTTACCTTACGATCAAAAGCTCACAAAATTGACAATTTTTAACTAGATATGTGATACTTGGTAGTTTAACGGTGTAAAAGAATTGAAATAGGTTGAATTTTTGATAGAAAATTCTATTCACTACCTAGATAAAGACCAATAACTCCGATCTTAAATTGAAGGATCCGATCATCTATTTTTAGGACGTCATTCGATTTCGACCGTTCATTTTATGCCCATTTGATGGACTTTATTATGATTTTGAAAAATTACGAAATTTATTTTCTAGAAGTTTTAAATACTCTAGATCATATTTAACGGAGTGGATCGTCGATTCGGAAGCTCTATCATCGAAAACAACTTATGAGTAGTAGGGCTCTAATACTCATAGTAGCTATAGTAGCTATATATATATATATATATATATATATATATATATATATATATATATATATATATATATATATATATATATATATATAGAACTAGGCTACTATATATGCTATTAATAGCACCAAGTCATTAGTGCTACCAAGTTTTCGACTATTGGATTGAGAGATGTGCGGTTAGGATGATGTGGGCCCCCTAGGGTTGAGTAAGTTGTTGGTTGAATAGCATGATCTAATGGGTGAAAATCATCGAAGGGGTGGATCTAACGGCAGAAAACTTGGTAGTACCGAGTGCTTCGTGCTATTGATAGCGGTAACGACCCAGCCCACTAGCAACAATAACTCGTTGGGCCCAACCACCGGCCCAAAATGCTTAAGCCCAGTTATTATTATTAGTGTCTAAGTCTCTTATAAATCCAATGACAACCCCATTCCCATCCGATGTGGGACTATTGGGGTGTCACAGACTCCCCCTGTTAAGGCCCTGACGTCCTCGTCAGTCCAATCACACACACACAGCCCACGATCACCAGGCTATGTGAGACTCGTCTCGCTAACTTTGTCATCCGCACTCAGGCTCGATCGAGACTCACCACACATGTCCCAGGTGAAGCTCGATACCAAATGTAACGACTCAGTCCACTAGCAACAATAACTCGTTGGGCCCAACCACCGCACAAAATGCTTAAGTCCGATTATTATTACTAGTGTCTAAGTCTCTTATAAACCCAATAACAACCCCATTCCCATCCGATGTGGGGCTATTGGGATGTCACAATAGCATAGCAGCCGGACTATATATATATGCTGGGGCTACTATACTTATATGAGAATAGAGTCATTTGTACTCATAAGTTTTTAGCCGTTCAGATGAAAAAATGAGCGATTAGGATGATAGTGGTTATGGTTAGCTTGATAGTGGGCCCCCTAGGGTTGAGTGGGTGGTTGGTTGAATAGTATAATCTAACGGGTGAAATTGATTAAAGGGTAAATCTAATGGCAAAAAATTTATGAGTACAAGAAGCTCTATACTCATAAGACTATAGTATCCGAACTATATATATATATATATATATAGAGTTGAGCTAGAATACTTTCAAAAGCACCATTGAAGTGGTGCTATTGAGTTTTTAACCATTGGATAGGGAGATGTAAGGTTGAGATGATGGTGGTAGGTGGTGGTTGATGGGATAGGTGGTGGTAGGTGGAATAGTGTTAGATCCAAAGACTATTAGTAGTTAAAAAAGTAGATCCAATGGCTAGAAACTTAGAAGCACCAAAAGTTGGTGCTTCCAAAAGTATTCTAGCTCAATTCTATATATATATATATATATATATATATATATATATATATATATTTCTACTTCTTTTAACTTATTGTTCGTGAGAGTTGAATTTTTCGGCTCGATATTTGAACGAGTCAGCTCGTATTCGGCTTATTTATAAAACGAATCAAATACTGACCGATCCCATCTAACTCGTATTCGACTCATTGACACTCATTAGTTAAAACACAGACCGATTCCAGCTAACTCATGTTCGGCTCAATGACACCTACTGGTTAAGGACTCAATTGAAAACCAGATAAAAGGTTAGGGACCTCGTATGCAATTTGTCTAATTTTTGAGTTAAGCAATACTACATGTACACCCCATCAGGGATGTACATTCTACACCCTATCTATTCATTAGGTGGAATGTTAACTACCAGTTACATAATGTCACTGATGTGATTGGTGCACACACTCCACCCATTGAATGAATTGGGTGTAATTTGTACACCTCTGATACGTGTACTATGGTTAGTAAATTCTCGAATTATTCGTGAATTTGTGAAAAAACGAATTAAATGATCGTTTTCGTATTTTTTCAAAAAAATCGGAAAAAAACATAATTTTTTGGAGAAAAATAATTATTCCCGAATTATTCGCAATTCGTGAATTATTCGTTCAATAAAACAGCCCTTGGGCTCGCGCTCGCGGTAGGGCCCGCGCTCGCATGCGCGCCGACGCTCGAGAGTTGCGAGCCACATGGCTCGCGGGCTTTGTGGCTCGCCTAAAAAAAAAAAAAAAAAATCCTTTCCAAACCTTGCCCAAAAAAAAAAGAAAAAAAAATCCTTTCCAAGTAGTTCGCCCTCCTTTTCCCTTAAAAAAAAATATATATCAGTCGATCAAAAAAATTTAATCTCTTATGAATATTTATTTATTTTGAGGGATAATATAGTTTGCTATTTTTTTTTTACTTAATTAGCTTAATTTTGTAGCTCTTTATTCTTATAATATTAAGAAATATGAGTATTTATGTTAATAACATAAATCTTGAGAGAAAAAAAAAACTAATTTAATAGCCGAATTTTTTATTCTGAATTTTTAATTTGTGAACGTATAATATCCGTATAAATCACATATCCGAATAATTGGCGAATTTGTTTTTTAGCCGTATTTTTCGACGAATTTAAAAATTAGGAAACGAATTTTATCCGAATTATACCGGTTAGGATTTGGTTAGATTTGTAGTTGAATCCAATTTAGATAAGAATTAATATTTTAATATGTTAGAGATAAATTAAGATTTAAATATTAATTAGAGAATAAACTTAACTAGATTACGATTAATGTTTAAATTTATTAGAGATAAATTAAGATAGATTTAAATATTAATTAGAGTAGAAATTCTAAATATATTAGGATTGGGGTATGTTTTGGTGGAGTTTTATAAATAGCTCTTAATGTGTTGTTTTTGCTGAAGTACGGCTAGAGCTTTGGGTGTGCCATACCAGAGAGAGAAAGAGAGAGAGAGATAGTGAGTTGGATGCACCTTGTGCACGGGTGCGTCCATGAGTGAGTAGTCTTTTAGATTAATAAAAGACGAGAGAATGGTAGAAAAGATTCAAGAAAGAGGGCTCGGGTTGTAGCTATTCTATATAGAAGAGAAGTCAAGTGTAACATTCTCTTATTTAATGAAGCTTATTTTACCCGCATATTTTTCTCCTTTATGATTGCATCAGCTTCTGCTGAGGAGACAAGTTTATAATAAAAACCCGATTCGACGTTTTCGTTGTCGGTATTATAGCGGGTTGCAGATTCACAAGATCCTGTACCGAGGCGAGTACCGGATTCCCAATAATTGGTATCAGAGCTGAAAGTTACCGATCTGCGGGAGAGATCGACGAAAATGGCCACGAATTTCAAAATCGAGATGTTCGACAGCAAGAACAATTTTGAATTGTGGCAAATTAAATTACGAGCGATCCTCATACAGCAAGAATTGGATGAGACGTTGAACGGGAAGGAGGCGAAGACGACAAAGGTCACAGATGCGGCATGAATGAAGATGGAGCGGAAGGCACTGAGTATGCTTCATCTATCATTAGCAGATGAGCTTCTTTACAACGTAGTCAGCGAGACGACACTGGCGAAGTTGTGGAAGAAATTGGAAGATCTACACATGACCAATCTTTGACGAATGGGTTGTATCTGAAGCAGCAACTGTTTACGCTGCGGATGCAAGAAGCGGCGAGCTTACACGAGCATTTGAACGAGTTCAACAAAGTGGTAGCCCAGTTGACCAGTATCGGAGTCAATCTGGATGACGAAGATAAGGCGCTGATGTTACTATCTTCGCTACCGGCGGCATATGAGCATCTGGTGGCAATGTTGCTTTATGGCAAGGAGACCATAAGCGTGGAGGCGGTCACGGCGGCGTTTCTTTCGAACGAGATACGGAAGATGACTCAGGAGTTTGGCCGCAAAGTCAAGATATAGGGCTGGTGGTGATGAGTGCGAAGAAAGAGGCGACAATATCGGCGACCGAATATCGACAAAAGAAGTCATTATCTGAGGTCGAGTGCTTTTACTGTCACAGATGACAGTAAGGGGCATATTAAGCGCAACTGTCAAAAACCTCAGGATGACCTGAAGGAGTTAAAGCGACAGATTGAGAAAACTATAGTGAATGAGGATGAGACGGTATCAGCGACGGCACAGGCGGCAGAGTCGGAGATAATCAATCCCGATGTGCTATATGCGGCGGCCGAAGGTACTAGAATTTCGGATGATGCGTGGGTACTCGATTCGGCGTGTTCCTTTCACGTATGCCCGGAGAGTAGTCTTTTGTTACTTATAAAATGATCACGGGGGGAAAGGCTCTAATGTGGAACGGGACGACGTGCAAAAT
The DNA here is from genome assembly GCA_025177825.1 of Aechmea fasciata. NCBI lineage: Eukaryota > Viridiplantae > Streptophyta > Magnoliopsida > Poales > Bromeliaceae > Aechmea > Aechmea fasciata. The sequence continues at coordinate 14,395,756 of CM045923.1, forward strand.
TTTTGGAGTCGGCACGGTGAATATTCAAATGCACGATGGGGTCGTGAGGACGCTGACAGGTGTGCGGCACTTTCCTAGATTGAAGAGGAATTTGATCTCGTTAGGCGTGTTGGACTCGAAGGGTTGTTATTTTTCGGCTTCAGGTGGAGCTATGAGGGTCCGAAAGCGAGATCGGGTCGTGTGCGAGGCGAACAAGCGTGGGAACTTATACGTTCTGAACGGTAGCACAGTCAGAACGGGAGCGAAAACGGTTTGGATACCAAAAGTTCGCGGAGATGCAGTCGCTTGATGCGAAGCGAAGGATGCGGCGACATTGAGCGGAGGAGACAAACTCAAGGTGGATTTTGCATGGTGAGCTCGACGTAGCGGTTGAAGACTACAAATCCAACCAAGGTGGAGAATGTTATGATTTAGTTAGATTTGTAGTTGAATCATATTTAGATAAGAATTAATATTTAAATATGTTTGAGATAAATTAATATTTAAATATTAATTAGAGAATAAATCTAACTAGATTACGATTAATATTTAGGGGCAATTGCTTATATACCCCTGAAAAGTTCCCGATTTTTCGATTTACCCCTCTTAGAAGGCTAATATTGAAAATACCCCTTCTACGTTCCAATCTATTTCTAATATACCCTTAGAGTTAAAATCTGTTAAGTAACTCTGTTATCTCTGTAAAATTACTATTTTGTCCTTTTCAAATATACCCTTCTACTATTACTGTCTTTCTTATTTGCCCTTAAATTCAGGGGCACAAAAAGTATTTCGACTTTTGGTATTTTCCAATATACCCCTCTACTTTTACCAACCTTTCTTATTTGCCCTTAAGTTAAGGGCAAAATTGGTATTTTAATTTTTTAAGCTGTGGTAGATATTTAACTCACGTTTAACCCAGATTAACTTAACAGGAGATAACTGCGGGATATTTTGCAATAACGGTGGAACGTATGAGGGGCATTTTAGAAAGAAAAAAAAAATAGGGGTAGATCGGATATTTTCAGACGCATGAGGGGTATATAGGCAATTATCCCTAATATTTAAATCTATTAAAAATAAATTAAGATAGATTTAAATATTAATTAGAGTAGAAATCCTAAATATATTAGGATTGGATTACTTTTTGGTTGAGCTTTATAAATAGCTCTTAATGTGTTGCTTTTGCTGAAGTACGACTGGAGCTCTGGGTGTGTCGTACCAGAGAGAGAAAGAGAGAGAAATAATGAGTTGGATGCACCTTATGCACGGGTGCGTCCATGAGTGAGTAATCTTTTAGATTAATAAAAGACGAGAGAATGATAGGAAAGATTCAAGAAAGAGGGTTCGGGTTGTAACTACTCTATGCAAAAGAGAAGTTAGATGTAATATTCATGAATTTTATTTTACCCGTATATTTTTCTATTTTATGATTGTATCAGCTTCTGCTGAGCAGACGGGTTTATGGTAAAAATTCGATTCGATGTTTCCGTTGCGGAATCCCAACAATCGATACCGGATCACAGCCGTCGGTATCGGAGAGGGTAACAAATTCACAAGATTTGGTACCGGGGCGAGTACCGGATTCCCAACAATACCCGTACCGAATTTTTGCCGAATCCGAATTAACTAAGGGCCTGTTTGGCCTAGCTTCCGAAAAAGTGAATTAAAAAAGTGATTTTGGGGTGAAAAAATGATTTTGGTTAAAAGCTGTAGAGCGTTTGGCAGACTTTAAATAAAAGTGATTTTTCTAAAGTGATTTTGAAAAGCTGTTTGGCAAATTTTTTTTAATGTTTGCATAAATTAAATATTTTAATTAAAATTTATTTAAAATAATTTAAAATCTAAATTTAAATTTGAATTAAAATTAAAATTTTTAAATTTCAAAATTATACAAAATTTAAAATTTATCTTTTCACATTTAAATTTTAAAATCTAAAATGTCAAATTTGAAATTGAAAATTAAAAATTGAAAATTGAATTTTGAAAATTAAAATTTGAATTTTGAATTTTGAATTTTGAATTTTAAAATTTGAAATTTAAATTTTGAATTTTGAATTTTGAATTTTGAATTTGGAATTTTGAATTTGGAATTTTGAATTTTGAATTTTGAATTTTGAATTTTGAATTTTGAATTTTGAATTTTGAATTTTGAATTTTGAAATTTGAAATTTGAAATTTAAAATTTAAAATTTTGAATTTCTAAATTTGAAATTTAAAAATTGAAATTTAAATTTTAAAATTTAAAATTTAAAATTTGAAATTTGAAATTTGAAATTTGAAATTTGAAATTTGAAATTTGAAATCTAAAATTTGAATTTTGAATTTTGAAATCTAAAATTTGAAATTTGAAATCTAAAATTTGTAATTTTTAATTTAAAATTTGAAATTTGAAAATTTAAATTTGAAATATAAAATTTGAAATTTAAAGTTTGAAATCTATTTTTTAAATTTTAAAAATTTAAAGTTAAAATTTAAATTTTAAAAAACTAATCTAATAATTAAAATTTGAAATTAAATTTAAATTTAAATATTGAAATTGAAATATAAATAAAAATTTGAAGTTTAAATCCAAAATCGTAATCGATTTCAAGAAACAACTTTTTTCTGTTTCTGATTCTGGGGCCTTCAAAATCAGTTTTCTGATTCTATCAATACAAAATCTGATTTTAAAAATAAGTTGTTAAACGCTCTATTGAACCGAAAATTATTCAGCCCAAAAGTGCTTTTTAAAAGCTAAACCAAATATCCCCTAACATAGCATGTAAAAGTAGCATTTTTTTCATTTGAGTTATCTATTTGGCTATTGCCGTCAAATTCATGTAATTGTCTGTTCCCGTTTGTGGAGTTATTCGCGTCACTACCCACCTATCACTATTCTCAACTTTAAGGTCTCTCTCTGCCTCCCTGTTTATTGGATGGAGTAGGCCCTTCCACGAAAACAAATGGGATCAGTTGAAGAAGATTCTGCTTCCTGATCTACTTGGAAATCTTACGAAAATGAGGCTCAAATAATAAATTTCTCCTTCAAAGAATTAATTGCACTTAATTGCACAATAGTTTAGCATATTTTTACTTTATCATCCCGTGATTCAAAAATTTATACTTAACCATCTTCATGGTTATCAAAATATTTTATTTTGCTATCCTATTTAATAGTAAATTTTTTTCAATAAAACTAAAAATATAAAATATAAAATAATTAAGTACCACTAATTAATGAGCAATAGAGCACAAAGTAAACATGAGCTAAATCATAGAGGGACAAATTGAAGTTTACCTGCTAATTTTTCTTTTTCTATAATTCTAAATGTAAAATGAGTACACCAGAAGTTATCTAGTAATAACATTCTGTTAAATATAAAAATATTTAAACACTATTCTCTAACCGCTTAAGCTTGTAGAGTATAACGGTTGTTTCATATGGTATCAGAGCAGGAGGTCCTGAGTTCGAGTCACGTCAGGTTCCTAGCATTTTAATGAGTTCGAGTCACGTCGGTCTCCTAACATTTTAATTTCCTCCCATTTAATTCAAGCCACATCGTACCACTAAGTCTCGAAGACGTAAGGAGAGGAGAAATATAAAAATATTTAAATATTGTTCTCTAATAGCTTAAGTTTTAGAGTACAAAAGTTGTCAAAGCTTAATGTGCAAGCTTAAGAGCCACAATTTTAATTTTCAAGTGGGCAAAATAAGTGTTTTAAAAATAAATGAATAAAGTGAAAAAATAGGTAATATGCTAGGCAAAGCTATTTTTGTGCACCACCACAAAGAGGTGTTAAAAAAAAAAAAAAAGAAGCTTATACTCCATCATCTAAGGGCCATTTTAATTTGCATTCATATCTTGTTATTTCTTTTTATTTTTATTAAAATACTAAAATTCTCAAAGAAAAATTTTAAAATGCAGGATATGAAGTGTAAGATAAATACTATCTTTTTGGAATGTACGCCTAGCATTTTTCTTATATGATTATGTGTTATAGTCTTAAAATAAATATTGTTTTCTTTTTCTTCCTAAATTTTTTAAGATTTCGTTTGGTTCGGATATAAGCAAAAAATTGATTATTTTAAAAATAAGTACTGAGAATAAAATAAGTAGTGTTTGAATAATTAGATTAAAATAGCGAAAATAAAAGTAATTATAATTTTAAATTAATAATATTTTATCTACTTAAATTAATATCAATTATTCATTAAAATAATTTAATATATGAATAAAATTATTAGTTATGAATATTGTGCAAGATATTAATTAATTAATTAATTAATTATAATATACTATACATATCAACGTCGGGTCGTATCAACGTCGTTATTGTGATACTAATATATTATACATAACTTATTGCCATATTAGGTCATGCAGAGCATTCAGTTTTTATTTTTTAAATTTTCTTGCCTTTTTTTTTTTATTTCTTAAGGAGCTTTTGCTTATATACATCACACAACTAAACTTTGTTTTTTTTTTTTTTTCGAATTATACTATTTTCTTTTTTCGGAAGCTGTAATGTTTCTGACTCGCTGCAACCCATGGATGATGGTGAGGCTGGGATTGTTCGGGGTTAAGGAAAAACTAGTTATTCCAGAGATAGTGTTAAGTTCAAGGTTAAGGTGGGGTTAGAGTATTTTTGTATTTGGTTTGGAGTTAGAGTTAGTCCAGTATAGTGAAAAATAGTGTTTGGTTAGAATAAGTGGGATAAGAAAAATAATAGATTATTATGAATAGAAAATAGTGTTTGGTTGGAATTTGATGGGATTAGCTAAGCCGGAATAACCCATTTGAGGTAGGGTTAATTAACCCCACCTATTTTTTAGAGTGTTTGGGAATAAAATGGGGGTTAAGGGGTTATTCTACCCCTTAACCCGCAACCAAACAATGGCTAAGATAATTAGGTGAGAGAAATGAAAAAAATAAAATAAAAAAAAATAGAGAGAGAGAAAGAGGGAGAGATCAGATTGGAATTGGAGTGGAGATGGAGAAGAGGAGATGGGAGAAGAGAGAAGGAAGAATTAACAGGGAATGAAGAAAGACTCTTAATTCATGTCATTGATAATGTTCTACTGTTTACAAGCAATTAACTTTTATTTATACTACCCTCTCTACATGAACTGCAACATAAAAATAGTTAAGTTGCTGGACTAGGCGCTATAAAATGAAATAAAATGGTAGATGGGACCATTTGGGCCTATTTCATTGGAGTTTGTGGGCTTCAACTAGCTAGGCTCGAGCATAAAGTATTGGTTGATTAAGAAATGGAGCGGTCTTCTTCGACTGCCAAATCCGTACGTATCTTCAGATCCTATATATATACCTTTTTCAACCCCATAGATCCTGTTAGATCCTCTCCTTCCTCTCGATCGGGGACTCACCCCGACTCACCATGAATGAAGCTAAGATCCCGGCCACTTCTTGTTTTTTTTTTTCTTTTATTCCTTCTATATATACCTAGTGTTAATCGATCTACTTACTAAACCTCGCTCGATCTGTTGCTCTCCCTCTAGCTTGTTCTCAGATTATTACAATTCCCTCCCCTTAAATCCATCCTTGTCCTCAATTAAGGATGCATGCATGGGGCATATATAAAGTAGTAGTGTCTTCTTCTTCCAGTTTACTTTTTTTTTATTCTTCTAAAACTAGCTTGATCTGAGTTGCTGCTCTATTTAATTCCTCGCTTCACCATGCTTAATTAATTCGATGGCCCATCCTCTTCGGTTAGCGGCACGGATGGTGATTCCCATCCCATACATTGAGGTGAAGGTCGATCAACTCTTGGCCTTCTCCCACAGAGATCCACTCTTTTACTTCTTCTTTTTAGATCAGCATAAGTAGGTGTCCTTCTCTGTTGTGCTTTTTTTTATTGCCTAAAAAATGTGCACTACTTGCCCCTTCTCCTTGCACCAACTCAAATATTTTGTATCCTCCATAATATATTGAGGCATGGGTTATTGGAGAGTAATAGTTATATTTGTTGGAAAAAGTTGCTTATCTTTCTAAAATCTTTAGTAAACAATTTTGTAAACAATTTTGATAGAAAATTATTTTCGGTTTAAGAAACCGCAAACGAGTATATATTAAATAATTAATATTATAGAGATGAAAGGATTAAGATGAAGCCTGTGATAGTCGAGGCGTGCGAATGCAGTCCTAGAAGCAAGATTGCCCCTCCACATACGAGACTCTGGCAATCACTCCTAGCGATACAACGACCTCCGTCCACCCCGTCGGTACGTCTTCAGGGTGGCGCAATAACGAACCGCAACAACTTTCAGAGATCCAGCAAAGTAGCAAAAGCTCAGTAGAGAAGGAGAAGAAGAAGAAGTAGAGGAGAGGAGCTCGGGTTAGGGTTGCTGTGAGCTGAGTGCTCAAACAGCCAACCTCACCTCTTCATTTAAAGAGGAGAAAGCTCCAACGGTCATAATCAAGGTCAAGCCTTGTCCCAATGCAGGTGCTGCATTCCGAGATGTGGACCGTTGGACTCCCGAGAGGGCCAAATCCGAGAGATCCGGTTAAGGTCTCAAGGAAGATCAAATCTGGACCGAATCCAGATAAGGTAAAAGATTAAATAAAAAATTAAAATAAAAGTCCAACAAAAATGAAGGAACCAGTCACACGCGCGCCGCCGCCCGGCCCGGCTCGCGCTCGTGCCGTGCGCGCGTGCGTGTGTTTAGTCGAGAGCTCCACTCTCATGTTTTCCCAAGTAATAACAATGGGAATGAAAGAGTATATAAAGCAAAGTAAAAGAGGATAGGTTTCCAATGTGGGACTAAGCTACCACATGAAAAGAGCAAGGCTTGGGCTCCCAAGAAAGGCCCATAGGCAGTGGGCTTCCCAGAAGGCCCAGAGGCCAAAAACAAGTTTTAAATAACTTTTTAAAATAAAAAACCAACAATCCCCCACATGATTTAAAACTTCATAAAAATAATGTAAGTAAAACTGAAATTCAAAAATAACTCAAAAAGGATGCTGGATCTCTTATACCACGTATTCGGCGAAGGTACCTTTCGGGTTTGAACCTTCACTTAGTGCTTGTCTATGTACATCCGAGGGCACAATGGTGGACTTCGCCTTGAACCAAGGCCGGTGAATCGGATTTCCACAAACCGCACACATGGTACAGTCGCTTAGGTTCTAAGCGGGTGAGCGCTATAATGGCCATGCGCTAATATCGCTTCATGTGTGTTTTAGGGAACCGCCCTCTTCCCACAGTTGCGGCCTCACAACTTCACACATATAGTAGGTCCTCAGAAGGGTGTCTGCAAGGTCACACCCTGCCTCATGGGTCTTGGAACCATTCACGGCTAAAGCCCTTCCTATCCACTTGCGATATGAGCACTGTCGCCATAGGGATGAGGATACAAACACAGTGCTCCTCACAGCTACCTGTTCGACTTGTTTTTACCCATTGAACCTGCAACAGGTTGGGTTGCCGTCGCCGGTAACTACTATTGTGGGCTAAGCCCCATCCCCCTCGACGATTCTAGGATCACAGACCTAGATAATCCCTTGGTGAGCTGATCAGCCAAGTTCTTCGCAGATCTCACAAATTCCAAAGCAATCACATTCTCCTTCATATTCTGTCGAATGAACTTATGTCTCACTTTCATAAATCTATTCATCTTAGTTTCCACATTCTCTTGGGCACACTTATCAATTGCAGATCTACAATCACAATGAATACACACTGGTGCTAAAGATCGCTCCATCAGTGGCAAATCATAAAGAAACTCTCTAATCCACTTAGCCTCTTTTACAGTGGTATCTAATGCTATAAGTTCAGATTCCATAGTACTTCTAGCAATCAAAGATTGTTTGGTTGACTTCCAAGAAACAGCTGCTCCTCCTAGGAGAAAAACAAATCCAGTAGTTGACTTTATATCAGCTGTATCACTAATCCAATTAGCATCACTATATCCTTCTAATACTGCAGGAAAACCACTGAAATGTAATCCATAAGATACGCTCCTTCGGGTATCTCAAAACTCTTTCTAAAGCATTCCAATGCTCCCTATTTGGATTATGGGTATATCTTCTCAATCTGTTTACAGCATAAGCCAAATCAGGTCTAGTATAATCTACTAGATATCCCAAAGATCCTATAATTTGTGCATATCTATTCTGACCAATTGGATCACCTCTATTCTTCTTAAGGTGTACACTAGGATCATAAGGTGTCACTACAGGTTTAACATCAAAGTATCCAAACTTCTTCAATAATTGTTCACTATAGTGTGATTGACTCATAACAATTTCATTTGATTTTCTAATGATCTTCATATTGAGAATTACATTCGCTTGCCCAAGATCTTTCATATCAAAGTTCTCATTGAGTAATTTCTTCACATCATATATCACATTTATATTGGTACCAAAGATTAAAATATCATCAACATATAAACACAGGATCACAATCTGTCCATCATATTCCTTCGAATATACACATTCATCAGACGTATTCACATGAAATCCATTTGATACAACTAAAGAATCAAATTTCAAGTGCCACTGCTTAGGAGCTTGTTTAAGTCCATATAGAGATCTAGTCAACTTTCACACTTTACTTTCATGTCCAGAAACTACAAAACCTTCAGGTTGCTTCATATAGATCTCTTCATCTAAATCACCATTTAGAAAAGCTGTCTTAACATCCATTTGATCAACAATCAAATCATGGACAGAAGCTAAGGCTAACAGTATCCTAATAGAGGTAATTCTAGCTACAGGTGCATACACATCAAAATAATCTACACCTGGCTTCTGTGCAAACCCTTGTGCTACTAGTCTAGCCTTATACTTTTCTACAGAACCATCAGGTCTCAACTTCTTCTTAAAGATCCATCTACAGCCTACAGGCTTACATCCTATAGGTAAATCAGATAACTCCCAAGTATGATTCTGTAGAATAGACTGCATCTCAAGATTAATAGCCTCTTTCCAAAATGATGCATCTACAGACTTCATAGCTTGGTCAAAGGTAGATGGGGTATCCTCAACTAGTAGGACACAGAAATCATCGCCAAAAGTTTTCTCTACTCTAGGACGCTTACTTCTCCTAGGTTCAATCTCTCCTGTAGGTTCACTAAGTCTAGGTCCACTAGAGCTTCCTACATGCTCAACTGGAGTAGGTCTATCTACTCTAGTCCTAAAAGGAAAGATATCCTCAAAGTACAATCTCTAACTTCAATAATTGTATTGTTAGAAATCTCACTAATCTCGAGTTCACCACTAGAAATCATTGGTGTTACTATCTAAAGCATAACCTATAAAAACTGCATCTACAGTTTTAGGACCAATCTTCCTTCTCTTATTCTCAGGTATCTTTACTTTAGCTAGGCACCCCCACACTTTAAAATAATTCAAATTAGGCTTCCTACCTTTCCAAAGCTCATAAGGAGACATATTAGAACTCTTGTGGGGAATTCTATTTAGAATCACACATGCGTAAATCAAAGCTTCCCCCCACAGGTTCTCGTGTGCACCTGAACTAATAATCATCGAATTTACCATATCCATCAAAGTTCTATTTTTACGTTCAGCAACTCCATTAGATTGAGGTGTATAAGGTGCAGTCACTTGATGTACAATTCCAAATTCTTGACAGAAAACAGTCATCTCATTTGAAATATATTCACCTCCTCGATCAGATCTCAAAATCTTGATTTTCTTATCTAATTGATTTTCTACCTCAGCTTTATAAATCTTAAATCTCTGCTTAAAACCTCATCTTTAGTCTTGATCAAATAAACATAACAATACTTCGAATGATCATCTATAAAAGTCACAAAATATTTATTTCCACCTCTAGTAAGTCTACTTCCATCACAAACATCACTATGCACAAGCTCTAACAGATCACAATCTCTATCTACTGATTTAAAAGGTTTCCTAGGCTCCTTAGCTTGCACACAAATTTCACATCTATGATCAGGCAAATCAGATTTAGGGATCAAATCAAGGTGCATCAATCTTTTAACGATTATAATTCACATGTCCGAATCTTCCATGCCAAACATTAGTTGAAACAACATTCAAAACAAATGCACTTTCATTAATAGGGGGAGAAGATACAGATAGTTTAAACAAACCGTCACTCAAAAATCCCTTCCCTACAAAATCCACACCCCTAGTAATGGCTACCCTATTACATTCAAAAACTAACTTAAAACCCTGGTTAACCAAAAGAGAACCACTAATCAGATTCTTCCTAATATCGGGAACATGGTGAACTCCGTGCAAGGTCAGGGTCTTCCCAGAAGTCAGTCTCAAGTCCACTCGACCAGTCCCAAGCACGCGAGAAGAGGCTGCATTCCCCATGTTCACCGATCCTCCACATGAGTCCTGATAAGTGGCAAACCAAGAGCGATCAGAACAAGCATGAATGTTTGCTCCAGTATCTATCCACCAATCAGAAGAACTATAGGCAAGGTTAACTTCAGCTGAACTAGATCCTAACCTGATAGTGGAGTCAGAAGGGTCAGGCCCAGCAGTCAACATGTTCATCTGGCGCTCAGGTGGACCGTTCCTCTTCTTCTTTGGTGCGAAGGCCGAGTCTTGCGAAAATAGCAATCCTTCGCAAAGTGGTTGGTCTTCCCGCACACAAAGCAACCGAGTTGCCTCCACTCTGATCAGGTTTAGGCGTCGTAAAGTTTGGGTTGAACTTTCTATGATGGAAAGGCTTCTTCTTAAAGTTTCTATGAGGCTGAAAGTTTCTACCCTTATTTTTAGGATTCTCTATCAGGTTGGCTTGGGTTGTGGGTTCACTAGGTTTCTTATCCTTAGCTCGGTTCGACTCTTCTATCCTAATTGATCTTAGGACATAATTCAGGGAAAGCTCTCTTTGATTGTGGTTCAGATCATTTGCATGTTTAGACCAGGAAGGTGGCAACTTATCTATAAGGGTGGCTACTAAGAAGCTCTCATCAAGATTCACACCACTAGATCTAAGTTGCTCAACTATGTACTCAAAATCATGAAGCTGATCAGACATAGATTTACTATCCACCAGTTTAAACTTAATCAAATCTGAAGCTTGGTATCTCTTATGAGTAGGATCAACCTGTCCATACTTGTTTTCTAAAGATGTCCAAAGTTCCCTAGCTGTTTTGGTGCTACAGTAGATATCATACAGTTTATCAGATAGGGTACTAAGAATCCGGTTCAGGCAATGATAGTTTATCATGTTAGAGTCAACAGGGGGTACAGTCACAGGTGTAGGTGCAGTTGCATTTTCAGGAGCGGGAGGAGTGGATCCGGCTTGGCTTCTAGTAAATGGTCTATTGACCGCAGTCTGAATTGCACCTTCAGGTGCAGTGCTATTCTCGACAGGATCCGAGATAGCAGACACAAGCCCAAGTGTGGTGAGCCAGAACCTCATTTGGTTCTGCCACCTCTTAAAGTTTCGACCATCGAAAGTAAACGGTTTCGCCGAATACATGTCCTCCATTATCAGAAATCTGTTAACAAGTAATCCTATAGTAGTGTCACAATACTGTTCTAGGTTTACAGAAATATCAGTAAGTTTTCTAACCTATGTTCTGTGACAGTATAATAATGCAGATACTGAGAGATAATTATCAGTTTTAAATATCAGTATTAAAATAACAGCATGCATATATTTTCAGGTTTATGCAAATAAAATATATATAGCAGCAATGTTAATTATCAGTGCGAGATAATAGCATGCATATATGTTCAGGATAGCATCAATAATCTTATGGCATATATATTTTATTCTACAGCAAAATAGTATTATACGCAGTATACTAAAGTAAATAGAAAGAACAGAATCTTGCTTCTAGATTGTTGGAAAAAGTTGCTTATCTTTCTAAAATCTTTAGTAAACAATTTTGATAGAAAATTATTTTCGGTTTAAGAAACCGCAAACGAGTATATATTAAATAATTAATATTATAGAGATGAAAGGATTAAGATGAAGCCAGTGATAGTCGAGGCGTGCGAATGCACTGTCCTAGAAGAAAGATTGCCCCTCCACGTACGAGGCTACCGGCAATCACTCCTAGCGATACAACGACCTCCGTCCACCCCGTCGGTACGTCTTCAGGGTGGCGCAATAACGAACCGCAACAACTTTCAAAGATCCAGCAAAGTAGCAAAAGCTCAGTAGAGAAGGAGAAGAAGAAGAAGTAGAGGAGAGGAGCTCGGGTTAGGGTTCTTTGTGAGTGAGTGCTCAAACACCAACCTCACCTCTTCATTTAAAGGAGAAAGCTCCAACGGTCATAATCAAGGTCAAGCCTTGTCCCAATGCAGGTGCTGCGTTCCGAGGTGTGACCGCTGGACTCCCGAGAGGGGCCAAATCCGGAGAGATCCGGTGAAGGTCTCAAGGAAGATCAAATCTGGACCGAATCCAGAGAAGGTAAAAGATTAAATAATAAAAAATTAAAATAAAAGTCCAACAAAAATAAAGGAACCAACTACAGCGCGCCGCCAGGGTCACACAGGCTGCAGTGCCACAGGCGTGTGTTTAGTCGAGAGCTCCACTCTCATATTTTCCCAAGTAATAACAATGGGAATGAAAGAGTATATAAAGCAAAGTAAAAGAGGATAGGTTTCCAATGTGGGACTAAGCTACCACATGAAAAGAGCAAGGCTTGGGCTCCCAAGAAAGGCCCATAGGCAGTGGGCTTCCCAGAAGGCCCAGAGGCCAAAAACAAGTTTTAAATCACTTTTTAAAATAAAAAACCAACAATATTCACTTTGTAAAATACTCTTTTCACTCCAAATTTGGAATCTAGTGTGGGAGCGACCACCATTCTTCGAGCATCAATCTCTTGTAACAACGTTTGGGCCTATTTACCGACCATTCCTAAAGTAAGTGGCAAAGGGCTTGGTGGTTGGTACTCGAGGCTCAAGTTCGAATCATATTTAATTCACCTTTCTATCTAAGTTTATTTCTAAATGAAATAAACGAATTAAGCAGGTAATGTGCTATCTACCTCTCTGAAGAAAAAAAAAAAAAAAACCTTTTGGGCCTATTTCCCTCCTTAGCTCTTAAGCAAATATCACAATCTTGCACTAATTGATGCATATCCATTTCCATTCTTGGCCAGCAAGTGAACGGCTCGAGCTTGCTCGACTCGAAGTTAGGCTCGCTCGAGCTCGGCCCGAATTAATTTCAAGCCGAGTTTGAGCCTAAATTTAGGCTCGAAATTAATTTCAAGCCAAGCTTGAGCTTGAGGTAAGCTCGCTCGAGCTCGGCTCGTTTCCACCCCTACCAATGACTTATATTTTTAAAAGTATAGGAGCTCAAATATATATATATATATAGAGTTGAGCTAGAATACTCTCAAAAACACCAAGGGGGTGGTTGGTGCTTTTGAGAGTATTCTAGCCAAGTGCTTTTAAAAGTATAGGAGCTCAAATATAATTTCAAGCCAAGTGCTTGGTGCTTTTACAAGCACCATAGCCGGACTCTCTCTCTCTCTCTCTCTCTCTATATATATATATATATATATATATATAGTCGGACTAGGCTACTATTAGTAGCAAAATTCTATTGTTGCTACCAGTTTTTTAACCTTTGGATCAGCTCTTATCATTATTTCTAACCATTGGATTAAATACTATAAATCATTGGGGACCACTCAACCCTAGGGGGACCACTCAACGCTAACTACCTAATATCATCCTGACCCTACAAATTCTCATCCGAGGGTTAAAAACTTGGTAGTAAAAAGACGTTTTACTACTAATAGTATTCCACCTAATTATATATATATATATGAACTGAATACTATTAATAGCACCAATGACTTGGTGCTAGTAAGTTTTCACCAATGACTTGGTGCTAGTAAGTTTTCTACCCTTGAATTAAAAGATGTGCGGCTAGGATGATGTGGGCCCCCTAGGGTTTAGTGGGTGGTTGGTTGAATAGTATAATCTAACGGATAAAATTAATCAAAGGGGTTAATCCAAGGGTAGAAAACTTACTAGCACCAAGTTCGTTGTGCTATTGATAAGCATACCTAGGACTACTATATATATATATATATATATAGAACTAGGCTACTATGCTATTAATAACACAAGTTATCGGTGCTACCAAGTTATTGGCCATTGGATTGAAAGATGAGTGGTTATGATCATGTGGGCCCCTAAGGGTTAAGTGGGTGGTTGGTTGAATAGTATGATCTAACGGGTGAAAATTATCAAAGGGGTGGATCTAACGGTGGAAAACTTGGTAGCACGAAAACCTCCGTGCTATTGATAGCATAACAATAGGACTATATATATATATATATATATATATATATATATATATATATATATAGAGTCCCCGCTATGGTGCTTGTAAAAGCACCAAGACTTGCTTGTGAGTTTTTTACCGTCGGATCTACTACTTTGATCATTTTCATCCGTTAGATTATACTATTCAACCAACCACCCACTTAACCCAAAGGGGCCCACATCATCCTAATTAACCATACATCTCTCAATCCAAAGGCTAAAAACTTACAAGACTAATTACTTGATGCTTTTAAAAGCATAGGAGCTCAATTATATATATATATATATATATATATATATATATATATATAGAGAGAGAGAGAGAGTCCGACTGGAATATTATATATTATTAATATATGAATATATTTAATTTATATATAAAAATTATAATAATAATATATATAGCATATTAATTATTATATATTTATTATATAGCTAATTTTTTTATTTCGAATTTTTAATTGGTGAACATATAATATTCATATAAATCACGTATTCAAATAATTACTGAATCTATTTTTTAACCGTATTTTATCCGAATTATATCTGTATCGAATTTTTGCCGAATTCGAATTAACTAACTATAATCGCAAGGGGCGGGGATGGGGAGAGGACGTGGAAGGAAAGTGGCAAAAATGTGGCAGACGTGGGCGGGCCAGCATTAATTAATTAATCAATTAATTAATTAATGAGCGACTGAGCGAGTATCTAAAAAAAAAAAAAAAGAAAAACAAAAAACGAGGAGGGGAAAAGGGTAAAAGAGCGGCAAAAAAGTAATTGAAAACCGCGAGTGCAGCGCGTTAGCGGTATTGGAGTATCCGTCCAATTACGGATTCGTTTGGTATTGCGGGAAGATCGCGCGGTGAGAAAATATGTTGGGAAAATATTCTGTTTGTTTTATATTACGTACGCATATCACGATGTGTCGATTACGATATATTTTCTACGAGTGGGAACACAAAAACATATCTCTATATATTTTTTCTATAACTCCATTTTATCTCATGGCGTTAAATACGCCTTCATACGAAACTAGGCCTACAACTTGCGCCTCTTTCCGAGGCGCCATCAAAAAGTCAGGGACGCGCAAGTTTTCCGTTCCCCAAAATAAATTATTATTAACATAACAAACACCCCAGCAGTAGGCATCTCCCGCCAAAAACACCACCATTATATATATATATATATATACACTAGTAGTAGTGGAACACCGGGCATTGCGGCAGAATAATTTCATAAAAATAAATAATAAAAAAAAAGTTAAAAAATTATATTTATTTGTTATATTAATTATTAAAAAATAAAATTAATATATACGAAAAAATTTACACTTGATACAGATAAAAATTTTAAAAAAAATATTAAGATATATAAAAAAAAAGGAAAGAGAGAGAGGGAGAGAGAATGAGAGTGTTGAGAGAAAAAAATAAAAAAAAAGTAAGAGAGAGAGAGAGAGGGAAAGAAAAAAAAAAAAAAGTCCCAACTTTCATTAGTGTTATAGATAATTCCTAGCTATTTCTTCAGTATTAATTAAAATATAGAATTAATTTTACACAGCTCCTTATAAACTATAATGGTGCCGGCTCATTTATTAACGAACCAAAAGCGAGTTGGCTCCTATATATGTTTATATATATATACTAGTGTAGTTACTCATGCGATGCGACAAGTAGATATTATTAAAATAATTATTTTTTTATAATCGATGATAGTTTGAAAAAATAAGATTGAAATATATAGTTCATCAAATACATAGAAAATAATATTCTAAATATAAAATGAAGAATATTAATTTAAAAAATTCTCAAGAATTGGCAAAAAACTACTCAGATGATTTTTTTTTTTTATATTTGTTTACTCAACAATATATATGATTAATCTCAAAGTGAAAAACAGAGATAAAACTATAAGAAAAGATAAATACACATCTACAAGATAAAAAAATCTTTAAAATTAAACAACAAACAGATAGAGAGAGAGAGAGAGAGTTGAGTTTCAATGCTACATATATAACATCCATTTGTTTTCGAATGGAGTCTTCGAATCGAAAATCGACACTGTTGAACATGATTTATGCTACTGAATCATTTAGAAAACAATTTTCAAATTTTTTTGACATCATTAACCTAATTATTAAAGGGTTTCAAAATTTATAATTTTAATGGTAGATAAGAAGCGTTTTTTAATTTAACAGTAAAAAGCTATCCAAATTAATTGAATTTTAATTAAATTTTTTTTTAAAACTATTTATTGTAACGACCCAGCCCACTAGCAACAATAACTCGTTGGGCCGGTGGTGCTTAAGCTCAGCATAGTCGGTCCTATCACCTTGTCTCTCAGACCCTGACTCAGCCGCGACTCGCCATACATTTCTGGCTGGTGATCGGCTCTAATACCAGAGGTAACGATCCAGCCCATTAGCAACAATAACTCGTTGGGCCCAACCATCGATCCAAAATGTTTAAGCCCAATTATTATTATTAGTGTCTAAGTCTCTTATATACCAAATCACATCCTCATCCATATCCGATGTGGGATTATTAGGGTGTGACATTTATTAAGGTTACTAATCAGGCTTTCCGGACGACATCCATTCCAAAACTATTCTAGTCCTAACATACTTAATCTTCTTAACTTTTTGAGCCTAACCACCGACTAAAAAGCAATAGCAGACTTAAGAGAAGTAGTCCTATTATACTTTATATAATAGGACCTTAATTCAATCAAAATTCATCCCATATTTTTCTGTTGACAATTGGCTTTGATACAGACGGTAACATCCCTCCCAAGAAGGATCATCCATCCTCAAACTACTCTAACAGTAGCATGTTTAACCGTCTTAACCTCTTGAATCTAATCACGATGCCAAATAATATTGCTGAATTAAGAAGTTTATATAATTCTATTATACTTTATATGAATTAAGAGCTATTTCAAATTCTAGGAGAGTCACAATTATTTTTTGAGCTTCCGAATTAGTAGGCCTCAACCTTTCAACACCAATGACCCCTTCTTTTAGCTTAATTACAAAAGTATATATCTTATTTACTTTCCGCTGCATTGGAAATTATTAATTTAATTAACTTTCCACATTTTGCAACTATTTCAAATAACTGGCTACGTATTCCTAATAACTGGCTAATTGCAATATATAGTAAAACTTATGTATCACATGGTTCCACATTTCAACATCAATCAAAGTTGCAGCTCAAAATAAAATAAAAAGTCGAATAAATTAAAAGAGATCTCCTAGATAGATAGTTTATTAAACAGTTTCATTTAATTTATATGATTCTGCCGTATCATTACAAGTGAGTTAATAATTATCTCAAAATTTCGACCTTACTTAAAACGTACAACAGCAAAAATAGAAGGATAAATGACACTGAGAACTAATTAGTAATTGAGACAGAGAGAGACCTGCAGAGTTTCTTATAATTTAGCTTCTACTTTTTTTCTTTTTTTTCTTTTTTTATTAAATTTGTGTTGCGTGGTTTGATGATTGATTGGTTGATCCCCATTTTTGGTTTGCGAAGCGGCGCTTCCATTCCTTTCTGATGAACAGATCAGGGTTCAAACGCCTTTGGAGGCAACAAAAATAAATAAATAAATAAAAATAAAGGAATAACTTCAAAAAAAACCTTCCATGGTTTTCTACTCTCTCACTTTAGTATCCTGTGGTTTAAAGTGTATCAATTTGCCCCACCGTAATTTCTTTTCTTTTTTTTTATCAATTTTATTTTTTTTTTAAATCAGATAAGGTTAAAATTAAAGGATGCTAAAGTAAATATTCGATAAATCTATATAGATATCCGAAGTTTTTTTGTATATAATATAACGAAATATTAAAAAAAAAAAACCTTTGAAAAGATAAAAATAAAACCATAAGGACGCATATTAATACACTTTAAATTAATAAATATGCTTTAAATTATAGAATACTAAAGAGAGAAAGTGTAAAACCACAAAAAAAAATTTTTAAATTTCCAAAAATAAAAAAATAAAAAAATAAATAATAATAATAATAATAATAATAATAATAATAATAATAAAACAACAACAAGAACAAATTTCATAACGGCAAATGTTGCACACGCCACACCCAAGGGGTCAGACAAAATAATAATAATAATAATAAATTTAGGCTATAATAAATATTCATTTTTAGAAATTTTCTTTTAGACTTTTAAAATTTATATTTTGTATCCTTAAAATTTTATAAATACTTTCAAAGAAATAAGGCGTTAATGAAATGGACAAAATGATCAAATTACTCTTACTTCTTATCTAACAAAAAAAAAAACTATTTTTTTTATATATATCTATCATTTTGAAAGGTATTTTTAGTATATATTAAAATGCAATAACTTGAAATGCTTACAGGGTAAAATATAGTTTTTTAAAAGCTATGAGTGAAAGTAAAAAATGCAGATATTTATAAAAAAAATTTCTATAATTTAGGTAAAAAATTTATAGAGATAAAGCTCTCAGGTTTTCTTCTTTTTTCTTTTTCTTTTTTTTTTTTTTTTTTTTTTTTTTTGTGGTAGAGCGGGGAGGGGTCCTTCAAATGTTTGATATTTTGAAACGGGTTCAAAACTTTTATTCTTAGCATTTTGTATTTTAATTAACTACAAGTTGTTTTCTTTTTATTTTTTTAAATAGTAGCTCTATATAATTTCGAGATTTTTTTTTTTTGTTTGGTTATAGCTGAACTAGCTTACATTACATCCTGTCAAGTGAGTTGATAACAGCTTGTTCTTAGATTGTCAAAAAAATAAAAAAAACATTTTGAAAGTAAAAAGTATAAGCAAGTTACTGATCATTCTTACATCTTTTGACATATAAAATTTTATTTAAAAAATAAAAAAATTTAGATACCAAATAAGGCCTTAGTTTTTCCGTTCATATTCTAATCTCATTCTACTAAGTTCTAAAAACAATAAGCTGCAAAAACAAAACTGAATTAATCTAATATTTTTAAATATGTCCATCTAATTTATTACCGTTAAATATTATTTATTTTATAAATAAAATAATATTTTTACCATCATAAATAATCTTTTAAAAGTCCTAACTATTAATTAAAGAACGATAAAAAGATCAATTCATCTCATTAACTAAGTAGGAGTAAGTATTTTACCAATAATTAACTAATTTTTTCTAACATATTCTAACGACAGAGATATATTTAAAAATATCGAGACTTTTACGAAAATAATATATGAAATTTAAAAAATATATTTATAATTAAATATATTTTTCTTAGATGAAATTAACCCATTATTAAAATATATTATACCTTCCTCCCGCGACACCGTGACCAACGCAACAAAAACCTTCACTGACAAGTTGGTAGCCACAGCGTGCATCAGGGGTCCACGTGTCAAAATCCCAAAAGGCGACATTTTGGGAGACGCACCGTGCCACTTCGGTGGCTGAAGCTCTCACCTGGCCCCGGGGGCAGAAAGCCACAAATTGAGCAGGGTTAAACGTCTGGACACTGAAAAGGCCAAAAATAAATAAATAAAAACAAAAGCGCCCAAAAGTCTTATTATCATCAGACTGTATTTGGAAAGTAAGAATAATAAAAATGTTGGCCTTTCGTTGAAAGCTATCGGCGCAAGTTAATGCTCCATGTGTTTCCATAAAGTGCAATGACCATCTGCCCACGCCGTGTAACTTGACTTTTAACTCTGTTATCTACTGAAAGATTATTGGGCTTATCACAGCAGCATCTACCAAAAGATATATATAGTTAATGAGTCAGTTTTTTCGATACACATCAAATCGAGGTGTCCCCGGACCAAATGGTTTCTAGTAGTCGAAGTAGATACTCAAATATTGCAATGCAATTATTATTATTATATATAAAACTTGAAAAAGCTGAAGTCAGTCACTAGCTGCGAGTTGTGAAGCTGAAAAAAGTAACTCACCTGGAATATTTCAGGGTGCATTCTGAGGGTACCTTTTAGGCTTTGCCATAACAGGCATTGAGAGAGAGAGAGAGAGAGAGAGAGAGAGCACCAGTTAGTTGTTGTGGGGGTCAGCCAGCAGGGTGACAAAAGCACGAGAGAGACTAGGCATAGTCTTCCTAAAAGGCTTCCGGGGATGGATGAAGCTGCATTAAGAAAAAGTCTATAAATAGCTGCGAGCCGAGTAACAAGTTGATCAAATAAGCATCAATAGCACAACAACATCCACCTTTTCTCTAGACCTTGCTTCAATCAATCTTTCTTACGTTATAATGAGCGCCCGAGAACTGGTCGGTTTGTCGCTTCCCCGCATGGATCCCATTCCGATAGAGTCGGCAGCGAGGGGAGTGGAGCTAAATACCGTACCGGTCATAGATTTCGGGCTCTTACGTACTCCGCACTTGGCAACTAGGTCTGTGGTGACCAAGGATATCGGTGCAGCTTGCCAGAGATTCGGATGCTTCGAGGTGATCACCGTTTTCTTTTTTTTTCTTCGATTGTTGTGAATACCCAACGAGAATTCATCCCGCCGGTAGATAACGTCTCATGTATCTTCTGTCTCCGCTTAATTTGTTTTATATCTGCGGATAAACAGCACTAAGTAGCGACACAAAAAAAAGACGCGGGGCCTCCTTCTAGAAGAGCTTTTCGACTAAAAAATTAGATGCTGGGATTTTGATAAATCAAAATCCTTAGAACTTCTAATTTACATCTATTAGTAGAAACTTGTTACCAACTCACATAAAAGCACTTTTAAAACGTGGCACAACGTCGTGCCTAGAAGGACTTAAATACACGGTAGTTCATATAAGCCAACAAAGAATCCGTACCTTCCGAAGCTTCGTCTTTACTAGTCAATTGTCTTTCACCTTGGTTGGACTTGAAACTTTCGACGGTTGAAATATAGGTTGTAAACCATGGCATCAGCAAATCAGTCATGACGGGCGCCCTGGAGGCATCTTCGAGCTTCTTTGAGCTGCCGCCGGAGGAGAAAGCAGAAATTGCATCCAAGGACGTAAAGAGGCCGGTGAGGTATGAGGGAGCTTGGCATGATGGCGACAGCAAGTCAAGGCTGCTTCTGAAGCACTACGCTCATCCGCTCAGTGAGTGGATCCACTTCTGGCCGCAGAACCCACCGGAGTATAGGTAACTGCTTCACAGGCTTCTTTTTTTTTCTCCGCTTTTGATAGTCGCATAGTAGTTTTTCTTCATGCAATTTCTGCACCTTCAAAAAGGCCAGTTCCGACCGGTCAGAGCTTCTTCACAAATGAGATTTTGATAAAGCTGATAGAAGCGCATTTTGGGATTCGGAATCCAAAAAGAAATTCTCAGCTTCCAAGTTCAGCAAGCTCAAATTCCTAAACAGAGAATTTAACTTTAAAACAAAAAAGGAACCAAAGACTAATCAAACCAAACACAGACTCTTATTTAGCGTGACTTGGATTCAAATTGTTTCAAATCCAGGGAAAGAATGGGAAAATATGTGATGGAAGTCCGGGGAGTTGCCCTACATCTACTGAACGCTATTCTTGAGAGTTTGGGGCTAAGCAACACTTACATAAGAGACAAGTTGAAGGAGGGCATGCAGCTCGTGGCCGTGAACTGCTACCCTTGCCAGCAGTCCCAACCAGACTCTGCAGTTGGGCTGGCACCCCACACTGACTATGGGCTAATCAGTATAGTCCTCCAAAGCCGTGATGGCCTCCAGATCGCTGCGGGGGCCGACGGTGAACCCTGGAAGGCGATACCTGCAAACTTCGAGACCCTGCATGTCCATGTGGGGGACCACCTTGAGGTCCTCAGCAATGGCCGGTACAGAAGCCTCCTGCACCAGGCGGTCCTCGGCCCCGAGAAGAGGACCTCGATCGCCAGCATTCATGGCCTGGCGATGGACGAGAAGGTCACCACACCAGAAGCATTGATGGATGAGCAACACCCCAAAAAGTACAGAGAAAGTAGCTTTAGAGACTTTCTTGACTACATATCTATAACCCACAATGCGGGTGGGAGGAACTTCATCGAAAGCCTGAAAATTATCCAGGACTGATAACAAAGGAATGAGGTTCCTCTCATGTTTCAAGTTAGTTTGGTAAGAAAAACTGCTCTCTAGGAAGAGTAATGATGAGAGAAAGGGAGCTTATATAGAATGAGCTGTAATATCTATGGGATAACGTTTCCCCTGGATCAGTTAGGTCGTAACATTCTTGGACATTCGTACAAGACTAAAAGCATATTACAAGAGAAAAACATCATATTTTATGTCATGTTTTACAAACAAATGGGGAAGAATTATACCTTGGAAGATAGCCTCCCTTATAAGTCAAGCATAGCTAGGGGTGGCAATCCAGCTCGCTGTTCGCGAGCCAGCTCGTGTTCGGCTCGAAATGAGCTCGAGATCGGCTCGCTCGTTTAGTAAACGAGCCGAACACGAGCTGAATTTTTCAGCTCGTTTAATAAACGAGCCGAACACGAGCTGGGGTCAGCTCGCTCGTGTTCGGCTCGATAACAGCGCGAATACATATATTTTATATTTATATAATTTATTTAATTTATATTTTTATATATAAATAAATAATTATATATAATATATATTTTTATTATTTAATTTTTAGCAAAATAAAAATATAAATACGACCTTAATTATAAAAAGACTCATTTGTATATAAAGTTTTAACTATTAGATCAAAGTCTAATGAATAAAATTTTATAAATTTATTTTTTTAATATATTTAATCTAATTTTTTTTTAATTTATTGTTCGCTGGCCAGCTTGTGAGCCAATTAAACGAGCCGAACACGAGCCGAATTTTTCGGCTCAATACTTTAATGAGCTAGCTCGTGTTCGGCTCGTTTAATAACGAGCCGAACGAGCCGACCCCAGCTCGCTCGTGTTCGGCTCGTTTACACCCCTAACCCCAGCACTGGAAGAGTAGAAATGAAATATTAACCACTGGCTAGCTTGTAGTAGAAGGAATGTCACTGGCTAACGAAAAGGGAAGAAAAATAGGAATAGGGAACTCCATGTAAAAAAGCATTTTGGAGATCATATTGGCGCATAATCCATTTTCATGAGATAGCTAGTGAGAGTACTAATCTAATGGTGGTAGGTTTGTTTGATGACAAGACTAGTATCTATAAAGTCAATACCAGCCCATTGATTATAACCTTGTGCAATGAGTCGAGCTTTATAATGCTCAATTGTACCATCTGCATGATTATTTGAGGAGCAAAAGAAACCTCAAAAATAAAATGTCGGTTAGACTCTCTTCTACTTCTAGAATCGATTACCGATCGGAGACATCAACAGATTAGAAGACAACCTCTGATTAAGTGACCTAATTGATAGAGAATTCTTTCCTGGGAAAGCATGAAAGATCCATGATAACTATTAACACTGCATTGATTATTTAAGCAAACGAGCATGATCAACTGTAAAAATCAAGGGTGTCATATAGAATGAATCACAAGAAAAGAATTTCCCTTTTTTGAGAAAAGGGGTAGCCTCTTGTCAAAATTGTCTATCTTCTTGAAAATAATAATATGTTGAGAAAAACTGATATAGAAGTTGATACCCGCTAAATGTGATTTGGTGAGAAGCGCATCTTGGAATCTTCAGAGCAGATGAAGTGTACAAAGTTTGAAAGAACTGTTATTGCCTTTCCAAGATTTAACCATGATGTATCAGCGAGAAAAAGTATATTCTTTAAATTTTTCCAAGAAGAAGATAGGGAGCCCCGGCAAATTGATTGTTCATAGGAGCAAAGCAAGGAAGACAGCCTGGAAAAAAAAAAAAAAACAATATGAATGCTCTCTGAAAAGTTTTCATAAGCCCTTGATTGTTAAACAAACAAATGATTATGTAGAAGCTAATCTTATCAAGACAATACAGGCAGAAGAACCGGCTTTGCCTGTAGTTGGATCACTAGATATACAATTTTGATCAAACAAGAAATAGATGAAATCCGGTTTTGTTGCCACTTCATCGTAGAAACTTCAAACCACGAAAGGACAAAGACCTATTTAAGATGATTCCTAGTTCTTTCCGCCTACAAGTCAAAGAAAAGAAAGGTCACCTTCATTAGAAATTTAGAATACAACTTAGATGTACTTTTACAACAGTGATGAGAGCAATAAGCTGTATCAGAGAGACGGCAAGGATGAGGGTAAGAGGAAAACACGTATAGCTTTTTTTTTTTAGCATTATTATAAATTTCTCACTTATAATGTATTCATGATCATTTTCTTCTGTAACTTCACTTCAGTCTCTAACCCTGCATAGTTGAATTGACACATTCAGCTCCAATAAATTTTTCAATATGGTCTCTCCCGTAAACTCCAGTTACAGTCACAATCACTTTGATTGTTTGACGCAGGGTAAAACTTAAAATTCACCATTTCTAGATATGAAAATCTTCTTCGAAAATGTTAGATTGGCTGAAGTGAAATCATGCGTTGAGAAAGGCATCTAATCCCCTCGTCACAGCAATCATACAAAGAGTTAACTTTAGTATATTCGTCCCACATTTGTTAAACAATACATGTAACTACGTATTTTGAGGTTTTAACGTGACTAGCATCTTTAAAATATGTAAAATTAGGAATGTTGTGAAACCAAAGTAACTATCATGACAACATTGTCTTATACTCTTATAGTAGGCTTAAAAGACTAGGATGGGAATTTAATTACTAACATTCAAATAATGTAGAATTTCATACTTTCAAGTAAGAAAAGTTTAATGGGAGAAAAAGTCACAAAAAGCAACATATGATAATTCTGATCGGAACTCATATTTTCAGCCCAAAAAGCAAAGAAGGATTGGAACTGATATTTTGCTAGACAGATATTTTAAATTAGAATTTCATGCACGGTTGCAATTTGAGGGATAAATTAACGTGTTCACTGCTCATGACACTCTCTATAGACATTCCTATTATGTCATCAAACAAAGAATTGTAGCTCTGATACAGAAAATGCCTTTCTTAAAACAGTTAAAGAAAAAGATTTACATCACCAAAGCTTCCTTAGTTGAAAGAGATCTTTATATTAAACACTTAGATTGGTATCTAAATTATAACAACTTTCTTACTGTTGCAATACTTAACCCATCTTACACGCATATATTTAACTCATAACCAATAAGCCCACCAATGAAAAAGAAAACACACTAGATTATCTGGTGTAAGTACTTCAATTGGAAGCACCGAAACAAAAAAAAAAAAAAGGAGTTTTATGGTTGGAGATCATTTTATACCTCATCACGATCATAAAGGAAACATATTGGTGGACCAGTCATGGCTTATCTTAGGCTAGTCAACTATTCTCTATAAATCTCTAGCTGATTTATTTTCTCGATAGTCCTCAATACAGCTCGAGTAATGAAAATTTCAACATGTATCTCTCATTCTTACGTTTTATCATTGGTAAATACTTTCCAGTTTCCACAATATCGAATGTTAAACTGAATGAGAGGATATAAATCTGAACGAACGTATACATGGAAAGTACATACATCTCCTAGTAATGTGTAATGATGGATTTCCTTAGGATCACATATGTGATAAATTGTAAAGGAGGTGCTAAGATTAGTCCTAGGTCGTTTCTATCATATCAACCTTTTGCATAACATGGCATCGGAGTTTTAAGCAGCTCTAGTCATCGGTTACAGTTCCCTCATTAGTCATTTAAATCTTCTCGATAGGATCACTCAAGCATTTTTGTTAAATTAAGTGAAAGAACCATTTTTCTCTAAAAACTTAAGCTACCAAAGAACAGTATTTTTATATTTATATTCAACACTTCTCCTCACGTCTGGGCTTAAAAAGCTCGGAATTTTTTTATAGGCCCAAAACATGGACTTAATTAAATGGGAAGAAATTAAAGAATGTTAGGAATCTTGCAAAACTCGAACTCAAAACCTCCTTCCCTCTAAAACCTTAAAATACTAAAGAATGGTACTTTTATATTATATATTCATCAGTCCTTTCTAATAGAATTGTAGGGCATACATGTAGGTCCTGTTTGGATGCATAAAGGTCTTATTTGACATATCTCTTTGATTTACTTAAAAGTTTATAATATTAGCTAAATGAGGAGTGCGATCACATGTCCAGAGCACAGTACCATATTCGAACAAGAATCAAACCTCAAACTCTTGCTTTCAATCACACAAGAAAATCATCATATGGCCAAACAGACAGGGCCATTGGTTTCACAAATTCCAATTTCAAGCCAATATTTTTGAGCAAATTAGCGAGACATAAATACAACAGTAGTGACATATCATACGAATCTATATAGATCAAGTGCACGAACACAAACAGGAGCATTTTAATTCACCCAGAATCAATCGAAATCGCCATTATAGATCGCGATTTAACGAATATATACAGCGATTTGCTCACTCGCTTCGATCAAAAGAGGCCGCGGAATCGGCGCAATCGAGAACCGATCCAAAGGGGACGGAGATCACAACGAAGGGAGAGAACGTACTCGAGATCGTCGGAGGGAGCGTAGGGAAGAGGGATCCGCCGAAGTGGATGGCGAGGAGAGATCGAGCTTGCTCCAATGGCGACGTCGTCTTCTCCTTCCTCGGCCACGTCGAGGTGAACGCGATCGGATTATATCTCTAGTCTAGAAGGTTCCGAAGATAATGACTTAATTGCACCCTGCTAAAACTTTTCTCTTTTAAAAAGTGTTTTTTTTTTAAAAAAAAAAAATTAATATAATTTCTCTTTTTTTTTATTTCTAAAAATAAAAAAAACTTACGTCAACTATCACTCATTTTGATCTCACTAAAAGACATTTAAATATTTTGATTTTAGTATCTAATCTTTTCATTTATTTGATTTGAGCTTGTTATTGACCATTTAACTTCAAAATTTGTACGTACCATTTAATTTGACGGTGTTGGGAGCCGAATTCTCTGATCCTTGACTTGGTCAAAGATCTCCCTCGAAAAGCGCGTAGAGATGTGGAATATTAGCTGTGAATAGTGACCTTCGAAGTTTGCGTCCTTCGACTGGATCAAGCGATTCAGCTGACAGGGAATCGGATCAGCCGAGTTCGAAAATCTCTATTGTAGAATCAGTTTGGCTGGATGAGCCGAATGTACGGATTGAACAAAGATTTGGGTTGGCCGAAGAGCCGAAAAGATGGAATACACAATGACTGGTCGGCTGAAAAGAGCTGAATATCTTTATATATATTGAATGTGACTTGTTGAAACAGTATAAAGGTTAAGTGTGAATGAGGGCATATAGACTCGATTGATCTACCTTAATTCTACTCCTAAGAAAAAACAGTAAGTGCAGGAAACTAAAGGATTACAAATAGACTACTCCTAGAAAAATACGAGGAAATTGCAAGAAAATAAAGGTGGTCTTCTATTCTTAAGGAAAAGACCTCTTTTCAAGGCATTATTTTTCTATTTATAGATTGCCCTTGTTAATAAGTTGCTCCTTATCCATGATCGGCCATTACTCCTATTTTTCTGGGCCACTTACAGCCGATCGGAACTGCTTATAACCACTTGTAGTTATTATAGCTCCCCTCCATTATGCGGCGGTTGCTTAAGCTTATTTTAATGCTCCCAGTGCACATTAGAATTCTTAATTTTATAAATTGGGTTTAATTGGAGCACCGGCGTACCACATGACCTTGCCTTATTGGCCCAACAATTGCCCTCTCGGCAGCTTCCAAACGGATGCTTTGATAGCTGACGTAATCAGAGGCGCGACTTCCGCTACAATCAGTTTCAAATTCTTTGTATGGTTTTGTCTCAGCCGCTTATTCTTTCTCTACGGCCATGAACTCGCCATCTCTTTTTGTCTTATGTGCGGCATTAATTAGGTCATCTTAATTGCCGCCGTCTCTTCATCATTATAGCGGACCTCGAAACTCGCTTCGACACGACGATTCAACGTGACGACTTCCTTTCCTTTACTAAACTTCTTCACCAAGCTTCATTCTCTTTGCCTTTTTCTTTTCTCTCTATCGTCTTCTCTGTTTCTCTCTATTCTATTTTAACCTCCTTTCTTTCCCTCCTTAGAGCTTTTCTTCACTCTTCCTTAGTTTAGGGTTTAGGGTCGCCTCTTCCTTCTTCTTCATCCTTAGATTATACCATACTTACACAATTCGTCGAGTTGGACCCTTCTCGATTCGTTTTAAATCCTTCTTTCACAGACGAACTAACCCCTGCAGATTTTTCATATTCTAGTGATGGCTTCCCATTGATGGCCCCATCCATTCATCTCTAGTCTTGATATTCCTCGACTTCAATAGGAAAAAGCTTTCGTACTTGGTCAAGTGTCTCAGATGCGCACCTGACTTGGTCAGACCGGATGGAAGCTGTCTTTGGTGATTTCTAGAGGGAAGTAGGTATTTACGAGGCGATCAAATTATCTCGGCAACCCTCTGTAGCCGATTATCTTATTTTAGGTGCTGCTCTCTGTTTTTGGTCCCATGTTTCCAACAATTTTTTTTTTTAAAGGAGGACCCCTAATTCCAGCTCTTTTCGATATTGCCGCCATCGGTGGCTTACACCCTCATGGAGTTACTCTCTCAATGTCTTACAATCCTGATGGCGTCTCTGATTTTGAGGCTCACATTGACCTCAATAATTTGGCTTATTCTAAATTTTTTCATAAGTTTACAAGTGAATCTCTTGCTGCGGTTACGAGGAAGGCGCATACAGCCTTCCTCCTGTATTAGTTATGTCACAATCTTTTTTGTACCCGTTCCTAGAAAATTAATCGCGATTTTGTTCCAATCATCGTAGGTTTAGCCAACGGCAATAGATTAGCTTTATGACCCTACTTTCTTACTTTTGTATATAGAGAGATTTTTGATTCTATCAAACCACTACCTTCTGAAGATAGTGTACCATCAGCTCCGGTTGTGGTGTTTTTTGATTTTTGCAAATGTTTTTGTAAATTTATATACTTGAGTTGTGCCGAGATCCTCTAAATCCAAATTCGGCTGCTCAATTCGATTCTTATGGGTTAGCTCGGCTGTCCCCAGCCAAAAGACGTCGGGCCACCCTTTTGATTTTATCACTTATTTCAAGACTTTTTATGAGTCACGTCCTTCTTTTTCTTCGTTTTCTTGGGCCAATAAACATACTAAATTTTCTTCTACAGCCGAAATGCATAACTTCAACAGTTGCCCTTATTTAGAAGGCATAAGGTTCGTTACACTTGAGGGGTCTCACTAACCCAATTTGGACTGCCACGATAGCTTCCAAATGCCCAGAATGTGGGCCCGAAATGATTTCAGTAATGCATCAGCTCTGCACTGAGGATCTGGGCACCTGTTTCTATTTTTTCACGCCCGAAAGCTGTCAGAACTTCAGTTTTGGTTGAATTCAGTGCTCTGAATTTGTTTTCACGTCTATTTTATACCAGAATGACTCCTACTCATTCCGATACTGTACAGATGTATCAATCAATTGATGCTACTGTAGTCATTCCGACAACTAACCTTTCAAGACACCACAACATGCACATTTACAAGTTAATTATCTATTTACTATACATCAAGTTAACATAAGATTTACTTTAGACATGAAAGTTACTAAATCACTTCGGTGAAGCACAACTCACCTCTATTCTCTTATAGTTGCTTACAGACACTTACAATTAGGCTCTCATAGACTATTTGCTCTCCTCTGAGCAACTTTTCCCAAAAACATCCAAAATTGGTTCATTACTTCAAATCGACTTTCGGGATCCTTTCGTTTCTCAAAACAAAGTTGTCTTCTGCATTTCTCTAACTTGCAATTAGAGTTCCAGAGGGTCAAAATATTTTTAAAATCCTCAAAATTCAAAAACCTCCAATTTAACATAGGATTTTTCAAAAACTATAGTAGAACCTAAATCCCATGACAAATCTCTATCATTTGTAACCTAAATTTACCTAAGGTTTGATAAATACCAAATTCAAGGGTTAAAGCTAAAACCCTCACTCAAACCCTAAATACTCATGTTGTCCCAAAGCTCTTCAAACTTCTTATTATCTCGAAAAACTTGCTCTACACCTTCACACCTCCAAACCTCCTCCTATCTTGATCTCTTTTGAGCTCCAAAATAGGAGATGATCTCTAGAGAGAGAGAGAGAAAGAAAGAGCATGAGAGGGAGAGAAAAAGAGGGCTTTTACTGTGTACATGTTGTTGCCACATTTGCACAAAACTCCCCAAATTGCACCTTCAAACAATGAGGGATTTGGATCCTCCCTCTATAGTCCAGATCCTGAATGTATATCACGAGCTGTGCAGCCAAGGTCCGAACCCTCCAGTCAGGGTCCGTGTCACGCCCTGGGATTGGCGGAGGCCCTCCCGGTAGCTGTCACGCCCCGGGTTACACATTCACCGGGCTCGCAGACAAATCCGCCGTATACAAAAGAATTTCTTCTGTATACGAAGCGTAGCTGTACCTGTATAACATACAATGCTACAAACAGTAGCATAGAGATGAGGTAAACTATAAACACGCAGGTAGGAAAAACAAACTTTATATACATACAATCACAGATATAAAAGAACACTACTCGCTCCAGCGAGTTCAACTGTATGTACAAAAGTGTTAAACCAAAAACCACTCCAAAAGTGTCACTACCTGCAGGAGGATGCTCTAGCTCAGTACTCGACGAGGAAGGGCTCTAGCTCGCAACGCCCTTGCCTCGATCCGACTCGACGAGCAAAGAACAAGAATGTAAGGCCCCGCAACAACAAAGTGAAGAAAGAGGGCGTGAGAACTACTGTAAAAACAGGTAGTCCTCAGTGGGTGCCGCCCTAAACAACACCGGTCCACCCACTAAGTCTACAGGGTAAGCAAAAAAGTAAAAGGAGCCGAAAAATACTCAACAGCTAGGAAACACTATACTATCCTACCCTCAACAACCCTCTGTAGAACAAGTAAAAGCTGACCCAATCTTACGAGGGACTGTGATACACCCGTCCCGCCTGTCGAAGCAACACTATAACTACCATAGGGGTAGCTAGCGCAGAGCAAGTCCACAACGAGGACGCAGCGACACCAACGCAAAAGCACTAAGCCAGACTCCAGAGCGGCACTCATGGGCGCGAACCAACCGAGTATGCAAGCGTATCTCTGTCGAGCTCAATCTGCTCTCGCTGCATAGTCAAGTAAACAGGGTCTAAGCACTAATACACCACGTGCCCCTTGGCACAAACTGTAACCACACAGTACTCTGGGCCCACCGTCAAACTCCCGACGGTTCCCAACAACCAGCACAACTAGACTCTGCTGAAAAGTAAGCTCGGCACCCCCAGCGCAAGTGTAAAAGCAAACTACACTACCCTGGGTATCCATCGCACTCCCACAGCGATGATACGGCACAAAACGGCTCCTAGAGCTAAATATGGTAGTGTATATAATGACGATCCAATCATGGTTTCCTCCTAAGTCAAATCCAAGTCCAACATGTGTAATCAAAATATTTGCTAAACATGCTCTAAATTCAGATTTTAGTCCAACTAGTATCGATGAATTGAGCTACGATTACATTTAATAAACACTACACATGTCGACTACTTGAACATAGGAATGATCCGATGAAAACCCACCTCTAGCGCTAACTCCTGGCAGCGAAGATAGTGTCCAATCAGGGAATGAAATCCGAGGCGTCCCGCTCAAGTCCGAGGTCCCCCAACTGCGAAAATAGCGTCACAAAAGAACCCAACTCACGAAATCTGTCCAAAAACAAAGAATAGCGAAGAAAAGATGGGTTCCGACCAGGCAAACCTGCTCCAAAACTGGCAATTAAGGGCTCAGTAGCTTCGTCTCGAGATCACGAATCCAGCAAGCCAAGTTTCACTGGATTTCGTAGCTCCTATGCAGAAAAGAGCCAAAATACGAAACGTCGACGCTGGAAACTGCGAAACAAAGACTTCGTAACCGCTCGAAAATCGCAGCTCAAGAATGTGGGGTTTCGACTGGGCAAACCTGCTCCAAATCCAGCAAGTAAGGTCTCTCTGAAATCGTCTCGAAGTCCCGGATCCAACGGCGCAAGTCTCGACGCGATCCGATGTTCCTGCGCAGAGAACAAGCCAAAATACCGCGAGTCGACGATTTAAAATCGCAGTTAGCCAAGAAAATCTCGAAAATCGATGATGTCGCAAAGAAGAGAAGGGTTCGCCGATGAGCTACTCACCTCAGAAACACGCTGGAACCTTCGAAGTATCGACGACGACGAAATCCTGCACTCGCCCGGCTCCCTCGCAGCCACACGATGTCGAAAACGTCCTCAAACGGCTTCGCGACGCGTCGTCGGCAAAAACCACACCACCCGAGCTCTCCTCCTCAACCGATTAGCTAGAGAGAGGAAGAAGAAGAAAAGGAAAAGGAGAAGAAGAATGAAGCTCCTCTCCCTCTCTCTTGACGTGTAGTAGTAGTAGTAGGGGCTGGTGACAAAAACAAGGCAGCAAAAGACTAATCTGCCCTCAGCTCACCTACCACGCTGTACGAGATGCGGCTCCCCGCAGACAGATTGGTCAACCCGAGAGCATCCTGCGCGGCACCATACCGGTATAACCCGAGTTGCTATACCGGTATAGCCATCACTCTCATACCGGTACAGCAACCAACTTGTATCGGTACAGCTCACTGAAAAATCTGCTATTTCGCAGATCTTCAGGATTCTCGCTGCTCTCGCGTTCCCGCTAGGTCCGTTCGGTGTCCATATTTTCGCCAACGCGACCCGGATTTGTCCCGACACTCACCTGAGTCGTCGACAAGTCCCAGCTGAAAAACCCAGGTCACTACACCCTCCCCCACTACAAAGAGTTTCGTCCGCGAAACTAAAGCATACCTCAGCTCTAGGCATCGAACAAGTAGGGGTAAGACTCCCTCATCACCGTCTCCGGCTCCCAAGTCGTCTCCTGCTCCTCGTGATTACTCCACTGCACTTTCACATACGGGATGACCCGATTGCGCAACTCTTTCGCCTCGCGAGCAAGAATCCGCAACGGCCGCTCCTCGTAACGCAGGTCCTCGCTAATCTCCAGCGGAGTGAAGTCAATCACGTGAGATGGATCGAATACATATTTCCTCAATGCCGAGACGTGGAAAACATCGTGGATGTCTGCAAGCCATGGGGGTAGAGCAACCCTGTAAGCAACTGGCCCAACTCGCTCCAAAACTTCTAAAGCGCCAATGAAGCGTGGACTGAGCTTTCTACGCACTCCAAATCTACGTATCCCTCTGGATGGCGAGACTTTAAGGAATACATGATCTCCAACCTGAAATTCCAAGTCTCGCCTCCTGGTATCAGCGTAGCTCCTCTGGCAGCTCTGGGTTGTCAAAAGGTGTCGTCGAATCATCTTCAC
This sequence comes from Aechmea fasciata, assembly GCA_025177825.1. NCBI lineage: Eukaryota > Viridiplantae > Streptophyta > Magnoliopsida > Poales > Bromeliaceae > Aechmea > Aechmea fasciata. The sequence goes on from CM045923.1 coordinate 14,429,293, forward strand.
CTTTTCCTCAGCCTCTAGCAAAATCTCAGGCCCAAGCGTCCACCTTTCAACCACATCGCTCCAAAACAAAGGGGATCGGCCTCTGCGTCCATACAACGCCTCAAACGGAGCCATCTGAATGCTCGCTTGATAGCTGTTGTTGTACGCAAACTCAACCAGTCTCAGATGCTGATGCCATCCTCCACCAAAATCCAAGACGCATGCTCTCAGCATGTCCTCTAGCGTCTGAATGGTCCTCTCTGACTGACCATCTGTCTGTGGGTGAAACGCTGTGCTGAAGTGCAGCTGTGTACCCAAGGCTGTCTGCAAGCTCCTCCAGAAGTGTGATACAAACCTTGGGTCCCTATCTGATACAATCGACGCTGGCATGCCATGCAGCCTGACAATCTCATCCAGGTATAGCTGAGCAAGTCTCTCTCTGGGCCAGGTGGTCTGAACCGGTAGGAAGTGAGCAAACTTGGTCAGTCTGTCCACTATCACCCAAATAGTATCATAGCCACCCTGTGCTCTAGGTAATCCCACAACAAAGTCCATCGTGATATGTTCCCATTTCCACTCTGGCACTGGCAGACTCTGAAGCTTGCCAGCAGGCACTTGATGCTCTGCCTTCACCTGTTGGCAAGTTAAACACTGGGCCACATATCTGCCAATGTCTCTCTTCATTTCATTCCACCAGAACTGTGCCTTCAAATCCTTATACATTTTGGTTCCACCAGGATGAACCGTATAAGGAGAACAGTGAGCCTCTCTAGGATGTCTGCTCTAATCTCTGAATCCGTAGGCACACACAGCCGGTCCCTGTACCGTAGTACTCCCGAACTGTCCACTGCAAAGCCCTCTGTCTGTCCCCTCTCTAACTGCTCTCGAATCCTTAAAAGATGTGGGTCTCAACTCTGTTTCTCTCGGATCCTATCCAACAGAGTAGGCTGCAAAACCATAGACATAAGTATTGTAGTAGACCCAGGGGACACAACCTCTAGTCTCAACCGCTGTAGCTCCTCAAGTAACGCCTCCGCCGTGTGATCATCAAACACGAGCTCTGCACTGCCTTCCTGCTCAACGCATCTGCCACCACATTCGCCTTGCCAGGATGATACTGGATACTAATATCATAGTCCTTCAATAACTCCAACCATCGGCGTTGCCTCATGTTCAACTCCTTCTGGGTGAACAGATACTTGAGACTTTTGTGATCAGTGAAAACCTCACAGTGCTCGCCATACAGATAATGCCGCCACAACTTCAAAGCAAAAACCACCGCGGCAAGCTCCAAGTCATGCGTAGGGTAATTCTTCTCGTAATCCTTTAATTGCCGTGAAGCATACGCAATTACCCTACCATGCTGCATCAACACACAACCCAGCCCACTGTGTGATGCATCACTGTAGATCACAAATCCTTCCCCCATAACTGGTAGGACAAGGATAGGAGCTGATGTCAACCTCTGTCTCAGCTCATCAAAGCTCCTCTGACAGTCCTCACTCCAAATAAACTTAATTCCTTTACAAGTCAATCGAGTGAGGGGCGTGGAAAGCTTCGCAAAGCCTTCCACGAACCGACGGTAGTATCCTGCAAGTCCTAGGAAGCTCCGCACCTCAGTCACCGTCGGTCTGGGCCAGTCCCGAATAGTATCAATCTTCTTCGGGTCGACTGCCACTCCGTCTGCAGAAATCACGTGGCCCAAGAAAGCAACCTCCCGTAACCAGAACTCGCACTTCTTCAACTTGGCATACAACTCCTCTCGCAGGAGTTGTAGCACAATCCTCAAGTGCTCCTCGTGCTCAACATCACTACGGGAGTATATCAGAATATCATCGATGAAGACTACAACAAATCTATCCAAGTACGGCTTGAACACCCGGTTCATCAAATCCATGAACGCTGCAGGGGCATTCGTCAATCCGAAAGGCATCACTGTGAACTCATAATGCCCGTACCGAGTTCTAAAAGCCGTCTTGGGAATATCCTCGGCCCTCACCCTCAGCTGGTGGTAACCTGACTGGAGATCAATCTTCGAGAAAACACAAGATCCTTGCAGCTGATCAAACAGATCATCGATACGCGGCAAAGGATACTTGTTCTTGATGGTCACTTTGTTCAGCTCCCGATAATCCATACACAACCTAAGTGAACCATCCTTCTTCTTCACAAATAGTACTGGTGCTCCCCAAGGCGATACGCTGGGTCTCACGTATCCTTTATCCAACAGATCCTGAAGCTGCGCCTTCAGTTCCCTCAGCTCCGCTGGTGCCATCCGGTAGGGTACCTTCGAGATTGGTGCAGTCCTAGGAACCACATCAATCACAAACTCAATCTCCCTCTCCGGCGGCATAGTCGTCGTCTCAGGGGGAAACACATCTGGAAACTCGCGGACTACAGGGATGTCCTCGAGTCTCGGTGCCGCCGTAGGTACCTCAACAACCGTCGCCAAGAAAGCCACGCATCCACTACTCATCAGCTGTCGAGCTCTCGCTGAAGAAATGCACGCGGCGAATAAGGTGCTCCTACAGCCTCGGAAAGTGAACTCCTCCCGGCCGGGCTCGCGAAAAGTCACTGTCCTCGCCCCGCAGTCGATAGTAGCTTAGTACCGCGCCAGCCAATCCATGCCGAGCACCAGGTCGAAATCCTGCAGTCGCCCTAGCACTAACAGATCTGTGGGCAAGATCCAGGAATCTAACTGCACAGGACAAGACCTACAACACTCTACAACCCGAAGTACATGGTCGGGGATCTGGAACTCCCGAACCTGAGGCAATGACTCTATCTCTAGACCATGTAATAAAGCAAAAGCTCGACTAATGAAAGACTGTGATGCACCGGTATCAAATAAAGTACGTGCTCTAGTACCAGAAAGTAAAGTGATACCTGTCACCACTCTGGCCGTCGACGAGTCCTCCAACCGAGCCGCAAAGACCCCGCGTCGTGAGCGTCGTCGCCGATCGTCCCCGTTCTCGCGCCGACACTCGATCCTCCCCGACGATAGCTCGGCGATGCCCCGTAACTCGTGAAGATCCGTGCGGTGGCCGAGGCCGATGATGGCGCCGATGACGCCGTCGGGCAGTGCGGCCCTCGTGTCCCGCCGACCACATCCAAAACACCGCCTCTCATCGCTCGCACCGTCGCCGCGTGCGGTCCTCCGCGCATCACGCACCGCTAGGTCCTTCAGGATCGCCCCCTCTGACGGGTATCCCTGGCACGCTGACGCCCCGAGGATCCACGACCCTGAAAGCGTGATCGCGGAGGCCTCGGCGGACGCCTGCTGCTCGACTGTCCACCGTCATCGGGAGCGGGGCGCTTCCTGTCCTGGCTCGGTCCTTGCCCCAGGGTCCGCTCACGAAGTGTCGCCTCGCCTCTCTCCTCAAACAGTACCTGCTCGATAGACGCATCCAGGGTCCTCGACCTCTGCGCCCTAACGAACCTGTAGAGATCCGGCCTCAAGCCCTGCTCAAAAAGGTATACCCAGTGTGCCTCGTCCCTGGCTACAAAAGGCACACAGTTCAGGAGCCGCGTAAACTCCCGAACGTACTCCCGAACTGTGCGATCCCCCTCCTGAATCTTCTTCCAGTCCTCCTCTATCCCCTGCTTTACACTGTCAGGGAAATACGTGCGGTACAGCATCCCGCAGAACTCATCCCAGCTCGTTTGTGAAGCTACAACTCCCTGGTCGCGCCTCATCCTCCTCCACCAATCCCGGGCGTCCCCAACTAAGCAATGGACCCCTAAATGAACCTTGTCCCGATCCTCCAGGACGTACATGTCCTAAAAAATTCTCTCCAACGCGCTGATCCAGCTCTCCACGACCCAGGGCTCTGCGCAATCCCCGTCGAACGTCGGTGGGTCCAAGCGTCGAAAACGAAACAGTAGCCCCGTCACCCGCTCCTGCTCTGCCACAGTCGACGGGTTTGTCCTCCGCAGCGCAATCGCGCCGAAGGTAACTCCCGGTGGGGGTGTAGTGGTGATCGGTGTCAGGGGGAGTAGGTCACGGTGATCCAGATGTCGCACTCGAGGATGCGGCAAACCTCTCGCACATCCGCCGTAGAATCACTCCTCGTCGTCTCGTCACCTCCGCGCTGCGCCAACTGTGCGCTCAAGTCCGACTGTGTACTCGTCTCCGGTCGAGTACTCGGCTCCACCACAGGAGGTACACCTGCCTCGGGTGGGGTGTCCTGCTCTCTCTGCTCTGGTATCTCGGGCGGTGGTGGTAGTGATGGGGCGCGACCCCGTAGCGGCGGCCGTCCTCTGCGGCGATGCATGGCTGCACACATAGAAACGAGGTCAGATACATAAACACTCGACCCAATCATCGAAAGTCTCGAAGGCGGTCCCTGTTTCTCCTCAAAATTATGTCGTCTGCAGCCAACATAATTTTTTTGGACCGAAACAGACACTCCTTCAGTCACTCACTCCACTCTAGGATGAGTTTGAACAATCAATCATTGACTTTCGCGCTAAATCACGCCTCTCGCGTTAAGCCTCCCTAAGGTTTGCCAGCTTAGGTTACCTAGGTCCCAACGACCTAATACTAAGCTCTGATACCAACTTAATCTGTCACGCCCCGGGTTGCACATTCACCAGGCTCGCCGACAAATTCACCGTATACAAAAGAATTTCCTCTGTATACGAAGCGTAGCTGTACCTGTATAACATACAATGCTACAAACAGTAGCATAGAGCTGAAGTAAACTATAAACACGCAGGTAGGAAAAACAAGCTTTATATACATACAACCGCAGATATAAAAGAACACTACTCGCTCCAGCGAGTTCAACTGTATGTACAAAAGTGTCAAACCAAAATCCACTCCAAAAGTGTCACTACCTGCAGGAGGATCCTCTAGCTCAGTACTCGATGGGGAAGGGCTCTAGCTCGCAACGCCCTTGCCTCGATCCGACTCAGACGGAGCAGAGCAAGAACGAAGGCCCTGCAACAACAGTGGAAGAAAGAGGGCGTGAGAATTACTGTAAAAACAGGTAGTCCTCAGTGGGTGCCGCCCTAAACAACACCGGTCCACCCACTAAGTCTACAGGGTAAGCAAGAAAGTAAAAGGAGCCGAAAAATACTCAACAGCTAGGAAACACTATACTATCCTGCCCTCAACAACCCTCTGTAGAACAAGTAAAAGCTGACCCAATCTTACGAGGGACTGTGATACACCCGTCCCGCCTGTCGAAGCAACACTACAACTACCACAGGGGTAGCTAGCGGAGAGCAAGTCCACAACGAGGACGCAGCGACACCAACGCAAAAGCACTCCGGAGCGGCACTCGTGGGCGCGAACCAACCGAGTATGCAAGCGTATCTCTGTCGAGCTCAATCTGGCTCTCACAGGCATAGTCAAGTAAACAGGGTCTAAGCACTAATACACCACATGCCCCTTGGCATAAACTGTAACCACACAGTACTCTGGGCCCACCGTCAAACCCCCGACGGTTCCCAACAACCAGCACAACTAGACTCTGCTGAAAAGTAAGCTCGGCATCCCCAGCGCGAGCGTAAAAGCAAACTACACTACCCTGGGTATCCATCGCACTCCCACGGCGATAATACGGCACAAAACGGCTCCTAGAGCTAAATCTGGTAGTGTATATAATGACGATCCAATCGTGGTTTCCTCCTAAGTCAAATCCAAGTCCAACATGTATAATCAAAATATTTGCTAAACATGCTCTAAATTCAGATTTTAGTCCAACTAGTATCGATGAATTGAGCTACGATTACATTTAATAAACACTACACATGTCGACTACTTGAACATAGGAATGATCCGATGAAAACCCACCTCTAGCGCTAACTCCTGGCAGCGAAGATAGTGTCCAATCAGGGAATGAAATCCGAGGCGTCCCGCTCAAGTCCGAGGTCCCCCAACTGCGAAAATAGCGTCACAAAAGAACCCAACTCACGAAATCTGTCCGAAAAACAGCAGCGAAGAAAAGATGGGTTCCGACCAGGCAAACCTGCTCCAAAACTGGCAATTAAGGGCTCAGTAGCTTCGTCTCGAGATCACGAATCCAGCAAGCCAAGTTTCACTGGATTTCGTCGCTCCTATGCAGAGAAAGAGCCAAAATACGAAACGTCGACGCTGGAAACTGCGAAACAGCACTTCAGAATCTGCTCGAAAATCAATAGCTCAGTAATGTGGGGTTTCGACTGGGCAAACCTGCTCCAAATCCAGCAAGTAAGGTCTCTCTGGAATCGTGTCGAAGTCCCGGATCCAACGGCGCAAGTCTCTACGCAATCCGATGTTCCTGCGCAGAGAACAAGCCAAAATACCGCGAGTCGACGACAAAAACTGCAGCAGTCAGCAAAATCTCAAAAGTCGATGATGTCGCAGCAAGAGAAGGATTCGCCGATGAGCTACTCACCTCAGGAAACACGCTGGAACCTTCGAAGTATCGACGACGACGAAATCCTGCACTCGCCCGGCTCCCTCGCAGCCACACGATGTCGAAAACGTCCTCAAACGGCTTCGCGACGCGTCGTCGGCAAAAACCACACCACCCGAGCTCTCCTCCTCAACCGATTAGCTAGAGAGAGGAAGAAGAAGAAAAGGAAAAGGAGAAGAAGAATGAAGCTCCTCTTCCTCTCTCCTGACGTGTAGTAGTAGTAGTAGGGGCTGGTGACAAAAACAAGGCAGCAAAAGACTAATCTGCCCTCAGCTCACCTACCACGCTGTACCGGTATGCGGGCTCCTGTACCGGTACAGATTGGTCAACCCGAGAGCATCCTGCGCGGCACCATACCGGTATAACCCGAGTTGCTATACCAAGATAGCCATCAAAAGAACCAACTTGTACCCAGACACCATCGAAAAATCCGCTATTTCGCAGATCTTCAGATTCTCACGCTCTCGCGTTCCCGCTAGGTCCGTTCGGTGTCCATATTTGCGCCAACGCGACCCGGACTTGTCCCGACACTCGCCTGAGTCGTCGACAAGTCCCAGCTGAAAAACCCAGGTCACTACAGTAGCGCACCCAGACTCGCCATATGCCTGCACATATAAGGCATTTACAACAAAAGCGAAAAATAAAACCAGAGATAATCTACATCTAGAAATATTAGAGCAAGTATACATCTAGGGCGTGCTTGGTTCAAAGTCGGAATCGGAATCGAAATAAGCTGGAATCGGAATCGGAATGACTCATTACCTAATTATGTTTGGTTCATCACCTGATTCGGAATCGGAATAAATCATTCCCATTGTCGGTGTTTGGTTTAGGTAGATATAAAAAAGAAATTAAATTAATATATTAATTTTATCTTTATAATTAATATATTAATTTAAATGCAAACTAAAAATTAAATATTAAAAATTTACATCAAAATTTTGAAATAATATCAAAATTTTAAATCTTTTTTTTTTAAAAAAATTAAACACTGAAGTTGAGTGTATAATTCAAAATATAAAACTAAATTTTGATTTATTCAAATTCAAACTTAAAATTACAATTTAAATTTTAATTTGAATACCTAAATTTAATTTAAGTTTTAATAAAATTTGAATAAAATTTTATTTAAATTAAAATTTAATTTAAATTCAAATTCATAAGTTAGATTCGAAATACTTTATTAAATTTTAATTTTTAATTCAAGTTCAAATTAAAATTTAAAATTATAAATTTAATTTCTAAATTTAAATTCATATTTTAATTAAAAAATTAAAAAATATTCATTCCGTCCGGATTCAACTTTCAATCCGGCCTCCTAGGCCAGATTGAAAAAAAAAAAAAGGCGATTGAGGAATTCTCATTCCATTCGGGAATCGGATTCGGAATGGGACTCCCGTGTACCAAACACCCGCAAACGAATTCGCTTATTCCCATTCCGATTCCTGGGTGAAAAAATAAGAGAACCAAACACGCCCCTAGAATCCATCAACAAGAAAGGATGAAAGAGAAAAATCAACCAGTAGAATCAAGAAAGCTAAACCACTAAGGAAAAAGTAAAGTAGAACATAAAGTAATACATCACAAAGTCTCCAATACCCTCACTAATACATCCAAAAATGATGGTCTCTATATATGGGTACAAAACCTCTCGCTCTCTATAAGAAAACAGAAATAGAGAGTAAACCTCCTAAGGCAAATCTCTCGCTATCTAGCTCGAGACGATCCCTTTCCCGCGATCCCGAGCCTCTCCCGGGGTGGATGGCTCTGTAAGAAAATATAAAATAGGGGGCGTGAGAACTATAATTTATAGTTCCCAGTGGGTAATTACTGACCTTAGTAAAATGCACCACTAGGCCCAAAATAAAGAGAACAATAATAAACTGCTGATATGAAATTATGTATAAGATGCTAAACTATTATGCCACAATGTAACATGATGTATATCAATACTATCATAATTCAATATGCCAATACATGATGAGTATGCTCTATTATGACAACCAAGTATAAATAATTCAACTATTACAACCTATCTAGTAGTGATTATTATTTATCAATTAATGTCAATGTTCAATCTTGTTTTAGGACCTACACGATTGTAGTCCGGCTTGTGCCGCCTAAGTGCCGTGATAGCCCCAACATTCCCCTTGAGGAATGAGTCTATCACACTCACTCGTAGACTTCTCGATACCACACGAGTGAAATGCTAACTTCGTGAGCGCCGCTCGTAGGGAGCGTCCCTCACAAGCATGTGCGAAAGAGCACAAATGGCAAGCAAGTATAGTCAATATCTCAAAAATTCGATCGTCATGTCTCTAACATGGTAATAGTCACTAGTAACCCCAAAGGTCTAGTGCAATGCCCCTTTATGACATTACATTTCATTATGTCTATATCCGGTTCCAACACTAATGCCACTTTATGATATTATGTTTACTAATTCCACACATGATCAAAGCCTAATGCCGCTTTATGATATTAGTTTTCTATATCTCATACAAATGTCAAGCCCAATGTCTCTTTATGACATTAGCTTTCTCTATAACATACATCCCTCTAATCTAATACCACTTTATGACATTAAGTTTGCTCCTATGCCAAGCATGAATTTCAAGTCTAAGAATGTATGGTACATGTCATTTTCACTATATGAAATATGAACACAAATCAAGAGTAAGAATGCTATTCACATGCATAAGCCCAATATGAACAACTTTCTACTACATAGAGGTCTAAATATGCATTGTACATAACAAGTGCATTTTAAGCATTCTAAAATTCACAAATAATCTATCTAGCATGGATTTGTATGCACATTTATTTTACGATATGTAAAAACCATTGAATGAGAATTTTATCTCATTTTGGTGAGGCCAAACCCACTGAAACTCCACGCGATCCTTTATTCGCGCAAAAGAAAATGTCTACTAGTCTCCTAGCTTCCTAGAAGACATTCTAAAAGGGTTAGCCAAATGAAACGAACATTCATTTCGTTCTTCATTAAACAACCCAAGCAACAAAGGCAAAAACTCACATATAGTATAGAAATCTCTTTATAAATTCCAAATGGAAGATAAATTCCTTCCAAAGCAACCTAAACTAAGATTCTAATCCAATTAGTTGAGCTCTAAAAACTACTAATCAAAAAGCCCCAATTAAACCTATAGATTTTCATTTTCTAGGGTTTCATCTAGTTTAAAGCATCAAAACTAGAATCTAAAGGAAGAAACTTGCAACCAACCTCTTAGAAGCTTCAAACTAGACTCAAAGTCCACTATGTTTGAAGATCAATCCTCTATCAAGCTCCAAGGCCAAGCTCCAAGTTTTCTCCTATGGTGGAAAAGCCCCCAAGATGCAAAAGAAGACCAAAAAGAGATATTTAATCTCTCAAAAATCAAGAAAAAGTAAGAAAATCAAAGGGGGGTGTGTGGAGAGGTCCCTTACCTCTCTCCCTGCTGTGCCAAGCTCAAGGAAAAGCCCTAGAGGCGTGGGGTATAAGTAGAAAAAGTTACAATGTAAAAACACTCCTGCTGAACCAACAAATAGCAATCTGTCAAAGTATACAGGTACACGGAAAAGTGTACCTGTGACGCCCCAACTTCCCAGGGGGTCACCCATCATAGGACTACTCCCGTCCTAGCACGCTTAACGCTCTTAACCTCTTGGGTCTTGCCACCACCCAAAATGCTTAAGTCGGGTTAAGAGTTTAGCCCTATTATATCTCATATATAGGACTATCTGGGGTCTCACAATCTCCCCACCTTTAAGCCCTGACGCCCTCGTCAGGCTCAGACTCACAAGTACCAGGCGATGTGAGACTCGTCTCGCTAGCCCGTCATCCAGACCCTGGCTCAGCCGAGACTCATCTCACACTTCCGGCTGGTAATTGTCTCTGATACCATCTGTGACGCCCCAACTTCCCAGGGGGTCACCCATCATAGGACTACTCCCGTCCTAGCACGCTTAACGCTCTTAACCTCTTGGGTCTTGCCACCACCCAAAATGCTTAAGCCGGGTTAAGAGTTTAGCCCTATTATATCTCATATATAGGACTATCTGGGTCTCACAGTACCTGTACAAATCCCACGAAAATACAAACCCGAACTTCGGATTTGAGAAAATACCCATGTGTACCGGTACAAATCCAAAGTGTACCGGTACAACTATCAACATGTACCGGTACAGCCATCAACCTATACCGGTACACAGCCTTGAAAAGGCAATCCGAGAGCAGCCTAAGTCCTCCACTTTGGCGACCTTAGTACTACTTTAAATATCTCAAATCTCGAGATACGAGGCATAGGTCGGAACACTATCAACGACCCCCCAAAAAACCTGAAAAAATTCGAAACACAGCTCGTACACTCGAACCTCGCAATTTGCAAAGGTCCAGTGTATTACGTACAGTTCGAATCTCGAACTTTGATCTCATAATTTTCACGGGAAGGTTCGAATTCTCCCTCCAAGGTTCGAGCTTTGATGTTTGGGGTAACATCAGGATTCGAATTCTCCCTACAGGGTCTTTGATGGCCCAGATTCACCTTTTCTCTCTACGGAGCTCCATATTAGTTTTGCATATTCCAAATCCCTCATAACCCTTTGTGAGGTACGACCCATTCGTCTCTTAGCCGTACTTCGTTTAGTTTGGTCAAACTTCAGTATAATGTACTAAAATTTTGTATACTATAGACCCACTAAAAGATTTTATCAAGTTATTTTTATATTTTTTGTATATTATCATTTTTATCTCAAAATAAGTTGAATATATGCTTTGCCACTTTAGGTGGTACTTTTTTTAATACCTTTTATATAAAATTATAGGTCTATTGTTTATAGTATAGGAATTTTAAAAAAAAAAGAATAAGTGAGCGGTTCTTTAGATAGAAAATTAGAACAGAGTATAAAATGAAAAAAAATAAATATAATGTAATTAAGTTTATATGAAATAAACTATCCTATCAAATACTTGAAGTCAAGTCATTTCTTCGAATTAGGATCACAATCATACACTTTATATATTTTGTATTTAAGGACACTTTAAACAATAAATAGTGACACTTTAAAGCGTCCACAAAAATAATCCCGACGCTTGTAAAAGCGTCGAGTACAAAAAGTCGTTAAGTAAACATGTCGGGATAAATGTACCAACTTTTTAAGATAGCGTTAGAAAATTTTTATACATATTTGATAAAAATATGTTTATTGGCGGCACTTAATCATAGTGTCGGAGAATATCGAATATTAAAGACGCTAGAATAAAGTATCGTCTAAAACATATTTTGTTATAGTTTAGCTTGCAAATCACGCAATAAATCCTCATAGGCTTTGTTTGGATGCATAAGCATGTTATTTAGTATATCTTTTTTATTTACTTAAGAAGTATGCATTATATAATGGCTTTTTTGCAAAAAAAATCCACTTATTTTCGGATTTTGCAAAACCGGGCCACCTTTTTCGTTTTTGCAGATTCGGGCCGCTTTTTCAGCCGCCGGACCAAAATGCCCCTCGTATACAAAAGCCCTTCGCGTATTCCTCGACGTACGTATGCCTCGCCGTACGTAGCCGGCAGGCATTTAATACGCCCCCTCCGCGTACGCTACCTGCCGATCTCTCGGAACCCGCACCAAATCAGCCCCGCCATTCGCCGGCCCCGCTGTTTACTGTTCGTTCTCAATACTTTATTAAATAATCCCAACATACCGTCGCTGTGAAATATACAAGCAGCTCAACAGGGATAATAGTGCAACGCGAAGATGCAAGGCCCGAGAAATGGTGCAACCTCCCCTAACAGCTTCATCCCTAGCGACGTTCCGGTGCAACCTCTCTGTTACGGATTTTGTGTTGGCAAGTTTCGTGACTTGTGTTTCGGGTCGGAGTCTTGAAGGATTGGAGCGGATCGAAGATGGCCGAAGAATTCTGGACTTCGAAGAAAACGACGAAGTTGGATCACGATGCCAAGGTAAGATTTTAAATCATAATATGGTGATCTAAACAAAGTAAAGAGGCATTAGAAGACTTGGATTACTTTTAAACTGATAAATTTTTAAAGCTAAGTTTTTTCTAAGAACCAAGACCGGACAATGGAGTCTTGTCCAGATGCCACAGGCTTGACTGTGCATTACGCAAGTCAAGACCGGACATTGTGGCGATGACCGGTCTCAGTAGGCTGCGAAAAAATTGACGACACAGTGGACCGGTCGAGCCACTCAAGACCGGACATTGAAGACCGGACATCACTATGAAGACCGGACATTGGTTGCGTGAAATCTTTTAAAAATCAGATTTTTACAATCCTAGTCAATTTCTAAGTCTTCTAATAGGTTTTAAGAATATATTTTCAAATCCTAATTTATCTCTAAGTCTTCTAATAGGTTTTAAAAACATGTTTTCGAATCCTAGTCTATCTCTATGTTTTCTAAACCTATAAATAAGGTCTTGGGGTTCTCTAATTCTATGCACTTCATGAATATACATGTTTAAGAAACCCTAGAGGCTAGAAATTCATCTAAAACCTATTTTCTACAAAATAGCCTCTTTAGGTCAAATCGAGACATAGTAATTCCTACTCTATATGTCGATTTGATCTACGCTTCGCTTGGAGTCTTCTTCTTCGGTTTTCTACGATACTCCTAAGCGAAGGATCACCATATTCATGATACAATCGTGAAGCGTCGTGGATTCGGCACATTGAAGGCGGTTCGTGGATTCGGATCGTTGGCTCGTGGATTCGGCGTGATAGAAGCTTCGTGGATTCGAAGTGGTGGCGTTCGTGGACTCGAACGAGGGCGTGGACAACCCGAAGGAGGATTGCGCGGAGATCCATAGGAGAGTTAGAGAGGTCGAGTCCGTGGAGTTCGGTATCACCTTGTAATCTTTTCTCTTATTGATTGTTTATTCGCGTGTTGGTCCCGTGGGTTTTTTACTCCGAGTTTGGAGTTTTCCCACGTAAATCTCGGTGTGCCTTTTATTTTCCGCATTTACTTTTTAAAGCATCGAGATTTGTGGTTTTTGGCCTTTACACCTATTCACCCCCCTCTAGGTGTTATTTGATACAATCTAGATAGATCCTTGGGGCTTCCCCGTAACCTACAATTGGTATCGAGCGGATCTAGATAAATTGTTATCATGGTCAAGTCGAAACATTAATCGACCACCGCTCTTCGACGCACTAATTATGCCTATTGGAAAGTTCGCAGAGCTTTTCTAATAGCGATCGATGAGCGGGTATGGCAAGCGATAGAATTCGGATGGAAACATCCTACCGAAGTGGTCGATAATGCTACCGTCTCGAAACCACGAAACAAGTGGACTAAAGATGAAAGAGAGTCATCTTCGTTTAATGGTAAAGGAATTAATGCTTTATTCAATGCTTTATCGCAAACGGAGTTTACTCGTGTTTCGGCGTGTGAAACCGCCAAGGAAATTTGGGATACTCTACAAATTACACATGAGGGTACAAGTCTAGTAAAAATTCAAAAGCTCCAAATGTTGACTAGTCAATTTGATTCTATTCGTATGTAGGAGTATGAATCTTTTACCGATTATTATACTAGACTTCAAGACATTATTAATACATGTGCTAATTTGGGAGAGAAGATCCCGGACTCTAAAGTAGTTAGAAAAATTCTTCGAACTCTACCGGAACGCTTTAGGGCAAAAGTTGCCGCAATTGAAACGATAAAGCATCCGGATGAGATGAAAGTCGAAGAGATAGTAGGCGCTTTACAAACGTACGAGATGACTTTTCCTACTAACCAATCTTCTTCCAAGTCTTTTTCTAAAAGCACAGGGATTGCACTCAAATCAACAAAGGAAGAAGACGACGACACGGATTCCGACGGAGATATTTCACTTGTGGATTTTGAACAACAATTGGCGCTCCTCATGAAGAAATTCCGACGGAACTTCCGAAAGAAGAACGATACTTCATCTTCGAAACGAAAATCTTTTTCTAAAACTTCTTCATCCTCAAAATCTAAAGATAAAAAATTTGCAAAATCTTTAAAAGAGAAAGATGAATTTGAAGGAGATCCAATGCTTCAAGTGCAAAGGCTACGGCCATATAGCAACGGATTGTCCTTCAAAGAAGACTTATAAACAAAAGGCTTTGCAAGCAAAAACTTGGGATGATTCTACTTCGGGTGATTCATCTTCAAGTGGTGAAGAAAAAGATCATATTGCTTTAATTTCTAAGTCTTCTTTGCCTTCCTCTAATATTACTTGTTTATCCTCTATTGTTACTAATTCGAATGTTTCTTCTTCTTTGCATGGATCTTCGAGTGACAACGGCGAAAGCGAGGAGGAATCAAACGACGATGATTTGGAGGAGGCATACAATCAACTTCTTATCGAATCGAAAAAGATGGCGAAGTTTAATAAGAAGTTGAGAAGACAATTATTTGATTTTGAAGAGGAGAATAATAATTTGAAGACCATGAATAAAGCTCTTGAGGAGGAACGGGAATCTATCCTAAACAACAATTCGGTCCTCCAAAAGAAGCTAGAAGAAGCGGAATTAACGATCAAATCATCTAAAGACAAGATTAGATTTTTGGAGCAACAATTCAAGGAAACCTACACATCTAATCAAGTCTTAATCAAGCTAGTTCATCAACTCAAATCCGATCTTCAACAATTTTCTTCCGGATCGAAGAAATTGGATCTCATGCTCGGTTTGGGTCAAACGAACAAGGTTGGTCTCGGCTACGAACGGACATATGTTGAGAAGGTACAAGTGTCGACATCGAAAATCTCAACAAATTTAAAAGATAAGGTGTGTTATAGATGTAGCATCAAAGGACACATCAAAAGGAGTTGTCCGAACAAGAAGAATCAATCGGCAACTCGGAAATCTCAATTGGTATTATCTAGTACTCGACTTCCCCCACGGAATCAAAGGAAAAATCAAGTTAGTCAAGTACCTCAACCGAACCGGATTTCTAAATTGAAGCCACAAGCGGTTTGTGTTTTTAAGTCTCAACGACAATATCAACCGAAGTTTCAACCATCGCAACCATCAACGGTTGATCAAAAATCAAAGCAAATCAAGCCTCACGTCAACAAGCCAAAGCAACAGAAAATCCGACAAGTTTGGATTCGGAAATGTGATATCTTTCCATGCTTTTCTCTCTAATTTGTTTTCGTTTATGTAATGCTTTGATTAGTGCATATTTCATACTTTTATTCATGGCATTACATGTTTAGAATGATTTTTGGTACTTGAAATTCTATGTGTTTCAAAATCGTCTTGAGGAGAGAGATGAGATTCAAAAGAAAAAAAAAAGGGATTTCAAATGAGAGAGAGAGATTTCAAAGAGGGAGAGATCAAAGGTTTTTCAAAGTGCATTAAACGGTATTCAAAGACATTTCAAATCAAATTAAAACGGTATTCAAAGACATTTCAAATCAAATTAAATTCATATTAATTGTCGTTTTTACTCTACTTTTTGTTATTTTGACGATAATTTAATATGTGATTTCTTCTTACATACATTCATCAAAATTTTGAAATTATTTTTAATCTCTTGATTTTTAAATTCATCTTGGTTGTGAATGTTGAATATAATTGATGGATATTTTCTTAATTGACTAAAATTCCTCAAAATTATTTTCAAATGTGAGATTGTCTAATTTAGGGGGAGTTTGAATATTATAAAAAAAAAAGGGGAGAAAACACCTATGATTATAAAGATGTGGAAAGAGTTACATCCGAAAGGAGTGTGAAAACTACCACCACATGTAGGAAAGAGCTACCACCCTGGTCGTCCAAGACGCTTTGTGAAGCTACCACACGGGTAATTATATGAAAAACCAAAAAGGTTGAAAAAAAATATATGTGAATATTTTAGAATTTTCGGCGTTATAAGGTGGTAGATTGAAAAAGATGCTCAAAGAGCCACCCCCGGTGTTTATTAGCTAAATCTCTATTTTGAACGTGTTGCGACAAATTGGTGTCAATTTTGCTAAATTTTTAGAAATTATTTTTCATCAATTTGCGTCGTGATGTTTTAAAAATATTAGATTTTCTTTAATATCAAATTTTGATGATTTGATGTCTTTTGAAATCAAATAATAATTTATTTGCATCATAATGATTTTTGGAGTAAAATCATTAATTGTTATGAAATTCTTTTGATTTTGGAGGATTTTGTTTTAATCTGTATATCGTGTTCATGCACAAATATTATTGGTGCTCTCTATTTTTGCACTCTCTTTTGGCAATTTTTGACAAAAAGGGAGAAGAAAAGAAAAACTTGAATACAAGATCAAAGGGGTAGAGATTTTTATATGATAAGATGCATGAACAAAGGGGAGAGATTTTTAATGATATTTTGGTAGAGATTTTTATATCATAAGATGCATGAACAAAGGTGGAGAGATTTTTAATTATATTTTTTTTTTCTACTAACTTTGTTCGTGGTGGAAGTAAATTTTTTTTTGCAGATCATTGAAGACTTCTGCACTTGTGTCTAAGTCATAGAGTTTGTTTTAGAAGTTTTAGTGTATTTTTAGTTTTAAAATTGTATTTGGATTACACGCGAGAAGTTTGATGTTTTGGTGATGACATTGAACTTCGTTTGTCTTTATGATGTATTTTTAGTTTTTGTGTTTTGTCACGAAATTGCCAAAGGGGGAGATTGTTACGGATTTTGTGTTGGCAAGTTTCGTGACTTATGTTTTGGGTCGGAGTCTTGAAGGATTGGAGCGGATCGAAGATGGTCGAAGAATTCTGGACTTCGAAGAAAACGACGAAGTTGGATCACGATGCCAAGGTAAGATTTTAAATCATAATATGGTGATCTAAACAAAGTAAAGAGGCATTAGAAGACTTGGATTACTTTTAAACTGATAAATTTTTAAAGCTAAGTTTTTCTAAGAACCAAGACCGGACAATGGAGTCTTGTCCGGATGCCACAGGCTTGACTGTGCATTACGCAAGTCAAGACCGGACATTGTGGCGATGACCGGTCTCAGTAGGCTGCGAAAAAATTGACGACACAGTGGACCGGTCGAGCCACTCAAGACCGGACATTGAAGACCGGACATCACTACGAAGACCGGACATTGGTTGCGTGAAATCTTTTAAAAATTAGATTTTTACAATCCTAGTCAATTTCTAAGTCTTCTAATAGGTTTTAAGAATATATTTTCAAATCCTAATTTATCTCTAAGTCTTCTAATAGGTTTTAAAAACATGTTTTCGAATCCTAGTCTATCTCTATGTTTTCTAAACCTATAAATAAGGTCTTGGGGTTCTCTAATTCTATGCACTTCATGAATATACATGTTTGAGAAACCCTAGAGGCTAGAAATTCATCTAAAACCTATTTTCTACAAAATAGCCTCTTTAGGTCAAATCGAGACATAGTAATTCCTACTCTATATGTCGATTTGATCTACGCTTCGCTTGGAGTCTTCTTCTTCGGTTTTCTACGATACTCCTAAGCGAAGGATCACCATATTCATGATACAATCGTGAAGCGTCGTGGATTCGACACATTGAAGGCGGTTCGTGGATTCGGATCGTTGGCTCGTGGATTCGAGTGGCGTCGTGGATTCGGCGTGATAGAAGCTTCGTGGATTCGAAGTGGTGGCGTTCGTGGACTCGAACGTGAGGGCGTGGACAACCCGAAGGAGGATTGCGCGGAGATCCATAGGAGAGTTAGAGAGGTCGAGTCCGTGGAGTTCGGTATCACCTTGTAATCTTTTCTCTTATTGATTGTTTATTCGCGTGTTGGTCCCGTGGGTTTTTTACTCCGAGTTTGGAGTTTTCCCACGTAAATCTCTGTGCTTTTTATTTTCCGCATTTACTTTTTAAAGCATCGAGATTTGTGGTTTTTGGCCTTTACACCTATTCACCCCCCTCTAGGTGTTGTTTGATACAATCTAGATAGATCCTTGGGGCTTCCCCGTAACCTACACTCTCCATATCCACTCAATCTCAACTTTTCTTTACAGCGTAATATAACCTGAAGCTAATAGAGCAAACGAACTGCGCCGCGGCCAAATACAGGCGATTCGTCGGCGGGACAGTATCGTCGAAACAGTGCGTAATAAATCTTAAACTATTTATGAAAACAAGCGTCGGCCGGAAAGGAAGGTCGCCGGCGGGCACAATTAACTATTATGACTTCTCTTAAAAGTGCAATAAATAGTGCAAAATACCTACTTAGTTCAACACTTGTAACCCTCAATACAATTTGATTCGACTGGCGCGTTGCACAATTAACTTCGACGCTGGTTGCAATACTAAACTCGGTGGCCCTTTTAAGATTTAGCACTACTCTTTTCCCATACAATACACAATTATAAGTTGTTTACTACGGCTAAATTGCAATGGATGTAAGGATAGTGTAATGGATTATAAAAATCGTGCAACGAGCGTAAGCGTGCAATGCGAGTGTAAATGTGCAAAGTGGTAGTGATACCCGTGCAATGGCGTCATAAACATTGTAACGTATAGTAAACTTCGGAATCTATAAAGTAATAACAAAGAGCGAGCAACAGATGGATTTGAAGCTCAAATATCTTTCAGAGTATGTGATAACATGAACTAATAACATGATTTTTCTTTGCAAATTGGTCGGAAGCAGTCCATTAATCCGTGAACTAGAATTACAATACACAACATTCTATACTTAACATTTATCAAAAATCTTCAGGATAAATAATACACAAGTATAATCAACTAAGCTTGTCTGCAATTCCCCGCGCACATAGCCGACGCTAACAGGTACAGGCTGGCAGGGGAGAGTGCATAAGGAGCATGCTAAGAGGAGGCGGCTCGTTCAGAAGGGTACGACCCAGCACAGAGTCGTTAAGATTGATTCGGACTATCTGAAGTGTTTTATATGCCTCAAGCCCTTTGGAGCTCCGCTCTACAATGAAACAGACGGTACAGTCAGCAAAACATATTCATTCAAAAAAATAACATATTAATTAGATAAATTTAAAACCTGTATGAGAGGAGGGCCAATGGGCTCGTGGCATATAAACCACTGCAGATAGTCCGAGTCAACCTTAACGGCTCATTGCTGGATGGTACCCTTCCGATCGAGTCACCGCCTCCTCGACCTCTCCATGTTGCTGCTGTGGCGACTCATCTATTTCTAAAGGCGATGAGGATAATGCGACGCTACCGTTAATCAAGGAGGAGAAGGCGACGACCGGCGTTCCCTCGCATGAGGCTCCATCTCATCGAAGCTTTCATGCGGAGAACGCCGTTTGTCGACTCCACCTCCTTCACCAAAGATAGTGTCGCCGTAGACTGGCAATGCATATGACGAACCAATATTTAACCTAAACAATTCGTCACCTGCTCGACTATAACCTACAGGTCACTGTTAGTGCCGCCTGTAGCATTTAAAGCGTAGTGGGATTAATGGGGCTACTCGCGATGGGATTATTAGTGTAAAATAGGAGAAAGTAGTTCAAAGTAGCGGGGGGGTCGCATTAAATGCCCGCCGGGCCCGTACGGCGAGGCATACCTAAATCGAGGAATTACCCGAAGATACCGTCGCGGGATAATATTCAAGCCCAGTCACACACAGGAAAAATAGTGCAACAACACAAAGCAACGCCAGGCTAAATGGTGCAATATCCCATATAAAAGTGCAACACATGCCCGATTATGATATTAATAGGGTAACGTAGGATATAATAGTACAACTCATCTTATAATGGTGCAATGCGGCTACATAATAGTGTAATGGTTTAAGGAAGCCTCACACGTTGTCAAGCGACCCAACAAAGAAACACTTGGTGTGGCCAACGTATCGGGAGTGCAACATTTATCAAGCACTTCCACAAAGGTCCTACCCCGCCGAAAGGAAGCCTGTATTAGGCGTGGCCGCCATTCATTTGCTCCATTAGCTTCAGATTGAGTGGATATGGAGAGGTTGCACCGAAACGTCGCTAGGGATGCACTGTTAGATGGAAGGTTGCACCATTTCTCCGGGCTTGCTTCTTCGCGTTGCACTATTATCCCAGTTGAGGGGCTTGTATATTTCTCTGCGACGCTTCGGCTAATTTAATAAAGTATTGAAACCGAACAGCAAACAGCGGGGCCGGCGAATGGCTGGTCTGATTTGGTCCGGGTTCCAAGAGATCGACAGGTAGCGTATAGTGGATGGTGCGCATTATATTCCCGCCGGGCCCGTACGGCGAGGCATATAAGGCTCGAGGAATACGCGATGGCCTTCATTGCTAGTTGCAGTAGTAAATATAACAAGGACTCTCTACCGACTTGGGCACCCGGCGACGTAGAAACGACGAGGACGGGAGGGACACGAGTCGGGGAGAGATTCACGGAGAGGTCCACGACGAGGAAGTTCGGCTCGTAAGTTGTTCCATCCAAAGAACGAGGTCGTAAGATTGATTCGCACTATCCTGGAGGAAATGCAGTTCGTAAATTCTTCCGGATCTTTATTCAACTTCGATTGTTTCTATAAAAGTTTCTCACTAAACCGTCTCTTTACGAAAAATGTAGTGCCAAAATGGCATGAGAGGTGCAAATAACACGGACTTACCAATCCGATCGAGACTTTCCTCCTCCATTTCAAAGATCCAAGTGGAGTATCGAGAGTGGTATCGGTGTTGGTGGATTTAATGGCTAGTTTTGATGGTGATTCTGTAATGTTGTTCAATGAAAGCCTAGTATTGTTAATATTAATTTGTATGCGAATGTTACAGTGATAGTACTGAACATGAACTTCGTATTGTATGCAAAACGAGAAATTTATATTGCATTTTCTTCAATGACAATGTATAAATTGCTATTATTAATAAAAATATCCCTTCTTTACTTTGTTACTCCCTTGGAAATTATTCTTTTATTCTTTTCTTGCACCGCTTTGGGCCGTATTACACGAAATAAAGCAGAGGTTGCACTATTAGATGCAGTCCAATAAGCCTTACAATCAATTCGAAGAAATGTTGCACATTTAGATTTCTATAAAAAACCAATACGATCAATAAATTGCACTGTTTTGTCGACGACTTACACTAATTAGACACAAGGAAGCAAAAATTTAATATACTGTTCTTGCGTTACGTGTTTAATAGCACTGGTAATAAACTTATTGCACTATTTAATCAAATCATTACACTACTTAGATAACTTCCACACCTTATATAAATTCCACACCTCACGTTTTGGCGAGGCCGCAGTTCATTTGAGCCATTAACTTCAGATTCAATGGATATGGAGAGGTTGCACCGGAAAGTCGCCAGGGATGCACTGTTAGATTGGAGGTTGCACCATTTCTCCTGGCCTAGCATCGGCTAAATTATTAAAGTATTCAAACCTAACAGCAAACAACGGGGCCGGCGAATAGCCGGCCGATTTGTCCGGATTCCGAGAGATAGCGAGGTAGCGTAAAACGACGCCTCTTCGCCTCACCTTATTGAGTATAACGTCACGTCAGTGTACGACTCTGACGGTTTATTTCTTACGATATGCGCTTCAACGCTATTCGCCATTGGCGGAGTTTGGAGTTTGCTGTACGTGTTCAGATATTTTTGCACTACAGGATACCGGTGATATGATTAATTAGTGGTGCAAAGGGAAGTGCATTAGTGCATCATTTGTAAAATAGTGCATGCTACCCCTATATTAGTGCAACAATTCTTGTAGAAAGTACAGTTTACCAAATAATATTTATATTCTAAAAGAATAATATGGCTGATGGCTGTTTCGATTGCATACGTGCCTAGATTATATTGGAATTACGTAGCATTTAGCTAGATTATATGCTAATTACTTAGCATTTGACCCAAAATAGCATCCCACTAATTCTCTAGGGCTCGTGTCCCACCCATTACACCATTGTAATCCCTCTACTCTCTGTAAACCGGCTTTTATCGCTTTCGTTTAGCCTTTCTAACCCATTGCTCTTCGTAACCGCCATAGTCTTCTTTGAATCACTAGCTCCAATACACTCTCAAGCTCCGCTCATAGCAATGGCCTCGAAGTCGTCGCAGTCCAGTGAATCCTTGAAAGGCATCGAAGTGAGGCGCTCCGTGCTGCTGCTGTCGTAGGTTCACGGTAAATTCGCTGTTTCGTTTCTGAGCACAGCACACTTACGAGTCTGTCGTGAAGCCGCATCATCATCCCGCCATCGCGCGGACGATTTTCGGTAATATCTTACACTTTCCAGATATCACCTCAGATAGGCCCATGCTGGAGTACATCCTCCGGCATTGGAAGAGAGGTAATGAATTCGAGATTGACCCGCAAGTGATACGATTCACGGCCCAGGAGGTGGCTGTTCTGCTAGGGTTACCCCTCTCGGGTTCACCGATAGACCTCAGCCGGAAAGTAGAGTCTCATATTCAGAGACGTTACCTTGAGGGTGGGAAGGTCGACCGTAAGAACCTCGAGGTGGTTTTGAAGGAGTTGTCACCCAAGCAGGACGAAGAGTACATCACAGACTTCGTCAAATTACTTATTCTATACTTTTTTTGTTACATTCTTTTCACCAATACCAATAATCTCTGCCCCATGGGACTCGTGGGAATAGTCGATGATCTCCTGACCGGCACGGCATACAATTGGCCCGACGCCGTCCACCGCTTATCGCCACTATGCTCCGCCGCCGCAAAGAATTGCAAGCATTCGAAGAGGTGGGATACGTTCTTGGATGCACACCGCTTCTTCCAAGAAGTGTCCAGCCGATAAAGTATTCTTGGTAAATAAGTTTTGTTATCGAACAACTTCGATAGTTTGATTAAATCGTGTATCCAGGTGTACTCTATTATAATAGTTCGACTGTAATAGAGTAACATAATATTAAATCGTGTAACCGTGTCTTTTATATTAGGAGAGTTTACCCATAATAGTGCAACACTGACTATGTATTTTTATAGGTGTGGATTTACGAGCACACTGGTTACAGATCTCCCCTGCCCTTTCGCCGTGCGATATATCCTCGTATCCAGAGGTGGGATACGATTAGATGGTCTCGCCGTTCACGGGGATCGTCGAGAGTAAAGGGAGATTTTAACTTCACTAGCCGCCACAAAGATGCTCGACCTGTCCCCTGAAGAACAACGGCTGGTTGGTGTCGTGGATGAAAAGGTAATGGATGCAAAGACCCGACCACACAATCGCCGACGTATGTGACGCCCTAATCATTTTACATTAGCGAAATCACGAATGATTCGTATATTGCAACAATAATAGTGTGACTGTACGTGCCAATCCTTAATAAAATCGTATTTTAACACTTTGCACGAAATGTATAATTGTTTTAAAGATCTTATAATAGTGCAATATATGCGATAGTAGTGTAACACTATACCACCATCATTGTCCAGTAACGAACGAGGGGAGCGGCTATCTTAAGGCGCCGTTGCCTAAGCATAAGGAAGTACAAGCCGCCCATTTCGCAAGTCCACCAGGAGGTCTTTTCGCCGGACTGTCCATTTTTATTTGCGATGAAGTATGTAATAGTGCAAGCTCTTATTAAGTAGTGCAATATGAAATCTTAAGTAGTGTTTTCCATGAAAAAATAGTGTAATTGACTGCATTTGATAAAACACAATCGCAGCTACACAACATCCACATCCATATGTGTGAAGACGTCGAACTCCGTAATCGTATTACCGTGCGGGCGGGCGATATGTGCTGGCCGAGGCAGACGAAACGGTGGATGCGGCGATTGCGGCGCCGACGCATACGAAGACGACAGTGGTCTTCGCCTCGGTAAGCTCGAAATAGAACAATTAATATTGAATTGGTGCAACGTTTTATACATGGTTACATTATTATACAAATGGTTGCACAATAATATATTGAGATACTGACTAACTACTACTTTGCTTCAATATCAGCCCCGAAGCATAATTGAAATCCCCCCCTCGGAAGCTACATCGATAATACCAAGGGCCAAGAAGCTCAAATTGAAGGGCGGCAAAACCTCAGCGCCCGTGGACTTAAACTACTATGGCAAAGGAGAGTTACCAATCGAGGATCAGGAGCGAATTGAAAAGTTCCTAACTAACACCAGTAACGAGTCGATCACGGTGCCTTTGAAAAATATCGACATCCCTAGGAAAGACTTTGTTGACCTAACCAGATACAAGGCATTCGTTAGCTCCGATATAATTGACTCCTACCAGCATTTACTGGAAGAGGCGGAAGGCCACAGGTGCATATACTCCACATCTTTCCTTTCTCAGACAATAGGCACATCTATGAACCCCGAGATGTTCTTGGGCGCCATTACGAGGGGGTGATTACTGAGGCGAGGTACTGGTTCATCCCGCTCTTCAACTTCGATCACTGGCATTTGCTAGCGGTTGATCTCGAAGCCGGGAATTACCTGCACTTATCCTCCATTAAAAATCCAAAATACAACGCTGGGTTTGACAATGCGGTAAGTATTTATCTTAATGGTTAAATATTGTAACAACCTGACCCTTTTCTAATTCTAATTAGTGGAACGCCTTTCTTT
Organism: Aechmea fasciata; assembly: GCA_025177825.1. Classification (NCBI taxonomy): domain Eukaryota; kingdom Viridiplantae; phylum Streptophyta; class Magnoliopsida; order Poales; family Bromeliaceae; genus Aechmea; species Aechmea fasciata. Next base: position 14,454,134 of record CM045923.1, read on the forward strand.
GTAGTGTAAATTCGTAGGAGAATTTTTGAATAAGAAGTTCCCAGAATTTTGCAGCCGCCGCGGGACCCGGCCCATCGACTGGAAGAAGCACAACCTAGAGGACATTCCTACACAAGATCAATCAAATGACTGCGCGATATTCCTCTTAGCTTACGAAGAATATTTGCAGAGGGGAAGGAAATTGACTTCTCCCAAGGATATGACTAGGAAGCGGCGAGATAGCAGCATAATTTTGCGTCATTATCCAGAACCCGGTCATTAATTGTCTTTTTTTGTTCTTCAGTATCCCCCAAAATTTTATCCTTATTGGTTAAAATGGTGTAATTAATTGTTCAGAAAAGAGTCTTATTAAGCTACTAAGAGTGTAAATGTCCGGAAAATAGTGTTATTATGTCTGTAATAGTACAATACATCAGTAATGCCAAAGGCAATTTTTTGATAAATAGTCCAACGTACGGCAAAATAGTACAACAAAGCTTGTAAGAATGCAATGAGGTGAAATAATAGTACTAAGGTTTAAGGAAGCATCTGGCTACGGTGGCAGTGACCGAACAGCAAACACTGGCAATGGCGAATAGCGTCGAACACGTAACACCAAACACTGGCAACGGCGATTAGCGTGGAAGCTAATTGTTTCCCGCGCTACGGTTATTTTAATATTTCCGCATTTATGACCGGATCGCTATGCACGCCGCTGTATCTTTGCCTCACCTTTGGGTACAGTGTTTCCTGCACCAGCATTAAAGAGCCATTAATGCGGGCTGCGCGGGCGGGAAACCCCGTTCTCCATGGCACCATAACCTATTCGCCATACCCATGTTTGCTTTTGCCTAAACAAAAAAATTGTTTTTTTAGGTTCTTCGGCAGGTGTTTCGAGGTCGCAAAGTAACCGTAATGATATATCTGACGTACAGAGTTACATGGATAAAATGGCACTATTACCGATGCTGATCGATCCTGACATTTTGACCAAACGATGCGACGGATATTACAATAGTGTACATTACAAACAAAGAGTGCAATATATGTGAGTTTACCGGCAAAACGTCCAAAATTTTGCAAGATTTGCTCCGTTATATTAACAATGCGACGATTGATAGCTATCTTATCGTGTATGCCCCGCGATACAGATGAAATATGGCGCCAATGGAGCTACCATTTCCCGCCTTAACAGATATTAGCTACTCATGCACGTTAACTGGAATATATATATATTAGTTAAGTTGTATTGAATATCAAAGTTCTGAAATCTTGTTTCAATTTGCATTCCAACTAATGGACAGCGCTCAAATTCCAGTGCACTGTCATTTTAATGGGTTGTTTAAGGATGAAGGAGGCATTGTCAAGTATGTTGGAGGATCCTGCCGCCTCTTTCATCGGGCAAGGGGATACTATTCATTCCCTTCGAGCAATGTTCTGCAAATACATGAATACACGACCGGAAACGTCCAAATTCGACTTAAAGCTTTGTTATAGTGGGAACATCAACAAACTCATCGATATTGTTGACGACGATGATGTCCGAAACTTGATGAGAATCTATAAATCCCACGCATATCTGTTGGAGCTGTATGCAGTGTCTATATTGCAAGATGCAACTGTTCCTACATGTGAGCCCGATGATATAGACGAAGTCCTTACGGACGAACATCTGGATCTGATTAGAGTCGTTGCCGGATGCAAGTACATCTATTCCTCCCCGGCCAAACATAGCAACAATTGGCTCGTATGTTACACTATTCTGACTCATTATATTTATTATCTAAATACATTTTGCACTACTGGGTGATATCTTGCACCATTATATTTTCGCTATTGCACATGCTATATTTTGTTTTAAATAGGTTACACTATTACATTCTCCAGTGCACTATTAACCTACTATGATGCACTGTTTCTTACTCGTTTGCAACAATACCTATTATCCCTTTTAGTCGTAGCACTATATATATAATGGTTGCACTACTACCTCTATTTTGAACTACTTACTTGTTACAATGCACTGATTGCTCTATACACTTGGTGCAGATCGTCCTATCCTATTCTCATCGACGATCAGGATGCGGCGATCAATGATGGAGGTTTTATTAACATTGATCTCAAAGAGGATACCGATTCTCGACGTTACCATCCGTATCGTCGCCGCCGGTCCCGACGTGCTTCAACAGACATACAACGCCATGGATGTCGGCCCGTTGCAAAGTTGCGAATCACTGGATCTGACTACTAAGCAAATTGGCGACGATGAGTTGGATGTCGACCTGATCGTGCACATCGCTACAATCGGCGTGACGGAGACGTGGAAGATATGGACGATGTCCAAGAGGCGCCTCTACAATACCGAAGCCGACTTCAAAAGAGCTCGCGAGCCTACGCAATGAAAAGAGGGTTTGAGTACGCACCAACCAAATGCAACGACCGTAAGATCACCGCGCGATGTCGCGTCGCAGATTGTTCGTGGAGAATAAAGGCCCGTAACGTTCCAGGACTTACACAATGGTGGGTGAAGAAATTAGAGTCCAAACACACTTGTAGCAGGGCATTAGGGGGATTAGGCCACAGAAATTGTGATGCGGCATTTATCTCATCGTTTGTTAGGGAGCAGGTCATTGCAAACGATAAATACACGCCGAAGATGATTTATCTGACCGAGATTCTCGCGCAACACGGCGTCAAAATTTCGTAGACCGGAAAGCCTACCGAGCCAAGGAAAGGATCTTTCAGAGATCCGCGGCGATTTCGAGGGCTCCTTCGCCGCACTTCCTTCGTACATGCGAGAGTCGAAGAGTAGAGATGCGGATGCATGTCTTCGCCTTCTTTACCAGACGAGGGTCGCTTCCACCGTTTTTTCTGGGCATGCGGAGCGGCGATCCGTGCATTCCGCAACCACTGCAGGCCACTACTTGGTCTGGACGGTATGTTTTTGCACAAATACTCGACGTTCACACGATTATATGACTTCCTTACACTATTATATGTTAAAATAATGCGAAATTGTATTTTCTCACGAATACGCGTTAATAATTTACACGATTACGCAGTAATATAAACTCTTCGTCATTGTTTTAGGTACTTTCCTGACGGGTAAATATAGGGGTGCTCTTCTCACAGCGTCATGTATTGATGCAAATAACTGCATTCTGCCATTAGCGTGGGCTTGTGGAGGGTGAAAATCGGCATTCTTGGAACCGGTTCCTCGAACGCCATGCGGAAGGTGTCGTCGCGGATCGCGAGGTTCCGAGAGAAAACAGTATCTTAACTATTGTGTCTGACCGGCAAAAAGGTTTGATTGAAGCTGTATCGGAAGTTTTTCCGGATGCAGCTCATGGTTATTGCATGTACCATTTGTCTACAAATATCCCTCACGCGCCAAAAAATACACCTGCTTGGCGAAGATTTTGGGCGGCGGGGCGGGCATACGCCGCCGAGTTCAACGAACACATGCAAGATGAAGGAGTTGAACCCGAACAAGATAAGTATGTCGTGAAGCTTCCTCGGCATAGGTGGGCTACCCATTGCTTCCTTGGAGGCGTTATTCCGTGCTCACATCCAATCGTGCCGAAACTATTAACAAGTTGTTATTCGACACTTAAAAGGCCTCCCAATTACATACTTAGTGGAGGAAACAAGGAAGAAAACGGCAAGTTATTATTACTTGAGAAATCTGGCTGGGGAGAAGATGACGAGTGTTATAACGCCCTATGCTGAAAAGATTTTAGCGACCTCAAGGGAAGCCTCCCGCTTTTTCACGCTTAATCCTTCAACCGATGTTCTATTTCAGATATGTCGTGACGAAGTTAAACAATTATAAGGATATGTTGCACCACTTATCAATACGTTACACTATTGATTAAACGTGTTGTTCGATTACAAAGTCCGTTTGCATAGTATGTCTGGAAGATTACTTGCAGTAGATTAGTCCATATTGTACTATTTTTCAAACAATTACTTATGCGTGATCCACAGGTTATTGCACCGGATAGCACAGAAGTGGTGGATCTTTCAAAGAAGACATGTTCGTGCAACCGCTGGGACATTGACGGCATCCCATGTAATCACGCCATGGGAGCAATTTCATTCAGGATGCGGGATCCGTATGATTTTGTCGAGGACTGCTTCGAGACTTCGACTTATAAAGCAACATACAACGACTACGTTCCCCCCACCAGAGGCAAAGAACAATGGCCTGAAATACCAACTAACGTTGTGCGACCCCGGCCGCAAACCGTGCGCATACAACCAGCGAGAAGGAAGGTTGTTAGGAGAGAGTCCATGTCGAATGGCGCGATAAAGAAGCGGGAAATGCCAAAGGTGGGGACACAACAAAAGATCATGCAAGAACCCTCCACAAGACAAATCGAGCGAGAGATTACATCTGCAGATCCACCACTGTAATCATCGGTAATAGTAATAGTGCATGAGCGATTTTGTATGTATTAGTGTTACCGACAGGAAAATAGTTCAACATCTCGTACTGAATAGTGTAACAATGACTGGTTAAGGATTTGGAATTAGCATTTGTATTTTACTTCGTATATTTCGAACTTTGTGACAGGTTAAGATACTGGCTCATCACTACGTTTGCAACAGTTTAAGGTACTAGACCATTGTTACCTTTGCATCTTCGGTCAAATATTCTACAAGCATACATGAATCAGGATTAATTGCACTAGTACTGAATGAATCAGGATTAAATGCACCAGTACTGAATTTATTACACTATTACACGTATTAATCGAATAAACTGGTATGTACAAGTGTAATGACATGTTAACACTTACAATAAAAGAAAATAGTATATTGTGTCAATAATGTCATGCATCTTCGGTCAAATATTCTACAAGCATACATGAATCAGGATTAATTGCACTAATACTGAATGAATCAGGATTAAATGCACCAGTACTGAATTTATTACACTATTACACGTATTAATCGAGTGTAATGACATGTTAACACTCACAATAAAAGAAAATGGTATATTGTGTCAATAATTTCATGAATTATGTAAAAATAACGCAATAATTCCGCGATCTCGCCTCGTTTCCACGTCATGTCATTTTGGGAGAAGTCCAAGTTCCATCCCTTCTGCAAGTATTCTTCGTACGCTAAAAGGAAAATTGCGCAGTCATTAGATTGATGTTGCACCGGGATGTCTTCCATGTTCTCGCCTCTCCCCGACGGGACGGTATCGCGTCGGCAAAAATCGGGAAAATTTTTCTCCAAAATTCGTACACGTTATTACACTGCAAAAGAAGTCATTGCACTATTTAGAAATATAATGGGGCAAACATGTTATGATTAGTGCAATGCAAAAGAAGTCGTTGCACTATTTACCGCATCATCGAAACTAGCGTTGTATTTTGCATTTTTTATGGAGGACAAGTGGAGGTACTTCCCGCCTTGTAGATCAACCGCTAGCAAATGCCAGTGCTCGTAATTGAAGAGCGGGATGAACCAGAACTTTGCCTCACTAATCACCCCCTCGGTGATATCTTGCAGGAACATATCGGAGCTCATATCTGTCCCGAAGGTTTGACAAAGGAAACAACTCGAGTAGATGCACCTGTGCCCTTCCGCCTCCTTCAGAATCGCCTGGTAGGAGTCAATAACATCGGAGCTTACGAAAGCCATGTGACTGGTTAGGTCAACAAAGTCCTTCCGCCCGACTTCAATATTTTTGGAAGGCACAGATATCGACTCGTTACCGCTTGTCAGAACATTTCAATTCGCTCCCCGATCCTCCAATGGTAACATTCCTTTGCCGTAATACTTTAACGTCACGGACACGGGGGTTTTGCCGCCTTGACTTTGAGCTTCGGGCCTCTTTCTCTTAACGATGTGGCTGAGGGATGTCAATTATGCTTGGGGGCTGTTATTAATTAAAGGGAGTAAGATCACAAGATATTACACCATTGCAGCACATTCTTACACTATTATAATCTAAGTCACTTTAAAGGAACGTAATGATGCTTCATTCACAAACCTACCGATTCACTGCGTTTCGATATAGAGGAGTCCGTAGTGTGTCTCGGCGCCATTGTCGCCTTCGAGACTGGCACCAACCGCCTCTGCCGGACAGGCTTATCCGTTTTCGAAGGGATCTGCAGATTATAATTATAATTGTGCAACAATGTTTATAATACTGTAACAATGTATATAAAATTACACCATTTAGAAGTAAATGTTGTAACTGAAGCTTACACGAGAGGAAGCGCGTGTCGTCTTCGTGTGGGTCCGCGCCGCAGCCGCCGCCTCCTCCTTATCCGCAACCGCCGCAGTGCTCCGCCGCACCGCCGACCGCACCGCAGCTCGCCGCCTCCACCTTATCCGCACCGCAGCCCGCCGCCTCCACCTTATCCACGGCAGCACTGTTCCTCCTTCTCGCCGACGGCCGCCGCAGCTCGCCGCCTCCACCTCCACCGCCGTTTGTTCAGCATCCCCTCCCGCCGCCGCCGCCGTTTGGTCACCTCGTCGCCGCTATCATCGATCGCACCGCAAGACCTCCGATCGAAGATAAGGGTTCGACGTCTTCGCATATATCGATGACGACGTTATGCAGCTGCCATATTGTAATATCAAATGCGGTCAATTAAACAATTTGTTCATGAAATACACTACTTAAGAATATCTTTTGCACAACTTAATAAGATTTTACACTATTATATACCTCATCTAAGTAAAAATGGAGTCTCCTAAAAGACTCAGTGGACTACCGAATTCGTCGGCTTGTACTTCCCTTTGTACCGGCTCCGACGGCGCCTTAGGATGGCCTCTCTCCTCCAGTACCGTTACCTGCATAAATGGTTTTGGTAAAATGTTACACCAATGTCCTATATATTGCACTACAAGTTGATATGTAACACAATTATACATTTCGCACAATGGGGACAAATATGATTATATCAGGAATGCCACGTACATTCACACTAATATATCATCGAATGATACGAATCATTGGTTCTGTTGAGAATGTAAAATGATGAGGGCGTCACATACGTCAGCGATTGTGTCGTCGGCTTTATTCTTTCCGGCTCTGGGCCGCCGGAGTAGGTACGGGCTTCGCAGCGTGCGCCTCTTACGACACTCCTGGGGAGGCTTAGGCGGGCTCAGTTTCTCGCGTGCCCCATCCTTCGTAGATTTGGAAGCATTTCTGCTCCGTTTTTTTCCCATTTCGGGAATCGCCTTAACGGCCGACGTAGGTGCGGGCGTCGCCAATACGGCGGATGCTATCTTCTGTTTTTTCACTCTACTAGCCGAGCGCGTAGAAGATTTAGCTGGTGGGGGAGTTGGAGCTTGCACTCCTTCGTGCATCATCCTTTTACTTCCACGTGGCGAGGATTGTGGTGTAGAAGTGCCGGGTGGCTCATAATGTCGGCTACGCTAGTGGCAAGATCGAAGACCACACCCTCCGCCGGGTAATTGCCTCCATTACATTATTATACCACTCCGAGGATCGTCATGCTGCGACGGTGTCGACGCGAACTTCCTCCACCACCCTGCGCCCGTTGTTCGGGGGACGATTCGAGCCTTCGGCGGCAGCTAGTGAAGTTAAAATCTTCCTTCACTCTTGACGATCCCCGTGAACGGCGAGACCATCTAATCGTATCCCACCTCTGGATACGAGGATATATCGCACGGCGGTAGGGCAGGGGAGATCTGTAACCAGTGTGCTCGTATATCCACACCTGTTTACAAAGCCAATGTTACACTAGTTCAGTCGGACTATTGTAATATAGTAGACAATGTTACACTATTATAAATACAATGTTACACTATTACAATGACAATGTTACACTATTACGACGTCAATGTTACACTATTACAAAGACAATGTTACACTATTAATTTAACACTTTACACTTACTGGAAGAAGCGGTGTGCATCCAAGAACGTATCCCACCCGCTTCGATTTTGCTTGCAATTTATTGGCGGCGGAGCATAGGCTGTCGCTGATAAGCCGGTGGACTGCGTCAGGCCAATTGTACCTAGCCAGTCCGGGGAGATCATCGACAATACCTACTAGACCCTTGGGGCAGAGATTATTAGTATTGGTGAAAAGAATGCAACAAAAAAAGTATAAAATAAGTAATTTGACGAAGTCTGTGATGTCCTCTTCGTCCCGCTCGGTGACAACTCCATCAAAATCCCCTCGAGGTTCTTGCGATCGACCTTCCTACCCTCAAGGTAACGTCTCTGGATATCAGACTCTACTTTCCGGCTGAGGTCAATCGGTGAACCCGAGAGGGGTAACCCTAGAAGAACAGCCACCTCCTGGGCCGTGAAGCGTATCACTTGCGGGCCAATTTCGAATTCAACACCCCTCTTCCAATGTCGGAGGATGTACTCCAGCATAGGCCTATCTGAGGTGATGTCGGGAAAGAGTATAATATTACGGAAGATCGTCCGCTGGATGACGGGATAATGATGCGGCTTCACGACCGAATCGTAAGTCTTCCTGTAGGCTCCGACGAAACACCGCGAATTTACGATGAACCTACCGGCGGGAACGCCGGCATCCGGCACGGACGGCGCCTTCCGCCCGGTGGCTTTCAATGATTCAGTAGCCTGCGACGACTTCGACGACTTCGACGACATTGCTAGCAGCGGAGAATGAGAGTGTATTGGACCAAGAGATTCAAAGCAGACAATGGCGGTTACAAAGAGCAATGGGTTTGAAAGGCTATACGAAAGCACTGGAAGGCGGTTTAGACAGTGTATAGGGTTTAGAAATGGGGTAAAGGGATCGATCAACCGGAGTTACAAAGTTAGATCAACCGGAGTTACAAAGTTAGTGGGATGGTATTATGGGCCAACCTATCATCGGAACACTGTTAGAATCCAATACAATCTAGGCACGTATGCAATCGAAACAGCCAACAGCCATATTATTCTTTTAGAATATAAATAATATTTGGTAAACTGTACTTTCTACAAGAATTGTTGGACTAATATAGGGGTAACATGCACTATTTTACTAATGATGCACTAATGCACTTCCCTTTGCACCACTAATTAATCATATCATATCACCGGTATTCTTTTCTGCAAAAATATCTGAACACGAACAGCAAACTCCAAACTCCGCCAATGGCGATAGTGTCGAAGCGCATATCGTAATAAATGTACCGTCAGAGTCGTACACTGACGTGACGTTATACTCAATTAGGTGAGGCGAAGAGGCGCCGTCCGGTAGACGAGCCCAAGAGACACCGGCAGTTCGTACACATTACTGTACCGACCCCTCCACAAGCATTAAATGAACCACAGCGCGTGAGAAAATATGTTTGCACGATATTTGATTCGCTAAATATTGCACTATTAACAGTCTATTTTTGCACTGCTAGCTAAATATTGCACCATTTCCTTCAACAAATTGTACTATTATTAACGGCTATATACGTGCATTCTTTGACAACCCGTTGGGTTGCACTATTTGCGTCTTTAATGTTGAACTATAATTACTCGGTTTTTATTAGGTAGTATGATTTTGTAAGATAATTCACACTATTATCTTCTTTAATCATTGAGGCGTAATGTAGCAGCTTCGAAACGCACCCTTAAAAGGTTAGTAATACTTGTTAACAAACCTTTGCACTGGTATTACTGTGAATTGCACTTTTACAAGCTTAATAACAATCTTTTCCAATCCATTACATTGGTATTACTACCGTATTTGTCAAGTACTAGCCTCCTTGCACTATTTCGTAATTTATTATTATTTTATTAACACACTCCATTACAGTTATATAAAATCAATTACTATTGCAACAAATTCTCTTATTTTATTAACACTATCTACTGCGGGAATATAACACTCATTACACCACTTCCTTGTTTCTAATTACTAGCCTCCTTCCACGTTGCGCCAGCCTTTTGCTCGAAATTGTACAAAAATATTAAAGGCTCAACCGTTAAACACTCTGGATGGACAAGCAGAACCGTTAAGAGGACCCCTGGAAGTCCGGAGAGGCCTGCGATCGTCCTGACCCGCCGCCGAGCTTGCTTTCTCGCCGGCGCTTATCTTCAAATATAGTTTAACATTCATCTCGCAGTGCCACGCCGGTCCTGCCCCGCAGACGCTTCACCGTCATTTGCGGGAAAGAAAAGTTGAGATTGAGTGGATATGGAGAGGTTGCACCGGAACGTCGCTAGGGATGAACTGTTAGCTGGGAGGTTGCACCATTTCTCCGGGCCTTGCATCTTCGCGTTGCACTATTATCCCTGTTGAGCTGCTTGTATATTTCACGGCGACGGTATGTTGGGATTATTTAATAAAGTATTGAGAACGAACAAAGAACAAATGGGGCGAATGGCGGGCCGATTTGGTGCGGGTTCAGAGATCGGGCAGTAGCGTACGCGGAGGGGGCGTATTAAATGCCTGCCGGCTACGTACGGCGAGGCATACGTACGTCGAGGAATACGCGAAGGGCTTTTGTATACGAGGGGCATTTTGGTCCGGCGGCTGAAAAAGCGGCCCGAATCTGCAAAAACGAAAAAGGTGGCCCGGTTTTGCAAAATCCGAAAATAAGTAGATTTTTTTTGCAAAAAAGCCTTATATAATTAATACAGAGTACTGACAAATGTCTAAAATTGACGCTCTATTATATGTTCTACCCAAATTATTTTTTTCCTGAATAAAATAAATCACTTTATAAATAAAATATACTATCTTACTAAATTATAAATATCAAGATCTTTTAGACAAATACATCATCAATTTTTTTTTTTTTTTTAGAAATAAGAAAGACGCTACTCGCTTCGCTTATTTCATTTAAATAAACTTAGCTAAAAATATGAATCAACTAAGATTCGAACTCAAACCTCGTGTACTAACCATCAAACCCTTTATCACTTATTCTATGAATCGTCGGTCAAATACATCGATCGTCATTAAACATATATAGTTTTACAACGTGTGAATAAGGTCGTTCTGCTCTAGAAATGCAAATATTTTTTATCATTTTCGTCAACCGTCTGTAGAGTGATCGAGAAGAATATTTCTTTTACATACGAAATGTTCTAGACAAACATAATTATTCACCGCCGAAGAAAAGATTGAAAAGAAATGAATTAGATATATATATATATTATATATGAATTAGGCTAGAATACTATTAGTAGAAACGCCCTTTTTTACTACCAAGTTTTTAACTCTATTTAAAATTTGTAGGCTGATGATATTAGGTAGTTAGCGTTCGGTGGTCCCCCAGGGTTGAGTGGTCTCAATGGGTTATAGTATTTAATCTAATGGTTAGAAATAATGATAAGAAATGATCCAAAGGTTAAAAACTCAGAATAAATAATAGAATTTTACTACTAATAGTAAATCCGACTCTATTATTATATATATATATATATATATATATATATATATATATATATATATATATATATATATATATATATATATATATATATATATATATATATATAGAGTTGTAATACTCTCAAAAGACCAACCCCTTGGTGCTTTTGAGTTTCTAAATTTCTTGATCTACTTTTTTGCTTTACTAATACACCTTGGATCAAACACTATTCTACCTACCACCACCTACCACCATTTATTACCACCTACCACCATCATCTCAACCCTACATCTCTCCAACCAACGCTAAAACTCAAAAGACCAAACCTTTGCGCTTAAAATATTCTACCAACTCTCTCTCTCTCTCTCTATATATATATATATATATATATATATATATATATATATATATATATATATATATGTGACGTCTAATATATTAATTCCCTGGTGACACAGTTATAGACCTCGATGCTTCTCGAGTTGACCGCCACCTACTAAAAAAATTTAAAAAAATGAGGACCCCATATTTGACCTTGGAAATTCAAACTTACGGAAACGAGGTCTAGTACGTAGTACGCAAATACTCATGCTTATTCATAACTGTGGGTACGTATCTTTTGTGGGGCCTCTTTTGTTGACCTCTGATCAGGATAACAGTGGCACCCTCGACCTGGTCCAAATTATTCTCCAAACTAACGTCTCTGAATGAACTGCTGTTAGTTTGGGTAAACTTCAAATACCGTCCCGATTCAGTGCTGTTAGTTTGGGTAAACTTCAAATACCGTCCTGATTCAGTGGTTTCCTACTTTAGAGTATCGTGTGATTTAAAGTGTATCAATTTGATATTTTGTAATTTTTTTTTTTTTTTTTTTCCCTTTCTTTTGCTCCTCCGTTAACATTTTTTTAAATTTTTTCCAAAAATTAAACTTGATACCCACCTCGAGTAGAGCTAGAATATTTTTATAAACACCAACTCATTGGTGTTTCTAAGTTTCTAGCCCTTTGATCTACTCCTTGATTTATAATATCCCTTGGATCAAACACTATTTCACCTACCATCACTTATCACCATCATCTCAACCATACATTTATCAATCCAAGGGCTTCTTTTCTTTCTTTCTTTTTTTTTTTGAAAAATAGGTAGCACGCTACCCGCTTCGTTTATTTCATTAAGAAATAAACTTAGCTAGAAATGTGAATCAACTAGGATTCGAACTCGGGTCTCTAGTACCAACCACCAAGCCCTTTGCCACTTGCTATAGGGACGGTCGGTTTATCCATCCAAGGGCTAAAAACCCAAAAACATCAACCCATTGGTATTTTTGAAAGTATTCTAGCTCAACTCCCTACCCCACTAATTAGGTGTATCAAATATCCACTTTTGTGGCTAATATAACGAAGAAAATTAGTTAAGGGAATAATAAAAGAAAGTTATTACTAGAGGGAATATTCACTTTCGTAATTAGCTCCCCCGTTAACATTTTGTTAAATTTTATTAAAAAAACGTTAGATTCCCACCCCAACTTCAGATACCCACCCCACTTAGATGTATCGAATTATATTTACTTTTGATTTACTTTTGTCCGATACAACGAAGAAAAATTAGTGGAGGGAAAATAATAAAAGAAAAAAATAAAACCACAAATTTCTAATTAATTAATTGATACATTTTAAATCACAGACTAAAATAAAAAAAATAGAAAATTACAGAACTGGTATTTGAAGATTTTTTTCCTAAGTTTTTAATGGCCTTTGACAAAATTATTGCCATGCACTAGTCCAATTTACCTGATTAATAGGTTTTATTTCAATTTGACTAGCTAATTTATAATTTGAAACATTTAATAGTCCTTGTTGTAATTATTATGTTTTAGCTAAAATAAATGATGTCCAACTTGTCCCACTCATCATCTATTTTACTTTGACCAGCTCATCTTTAATTTGAAACTTTCAATAGTTTTTCTTATTGTATAAAATGCGAGCTCATATATGATTTTGCATATATTCTAATTATGTTAGCTAAAATAACGTTAAGGGGGGATCGATAACTATCCCACTTTTTTATTTTTTTTTCTTTTTAACCAAACGCCATCTAAAAAATTAAAAGCTAACATACCCAAAAAAAAAAAAAAAAAAAAAAAAAAAAAAAAAAAAAAACACTTGTAACTATTTGTCTTTTTAATTTATCCTATCTAATTTTCAAAAATCTTTATTTTGCCCTCTTAAAATTTTAGAAATATTTTCAGGAGGGTACGGCATTAACCAAACGCCATCTAAATGCATGATTAAAAGCTAAAATACAAAAAAAAAAAAAAAAAAAAAAAACCCTTGTAACTATCCCTTTTTTTTTTTATTCTTTCTAATTTTCAAAAATCTTTATTTTGCCTCGCTTAAAATTTTAAAAATATTTTCTGGAGGGTACGACATTCATTAATAGAGAGAGTAAAATAACCAAACTATCCTTATTTCTATAAGAAAAAAATAATTTTTAATATATTTCGTTATTTTGAAGAGTATTTTTAGTATAAATTATAAAAAATGGTCGAATAGTTATCGAACCGTAATAAAGGGAGACTAAATGCAACAACTTCAAATATTAAGAGAATAAAATATAAACTTTTAAAAATTAGGGAGGAAAAATAAAAAAAGGAGATATTCATAAAAAATTTTATTGTAATTTAGCTATGATTAAGTTGTAAAGTCAAATTAATGTAAAATCCATATGCCCATTTAAAAAATATATGGTACTGGTGAAGGCACGGCGTGTTGCTGATTGATTCCGCAAAATAAAGCTAAAAAATTAAAAAAAAAAGAAGTCAAAAGGTAAGAAAGAATACAAATAAAACAAACTAGAGAATAAGTAGTAGTTGTCACAGTAAAAAGTACGATAATAAAAATATAAGGGAGAAAAAAGAGAAAAACTATAAAAATAATAAATTATATTTATAACAACAGTAAAAATTAACAATAAAATATCATATGTCTTATAGTTGGAGCTAAAAATTGCGACTAATAAAAGTTAATTTGGAGACTAAAATATTACTTACCCCATAGTTTAAATAAAACTATATAGTGCATTAAAATTCGAGAATCATAGTATTAATTACGGGTACTCTTATAATTTGAAAATAAAAACTGTTTTTATTTCAAATGAAGACAAAGTTAAGTATCGATCAATTTTGTTCAATTAATATATAATTCCATTCAAGAAAAGAATATGTTAAATTATCTAATACTTAAAATGCCGAATTGCTAAAATTAAAAATTGGCTAATAATTATACTTTCGATGTTTTAAAAAATTTTAAATGTAAAATTGATCGCTCATCAGACTATTAAGATGATATTGAAAAATGATTTTAAAATCAAATTAAAATCGTATGAAACTTTCTCAAGTGTGAAGCATTTTAAATCATTTATTCAATCTTTCAAAATTTCATTTTTACTATCCAACTATTATATATGTTAGATTCGAGCCAATAATACTTTAACATCAAAATTTGAATGTATCGCTTTAGCTTATAGATTTACTTTGTATATTTTATATAATTTTCGCAACGGAATTTATTAAAATAAATAATTAACATAAACTCCAATCTATCTTGTATTTTTTATTGTAAAATATATATATATATATATATATCTAACTGATCAATATTATAAAATTAAAATTAATATCTAACATATAAGATCTAAAGTATTTGAAATTCGCGTGTAAAAAAATTAGATATTTTAAATTTTTATAAAGAAAGAGAAATGTTAGATTGAATTTTAAAAAAAAAAGTCCAGATAATTCATATGTGGTCTCCACATTTTTCACCTAGTCATTTTTTAACATGATAATGTGATTACTGCGACTTGGTTTAAGTCTTAGACAATATAAACATGCAAAAATCATGATATGCAGGTGTTGACTAATAACAGATCAAAGTCATATTTAATGCTCTAATAATAATATATATATATATATATATATATAAGTGGAACCCTTATCAGATGACGTGGTGCGCCGGGTCCACACAATAATTTCCAAGCGCGAGAGTCGTAGACCACACCACCACTATAAATTTACGGGGAAGTTCAACCGTACGCTTCGTCGCACTACCACGACTTTCCCTCGTTTCCCGTTTCCCTCGTTTCCCACGACGTTTCACCGATCATGGCTCTCGACTCCACCCTCGCCCGAATCCGCGAGCACCTCCTCGGCGGCGACTCTGCCCCGTCGCATCTCGTTCAACCGCCCGAGCCCTACCCACAAACCCTAACCCTAACCCTAGCGGAGCCCTACGACGCCGATAACTGTGCGTACCTGGGCTCCGTCGACGGCGCCGGGGATGGGTGGCGGCGGGGGGAGAGGTACCGCGGGTGCGGCGGCGCCCGTGGGGCCGGTTCGCGGCGGAGATCCGCGACCCTCGGCGCCGCGGCGGAGGGTCTAGGGTTTGGCTCGGGACCTTCGACTCCGCCGTGGCCGCGGCGAGGGCCTACGACCGCGCCGCGCTCGCCATGCGCGGGGCCAAGGCGATCCTCAACTTCCCCAACGAGATCGGCTGCGGAACCCTAAACCTCCTCCACCGCCGCTCGATCCCGCCGCCGCCGCCGTCGCCGCCGCATCGGATGGTGGGGAAGAGGAGGAGGGGGAGGGTTGGGGAGGGGGAGGCGATGATGATAACAGCAACACCGACGACGACGATGACGACGAAGAGGGAGAGGGAGAGGGAGAGGGAGAGGGAGAGGGTCGAGGGAATCGGATACGGGGATGGGAATATTCCGTTAGGGTGCGAGTTGACGCCGTCCAGTCGGCCGAGCGACTGTGATTTGGAGGGTGCTGACGTGGAGGATATCTTCCTGGCGCCGTCGCCGTTATCTCCGTGCCTGCCGTTGCACTTCTCCTCGATCGCTTAAAAATATTAATATAATACAAAAAGAAAAAAATCATGGCTTTTGTAGTATAAATAGAATAGTTTGTTTTTTTTTTTTGTTTGTTTTTTTTTTTTTGTAAAAATGCATGAAGAAGCCTCAACTTTCAATTTTCTTCTCTGAAATTAATTAATTTTGGTCCCATTTTAGCAAATAAGATTAGAGTAATTAATAATGATGTGATAATAATTAACATAATCATCAAGTTTGATAAAATTTGAAATGAACGTATAAAAGCTCAAAATGAACTGCAAAGTTGTTTGCAGTAAAGAACAGAAAAGAAGAGCATGCTCTTTTATTGATCAAAAGCAACGATTAAAATACTTGGTCATGATGTATGCAGATTTTTCCGGTCGATCGGGGTTCTATGCTGAAAATTGTTACATTCAGCCGCTTCAATCGGACAGAATTAGCTTGAATGATTTGGACTCGATTGTGTCTCAACGGCTGAAATAGTGGCGCCCTAGAGACTCAAAATCTTGGTCTGATTTTACAGAATAATCAAGATTCCTAAAACTATCGAAATTATTGTTATATACTCAACCTACCGAAACTACTATTACTGGAAGCTGCCGGCATTACGCCTAATTTCTGCTCACATATGAAAGCGCGCAGCAGCCTGCTACTACTGCTCCTAAATCACCTGCTCCCGTTTGGTTGGGGGTTAAGGGGTGGAATAACTTCTTAACCCCCATCTTATCCCCAAACACTATCAAAAAGAGGTGGGATTAGCAAACTCCACCTCAAAAAGTTATTCAGGCTTAGCTAACCCCACCTAACCCCACCAAATCCCAACCAAACACTATTTTTTCTATTCATAATAACTCACTATCCTTCTTATCCCATCTACTTCAACCAAACACTATTTTTCATTATCCTCGACTAACCCCAACTCCCAACAAAATACAAAAATATACTTTAACCCCACCTTAACCCCAAACTTAACACTATCCCTGGAATAACTAGTTTTTTCTTAATCCCGAACCAAACGGGGGCCTAAGAATTGGTATATGTGTTGTTATTGTTGTTATCGGAGGGCGGACTTTTTTTTTCATCACTACATGCACTATATTTATAGCCTTTGCATCCTAAATCTAGATCTGCCTTTTCTTATATGCTCGAATCTAAAATGAAATAGAATAGAGATAATATCGGCTATTTGGAAAACTCTGAGTTGCTTATCTCTTGCCGACAACATATATACTCTCATCATCCAACTGTGACACCCAGTAATCCCGCATTAAATCGTACGGAAGAGTATGAAGGGCTTGTATATGATGGGCGCGTACATTAATGATAACTAGTATAGAACCCGCGTCGTCATTGTTAACGATTAATTTTATATTATAGTTAAGTAAAATTATAATGAAACAACTAAGTAAAAAAATAAAACAAACAAATTTATAGTTGAAAGAAAGTAAACAAAAAGAGGTTTAAGAAATAAGAATATATGCCCGTAAGAAATTGTGGAGCGTGTGATCATTTCGTTTATTATAAAAAATGACATTTTGAGCTTTCCTTGAGAAAATAATAATAATAAAAAATATAATATCAAAAATGAAAAAAATAAAAACAAATAAGAAGTTGTGAAGTAATACTTCATGTCTCTTTTATTTATTTATTTATTTATTTTTTTTTGAGGGTAAATGAGATCTTTGGAATGATGCGACCTTGCCTTGCCAATGCATGGAGAGATGCCGTGGCAAAGTGAGCGCACAAGCGGGGAATATCTCGGCGGGCACGATGAAGGTGGTGATGTTGGGGCCGAAGTTGGCGAAGAAGAAGGTGAAGCCGTACATGATGGTGGCTGGCCGTGGTCCGGTGGTGGTAGGGCACGGCGAGGCCGAGCATGAAGACGATCATCATGAAGAAGTTCGAGGAGGCCGGACGGCGACGCGGTCGATTAGGAGGATGGTGACCCAGTAGCCCAGGATAGTGCCGCAGAGCGCGATGAGCGTCTGGCGACCGTCGTTGACGTATATATGTGCTCCGTGGTCCTATTCTATCTTGGAAGAAAAAAACAAGAGAAAATGACGTCACGGAGTCCCGCCCTCCGCTATCCAAACCACCACCACCACCGCGACGCCTGCCATCCCCCGCCACCGCCACCACCACCGCCATCCCTTCATTAGCCCTATCCCCGCCTGCCGCCGCTCGCTCTCGCACGCCAGGCGCCAGCCATCCCCTCAACTAGCTGGATGAGGTAAAAGAGAGAGAGGATTAGAGAAAGAGAGAGAGAGAGGGAGAGAGAGAGAAAGAGAGAGGGCTCACCTTAAGGAAGGGAGAGAGAAAAGAGGGAGAGAGGCGGCTACCCGTAGAAACCCTCGGGAATATGTCCAACCTTGGAAACTCAAGAATATCTTGGAAATCTGTTGGGAATCCCAGATCGCCTGTGCACGGATCTTGTGAATCCGCAACCCGCTCCGATACCGACTGCTGTGGATTCGGTACAAATTGTTGGGATTCCGCAACGGAAGTGTCGAATCTGATTTTTACCGTAAACCCGTCTCCTCAGCAAACGCTGATACAATCACAAAAGAGAGAAAAACCAAAAAAAAAAAAATGCTGGTAAAATAAGATTCATTAAATAAGAGAAGATTACACCTGACTTCTCTTCTGCAGGGAGTAGCTACAATCCGAACATTCTTTCTGAATCTTTTCTACCTTTCTCTTGTCTTCTATAAACCCATAAAGAAAACAATCCTTCACATGCACCCGTGCACTAGGTGCACTCAACTTTTGGCATGCTCTCTTTTTCTCTCTAGTACGACACCCCAAAAGGCTCCTGCTATACTTCACCCTCAAAAGAGCCTCTAATGCATTATTTATAATGCTCCATCAAGAATGTACCCAATCCTAATATATTTAGGATTCCGACTATAATTAATATCTAAATCTATCTTAATTTATCTCTAATAGATTTAAATATTAATCCTAATCTAGTTATGTTTATCCTCTAATTAATATTTAAATCTTAATATATCTCCGACAGATTTAAATATTAATTCTAATCAAAATAGGATTCAACTACAAATCTAACCAAATTCTAACATTCTCCACCTTGGTTTGATTTGTAATCTTCAATCGCTGCGTCGAGCTCACCATGCAAGCTCCACCTTGAGCTTGTCTCCTCCGCTCGATGTTGTCGCATCCGTCGCTTCACCTCGAGCGGCTGCACCTCCATAAATTTTTGGAACCCAAACCGTCTTCGCTTCCGTTTGACCGTGCTCCTGCTCGTAACGTACAAGTTCTCGCGCTTGTTCGCTCGCACACGACCCGATCTCATTTTCGACTCTCATATAGCTCCACATGAAACCGAAAATCACAACCCTTCGAGTCCAACGTGTCTAACGAGATTAAGTTCCTCTTCAATCCAGGAACATGTCGAACACCTGTCAGCGTCCTCACGACCCCATCGTGCATTCGGATCTTCACCGTGCCGACTCCCAAAACTTTGCACGCCGTCCCGTTACCCATTAGAGCCTTTCCACCCTTGACCGCTTTATAAGTAGCAAAAGACTCTTTCTCCGGGTAGACGTGAAAGGAACACGCCGAATCGAGCACCCAGGCCGAATCCGAAATTTTAGCACCTCCGGTCGCCGCATATAGCACGTCAAGATCGATCATCTCCGACTCTGCCGCCTGTGCCGTCGCTGATACCGTCTCATCCTGATTCACGACAGCTTTCTCCTTCTACCGCTTCAACTCCTTCAGATCATCCTGAAGTTTTCGACGCTGCGTTTAATATGTCATTTCGTGACAAGAAAAGCACTCTATCTCTGGATAGCGCTTCTTCCGTCGATTTTCTACGCCGATATTGTCGCCTCCTTCTTCGCTCTCACCACCAGCCCTACATCCCCACTTTGCGTGCCGGACTCCTGAGTCATCTTTCGCATCTCATTCGAGAGAAGCGCTGCCGTGACCGCCTCCAAGCTTATAGTCTGCTTGCCATAAAGCAACGTGGTCACCAGATGCTCATATATCGTCGATAGCGAAGATAGTAAAATCAGCGCCTTATCTTCGTCATCCAGATTGACTCTGATGCTAGTCAACTGGGTCACCACCTTGTTGAACTCTGCTCGTATGCTCGTGTAGGCTCACCGCTTCTTGCATCCGGAGTGTAAACAGTCGCTGCTTCAGATACAACCTGTTCGTCAAGGATTTGGTCATGTTTAGATCTTCCAATTTCTTCCACAACTTCGTCGGTGTCGTCTCGCCGGCTTCATTGTAAAGAACATCATCTCGCTAATGATAGATGAAGCGTACTCAGTGCCTTCCGCTCCATCTTCGTCCATGCCACATCCGTGACCTCCGCCGGCTTCGCCTCCTTCCCGTTCAACGTCTCGTCCAATTCTTGTTGTACGAGGATCGCCCGTACTTTAATTTGCCACAATCCGAAATTGTTCTTGCCGTCGAACTTCTCGATTTCGAATTTCGTGGCCATCTCCGTCGATCTCTCCCGCAGATCGGTAACATTCGGCTCTTATACCAAATATTGGGAATCCGGTACTCGACCCGGTACCGAATCTTGTGAATGCGCAACCCGCTCCGATACCAACTGCTGTGGATTCGGTACCGATTGTTGGGATTCCGCAACTAAGCGTCGAATCGGGTTTTTACCAGAATCCGTCTCTCAAGAAACGCCGATACAATCACAAAAGAGAGAAAATCAAACAAAAATATGCGGTAAAATAAGATTCATTAAATAAGAGAAGATTACACCGACTTCTCTTCTCGCATTTAGTAGCTACAATCCGAGCCCTCTTCTCGAATCTTTTCTACCATTCTCTCGTTTTCTATAAACCCATAAAGAAAACAGTCCTTCACATGCACCCGTGCACTATGTGCACTCAACTCTTGGCATGCTCTCTCTTTGTCTCTCTGGTACGACACCCCAAAAGGCTCCAATGGTACTTCACCCCTCAAAAGAGGCTCTAATGCATTATTTATAACGCTCCATCAAGAATGTACCCAATCCTAATATATTTAGGATTCCGACTATAATTAATATCTAAATGTATCATAATTTATCTCTAATAGATTTAAATATTAATCCTAATCTAGTTAGGTTTATCCTCTAATTAATATTTAAATCTTAATATATCTCGGACAGATTTAAATATTAATTCTAATCTAAATAGGATTCAACTACAAATCTAACCAAATCCTAACAAAATCCACTCAAGAATATCTTGGAAATCCAACCTGGTCAAATCTTGGGAAGGAGCCAAGGAGCCATTTGGATCCTTCCCGTTCGTGCAAAATGTGGAAGCACAATAAATCGCCACGTATGCCTTCTTTCAAACTGTTCAATTATGTATTTGTAAGGATAGTAACATAATTTAAGTAATTTGGGCTAGAGGTTTGGGCCCAACAAACTATTAGTGCTAATGGCTAGGTCGTTACATTAAGTATCGTAAGCTGTTTGCTAGCTAAAAGGTGAAGTCAAGCTGTAAACGGTGATAGAAAGTGAGGGATTGTGGATAAAAAAATAAGAATTAGGAATCTAGTATAATAACTGAATTTAAGCATTTCAGACTTATAAACCAGTAGGCTGAGCCGTTATAATTTGTTTCAGAATTAGTTCACCAACTAGATATGCGAGATAGGCCTCCAACATCGAAACTTGCTTAACAACATCCCCAGTTTCTCATACAAAATTGCTGAGCGAAATCCACATGCATCAATCAAGATCTCCACAAGTTAAATGCATGATGAAGAGCTATGCCGAAGTAAGCACATTTGAATTTTTTATTAGTGCATTAATCAGTTGTTTTACTTATCTATTTAATTTTGGCATTACTAGTTTTTGTTTTTGGTTTCTTTTAGTGATTTTAGATTTGGTTGTCTTTTCGGATTTTATATTGGTTTTGTTTTGATACATATATTAAACTACAGAATAGTATAGCTTTTTGCTTATAAATAGTGCAACATATATTCGAATAGTGTTGTAATCTTTTAATAAATAATGCAACATCGTGTCGCCCACCATATTTTTTCTCTTACTACCGCCAACCTTTTAATAAATAGTACTGCAACATCTTGTCGACCAGTACGCTTATTACAAGCATGCTTCGAAAGCATTCTCAACCAGAAGTCACCACCCTCCTCTGCAACCTTTGCCGGTCTCTGATGAAGTGCTGGGTGGCCATATCAAGTTCACCGTATTTCTATTTCTCTTGCTCGCAAGGCATTC
The DNA here is from genome assembly GCA_025177825.1 of Aechmea fasciata. Lineage (NCBI taxonomy): Eukaryota > Viridiplantae > Streptophyta > Magnoliopsida > Poales > Bromeliaceae > Aechmea > Aechmea fasciata. The sequence continues at coordinate 14,476,556 of CM045923.1, forward strand.
ATGATGCGGATGCGACGGAAGAGCGCTCAAGGCTACCTCTCTAGCGATGGAGACATGGCCAGTGAGGAGAGGGTGATGAAAGAAAAGATCATATTTTTAAGTCACAAAGGTACTAAATTTTGATCTGGATCTGCAAAAATAAAAATATGATTTATATTTGTAAAAACAGAAAAATAGTAGTTTTTTCTTCTTCTTCTTCTTCTTTTTTTTTTTTTTTTTTGGGCAAAGAGGCCTTATAACTTTTACTTATTAAATTAACCCATCAAAAAGTAAAAGATGTTACTGCTTTGTAAAAGGAGCAAGCCAACTTTTATGGCACAGGCAACTTTACTTAATTACCAATTAATTTTCCATTTGCTATTCAAAACCTAAACTAATATGGCTAGAAAGAGGAGAAACAAATTACTATGACATAGTAAACTTTGATTTGATCAATCAATTTAATTTATTTCCAAAAAAAAAAAATCCTATATAAGTATATAACCCAAAGTCTTTTAAAATGTCACACACATTTTAAGTGATCAAAGATTTTAGGTTTACAATAATCAATACTTACTAGTATTTGCTTTCTTTCCTCAAAAAATGTTTAACTACTATTCCTAATTAAAATTTTCAAAAATCAAATGTTTGAAATTAATTATTGTGGAAAGTGAAAAGATTTATCTTTAGTTTTTCAACTATTCATTTAGCTATAGACAAAAAGAATTAATTTTGAAATTACTTATTTCTCTATTTTGTAATTTATACAAATATCATCATCAATTAATTATGAGGTGATTGTTGTAATTCACAAGACAAATTCATTCACTTAACTAAATTAAAGCTAAGAAATAATGATATTTTAGTATGAGGCATGAAATTCTTTTTAGATATACTTATTTGATGTAAAATAAATAAATAAATGAATAAATAAACTTTCACTTAGACTTTTTTACACTGCATACTATGATATTTAATTAACAACAAATGTGATGCAATTAATTAATCCATCATAATGTCAACAACATTTACAACGAACATACTTAATACAATAATTGTATTGAAAATTAATGTAGGGAATCAACATAAAAAATGCTTTATTATTCAAAAGAATAAAAGTATAATTTTTTTAACCTCAATTTGTTCTCTTCCCACCAAACCCTTGCTTTTACTTCTCCGAACCTCTCTCGACTGCAAAAATTAGTACAAAACTAAACTTAATTATAACAATTATCAGCAATAATTAAAAACTTTCTTTAATTTATTGTGAATTATCGATTAGAAATGTTAATTTGTGGAGTTAATTCCTGTTAATTAAAATATTTTCACCATACTCCAAAAAAAAGAAACAAAATCGAAAGCTAAGAATTACAATTTAAAGTTCCTTTTAATTAACTAGTGCGAGAATATATCTTTACATGTATTCCTAACTATCTTGGGCTGACAATCCAGCTCGCTATTAGCGAGTTCGACTCAAAATGAGATCGAAATTAGCCGTTTATTTAATAAACTAGCCAAATATGAGCTGAGATTTATTTTTAGTTTGTAATCTTAACCAGCCGAACACGAGCAGGGGCCAATTTTCTTTTAACTTTTCACCTAGCAATAGAGCTAATAATCTAACTAGCTTGCTATTCGCAAGTTAGCTCGTATTCGGCTCATGAATAAACAAGCACAATAAGAGTTGGATTTCTCAAAACTCGATATCTTAATGAGTCAGCCCATATTCAAATTGCTGATTGCAGCCCTAAGTCGAGCTAGTGTAGAAATATGAAGAGATTATTTGACATCCAAAAGGAATATATATATATATATATATATATATATATATATGGAAAGATAGAATGTGGCTGGAATACTATTAATAGTAGAGAAATAAAGTTTGCTATCAACTTTTTATCCATTGAATGTCTAGAATTTAGTGGATTTAGGGGGAATAGTATTAATACAATGGCTAAAATGTTGATAGTAAACACTATTTATATACTATATCAATAGTATCTCAGGTGAACACATAAAGATATTACCATCAAAGCTAATGATATATGTTTTACCTAAGTTCGACTCGTATCAACTCATTTGAGCCATCGGGCAACGACCGGACGGTGATGAAGACTCCGGGTTCGTCTTCCACCACCCATTCGACCACCTTGCCCTGAATTTGGTTGTCGTTCGCTTCCAGTAATTCCTCTACTTGTGAGCTCGATGATGATTCAACCAGTTCGTCCGATTTACAATCTCGGGTTGGACCAAATTGACACTGATATATATATATATATATAGTAGAAAAATGAAATGCAAAGTATAAGATTACCTATTTTTTTATGAAGGAACATTCGAAAATCAATAATCGATTTCATTAGACATAATCTACGTACGCTGTACCAATTTTTATAATTTTCGATATTATTTACCCTTTATGACGAATAGTCTCAAAATGAACGATAAAAAATAAAATCTCATAACAAATAATTGAAAAAAAATATAAATTTCATATCAGAGGGGCTGATCTTACTTTAAATAGTCAAAAAAAATTCTATAAAAATTTTACTAAATTTGAATTGTTCTAAAAAAGAACACCGTCAAACTTACAAATACTGATCATCAATCAACCATTAAAATTGTCAATTTCGAGACCTTTTAATCGATCACTAGTCAAATGATGTGAAAAAAATATATAAAATTTAGTTTCTAGCTAAATTCTTTCAATAGCGCGCGTAAATCATATCTAACGGAGTCGATTGTCAATTCGAACGCCTATCATCGAAAACAACTTAATAGTATGGATAGTATACAAGCTCGACTAGTTGTCAGATAATATATAATTCACTTCTTCTTTTTTTTGGATAATTAAATTAGTATTAGGGGCAATAATATTTATTAAGTTCAATCGAAATGTGTAATTGAGAGGTAAAATTGTTGATAATAATAGTATGGTACCTGATCATTATTCTCGGATTGAGGTGGTGTTTTAGGTGATTGGCTCTGTGGGATGCTATAGAGCTCCATAATCTTTTCGTAGTTCTCAGACCACCACTTTTGTGCTTCAAATGCATCAAACAACTCCTCCCTAAAACATAAACCGTTCAAATCACAAAAATTTAATTAGAAAACCGTGAAACAAGTTGTCGTTGTACTCTGTACTAAGTTCATAGCAAAAAAACGGTATTTATATAATTTTATATATATTCAACAAAAATCTTATTTACATACGTACATAAAGATCAAAATATTAGTAGTGGACTAGTAGGGGTTGATTCAAATTGAATTACCGAACCGAATCGGTCGAATCAGTTGGTTCAGTTCAATTTTATGTGTAATTTAGCTTGATTTTTCGTAGTTCGCCGAGACCACCACTGTTACGCTTCACATGGATATCAAGCAACTCTTCTCTACAGATAAATGGTCGAAATCGCGAAAATTTACTTTGGGCTCAAGCCGAATCAGCGGACCAAACCAATCGTAATCAGTCGGCTTAGTCTGATTTTATGTGTAGTTCGGTTCGGTTCGATTTCAAAAGCTAAAAACGAGAATAATTGAATTAACCAAATTGATGAAAATTTTAGTAATTTAATATACATTAGTCTTAATTTTAAAGAAAAACATGTATTAATCTTAAATAATGATTAAATAATTATCAGAGAAGTTGATTACTATATATTATCTTCGGATTAATGATTTTTAACGTAAAACTAATCATGATTATATCTATTTTTTTAGTAGTTTAAAAAGATTTAAACGAAACAAAAATATTTTATCGAAATCAAATAACCAAATCAAACTAATTACCGATGCTAATTAATCCCTAATCACAGGATGCAATTAATACAAGTACTTTAAAAGACAAATCACTTTGCAATAAACCACTTTTAAAATGAAAATGTTTAATTATTTTTCATGAAATGATCAAATAGAACAAAAAAAAACCCACCAAAAAATTGCACTTAATTAATCATCTAAACATACTATCAACTAATTAACTACACTAAGAAAAATCCATGTGTACAAGATTAGTTACATATATAATTGAGAAAACTCCAATTAAATGAACAAAAAATTTACACTGCATGAGATCACCTGAAGCGTACTCTCCTAATGTGGTTTGCACCATTAGGAAGTGAAACCAATGTGATGAGAACACCAGGATCAGGTTCTGCGACCCACTCATTCTTTTCTTCTGCTTCTGTTTCTGCTTCTGCTTCTGCTTCTGCTTCTGCTTCTGGGTATTGCATTTCGTTATCTTCTTTTTCTTCTACGACGGTATTCGAGTACTCCTTTTCGTGTCGAGTTCTCCTTCGCTTTTTTTGCACTCTACCAACCTTCAAGGACATTCCCTTGATCTACCATTTATACATACATTGTAAAATTAACATATTTATAATGATCATTACGTACACAACGAAAAAACAACATATTCATAAGATAATTGGGTTAGTGTAAAAGAAGAGATTAGTAGTGGATTAATGTATTACATGGTTGGTGAGCTCCTTGAGAAGGTCCTTCTTTGTGCCCGAGCATGGAATGCATGTAAGCATCTCTCCTCTTTTTCTTTTTTTTCTTTTTTTCTTTTTTTGAAGATGGAACCAAGAAATTAAAATAAAATAAAACAAGCTCAAATTAAGCTACACAATAGAAACTTAATTAGGTTTGATCAAATATGGAAAGAGAGTAGGTTCATGCTAAATTATGGGCTAAAATTTTGTTGCTTGTTCGAAATTTGAAATGGTTTTAGCTAATGCATGCCTTGTTTAGATATTGGGCCAAGTTGGGTGCTTTTTGGTGTTATTGATAAAGTTACTTACAAAGTAGGGGGTGTCAACGAGCCCAACGTGAGCGAGCTGGGGATGGCTCGTGTTCAGCTCGTGTTCGGTTCGTTTTATAAATGAGCCAAACATGAATTGTCTCGTTAAAAGATTTGAACTAAAAATTAACAAGTCGAACACGAGCCGGCTCAGGAACAACAAGTTAAAAATGATTAGAAATGATATATATAAAAAATAAATTTATAATACCTTATCTATTAAATTTTGATTTAATTGTTGAAAGTTTACATATAAATGAGCCTTTTTATAATTGAGTTGAGTTTTATATTTAATTTCTGCTAAAAATTAAATAATAAAAAATATATTCTACATATATAATTATTTATTTATATATATAATTATAAAACATATGCATTCGAGCGAGCCGAACACGAGTGAGCTGACTTCAGCTCGTGTTCGGCTCGTTTATTAAACGAGCTAAAAAATTTAGCTCGTGTTCGGCTGGTTTACTGATGAGATTCAATCTCGAGCTCATTTCGAGCCGAACACGAATTGACTTGCGAACAACGAGATTGCCACTCCTACTTACGGGTGCCGAGAAAATATATGAAGCAATTAGGAATCCAAGTAATACATTTTACCATCATGCAGCTCAAAGTATTAGCACATAAGTATAATACTTTTTATTTTAGATTTCTAATATATTTTTTTATAGCGAAATTTTATGAAAATAAAGCAATGCTAGATGTACACTACTAAAATAAAATGTAAATTTTACTTCTTAATCACTTATCCAAAGTTCACTATTTCTTCACTAGTTTTAATAATATTTTTAATTAGAAATTTAAGGGGCTTTTTGGTTCCTAAAAAAATTGTGAAAAAAATTTCAAGAAAAATATTAGCTTCTTTTAAAAGCTTTTACCGAGATTTTATGAAAAATTAATATTTTTTGTTGTAAAAAAAAAAGGAAAAACGGAACAGAAGTTTTCATAAAAGTTGGATTTTTTTTTCAAAAAATTTAGTTTTTTTCTTAGAACCAATCGAGCAAAAAACCTCAAAAAAAATCCTTGAAAACCTTTATTTTATGAAATTTTACTTTTTCATACTTTTTCATGAAACCAAACAACTCCTAAAGAAATTTTATAAATTTTAGAACAAAAAAAAAAGGTTAATTACACTGCTAGTCCCCAATCTTCCCACCAATTTTCACTTGAACGTCCGAAGAGCGTTGAAGATCAAAACAACATCGAAAACAAGATATAGTAGTATAGTGGCGGACTCTATATATATATATATATATATATATATATATATATATATATATATATATATATATATATATATATATATATATATATATATATATAAAGATCAAGTAATTTTTTATGTGAAACAAAATTTTTATTTAGTGAATTTACTCACAGATCATAAAAATAATTATTAAAACTTCCTCTCTCTAATGGTTATATATTCAACAGTATTACATTATTGTATATATATTTTTAATTATATTTCCATATAGCCAACCACCTAAACAACCCATACGCGTATACAGGCAAAAAGCCCTGTGATCTTAAAAGTAGATACACCGGCCCAAAATGCTTAAGCCCAGTTATTATTACTAGTGTCTAAGTCTATTATAAACCCAATGACAACCCCATTTCCATCCGATGTGAGACTATTGGGTTGTCACAAACTCCCCCCGTTAAGGCCCTGACGTCCTCGTCATTCCAATAACACACACAGCCCACGATCACCAGGCAATGTGAGACTCATCCCGTTAGCCCGTCATCCAGACGCCGGCTCAGCTGAGACTCGCCACACATGTCCCGCTGGTGAACCGGCTGGTAATTATCTCTGATATCATCGGTGACGCCCCAACTTCCCAGGGGGTCACCCATCCTAGGACTACTCCCGTCCTAGCACGCTTAACTCTCTTAAGCTCTTGGGCCTTGCCACCACCCAAAATACTTAAGCCCAGTTATTATTACTAGTGTCTAAGTCTATTATAAACCCAATGACAACCACATTTCCATCCGATGTGGGACTATTGGGTTGTCACAAATACGTTATAAGCCTCCAAAAGAGACCATATAATTTAATATAATAATACAATAATGTCACGCCCCGGGTCATCTTAGAGTATAAAAACAGCGGAATTTTTTTTTTTTATAAACCCTGACCCCCAAGGACGTACCAGACCTGCCACAAATACAGAGAGACCACTGTTCACACGGACAGAGTCTCCCCTGTATTTGCACGGCATCGCACAAGTACAGAGAGTGTTCTTACAAACATACAACCACAACAAAGTGTAAATGTAAAGAGATTAACTTACATCCATACACATTCACCATTCACCACAGGTTCATCCACATTTACTCATTCATAAAACCACATCTATCATTTGAAATGTTTCCTACTCGGAAACTGATTTTGAAATGCTAAGTTATAAAATCCACAAGGAAAGCCTTTTAAAAACAACTGTTTCCCACACGGAAACCTTTTCTTTTTAAAACACTACCACGAGGGGTAGAAAACCTTTTCTTTCATAAACCAAGCCATATATTAAATCACAAAATCACATGATAACTTCAAACATCCAGTTTAAGTCTAAGTCATAATCAAAGTAAACAGGAAGGGTAAAGGAATAACCGACAAAGGGACGGAGCTATGTCGTGAACTAGACTCGCTCCTCACCAGCTGTCCCACTAACTCCTGCAATGTCACCTGAAAAAGAAGGCGAGGGGGGAGAACATGTAAACATGTCTCCCCTCCCGTGGATACCTCGCGGAGATAGACACAAGAGGAGATAATAGTAGTACGAGCTATGATAAACAAATAAACGGGAGAGATATACGATATGAAACAACAAACATCAGTAAGTATGCGTCAATGTATAGAAGCTCAAAAGTACCCAATCCGAACCAATGCTCTCTTGATCCGTACTACGGACCTCATGCGAAGCCCTCTTGGTCGCAGTACCGCACCTCAAGCCAATGCCCCCACTACTCTACCATGCATCCAACCCCAAAGATAAAGCGCCAGGACTCACGGGTCGAACCTCTGCGACCACTTTTCCGGAAAAGAACACCCTCACTTGCGGTGGATCAGACCGCTGGTGTTCGTGACGTGCGACGAGTATCGGGCGATTAATGCAATTATGCTCAATTATTAACCATCGGCAACTAGCCGACAATCCTGCCCCCCAGGGCCCATCGACCACGTGGGTCGTCAAGTAACCAGAAGAACCAACCAGGTACCAAGTACTGAGTGTGACTGACCAAATAGGTCCCAAGTACAGAAAGTGACTGACCAACCAGGTCCCAAAGTATGCAAAGTAACTGACCAACCAGGTCCTGAGTAGAGAAAGAAACTGACCAACCAGGTCAACTAGGATGGAACAACTCAACATCCTCTCAACTGTATGCAAGTACTACTGAAGGAAACACGAGAACTGACCAACTGAACAACCAGGTCACTGAGTATACTGAAGTAGACTGACCGAACAGGTCACTGATGTCATAGGCTGACAAGAAGCAAACTACTCTACTCCTACACATGGTACTAAGCATGGAAACACTGAGTAGAGTAAAACTGTAACAAACAGGTGCAAGATATATCTAGGATAAACGATATAAACAGTAAGGGTGGAAGGAACGTCACCAGCGTGTACCACTGTACGGACGTCGGATCGAAGTACCCACCTGTACAAACACGGCGTCTGACTCTCGTCTGAGGAAGAAGTATCGACCGGACCTTGTATGGCGGCGGGAAGCGGCGGCGGCAGCGGTGGAGCGATGCCCTAGGCTGCGGCAATCCGGGGAAGCATGGTCCGGCTCCGCCAACAGGAGCTCCGGCGATCGAGCGCGGCGGTGGCCGAGTGCGGCCGGCCAGCGGAGCGGTGCTCACGCCGCCGGCGGCGGAGGCGGCCCGCGATGGTCTGGAATATCCCGAGCCCGCATGGGCTCGGCTCGAGTTCCCACAAGACCGGCGACCACGGCGGCGATCGGGGTGCTCCGGGATGACGACGGCGGTCTCGGGGAGGCCGATGGAAGGTGGCTCGGCCGACGTAAGGCGGTTGCGGTGCACGGAGGCCCATTCGACCTCGTCTCGGCCCGCACAGGGCCGGGCGGCCGCGCCGGGTCGAGAGGGCGGCGGCGACCCGCGATGGCGGCGACGATCGGCCGGGGTGGTCGGTGAGGTCCGGGGGAAGGCCACGGGGATGAGCCTGGCGGCCGCGGTGCGGAGAAGAGCCGCGAGCCCACCTCGGCCCGGCTCGGGTCCGGGCGGCGGCCGACAGAGGAGGCGCCGGCGGCCCGTAGGGATGTCGGCGACGGCCCACCCGAGGTCGGAGGAGGAGGAGGAAAGCGGCGGCCGTGCATGGGGAGGCCGAGAGCCCACTTTGGGCTCGGGGCTAGCAGCCCGAGGCGGCTATAGCGCGGCGTGGCGGCGCTCCGGGTGGCCCGGCAATGGAGGTTGACGGCGGCGGCTCGCCGATGGTCGCAGGAAGGCGGCACAGCCGGCCAAGGTCGGTGGTGGCGCGAGAAAGGGGTTGCACCCAGACCTCGGCCAGACTCGGTCCGTGTGACGCCCCAACTTCCCAGGGGGTCACCCATCCTAGGACTACTCCCGTCCTAGCACGCTTAACTCTCTTAACCTCTTGGGTCTAGCCACCACCCAAAATGCTTAAGCCGGGTTAAGAGTTTAGCCCTATTATATCTCATATATAGGACTATCCTGGGTCTCACAATCTCCCTCCTTTAAGCTCTCGACGTCCTCGTCGTGCTCGTACTCACAAGTACAGGCGATGTGAGACTCGTCTCGCTAGCCCGTCATCCGCACTCGCTCACCGAGACTCATCTCACACTTCCTACTGGTAATTGGCTCTCGATACCAACCGTGACGCCCAACTTCCCGTGGGTCACCCATCCTAGGACTACTCCCATCCTAGCACGCTTAACTCTCTTAACCCCTTGGTTCTACCCACCACCCAAAATGCTTAAGCCGGGTTAAGAGTTTACCCCTATTATATCTCATATATAGGGCTATCTGGGTCTCACAAATAATTTATAATTCATGATAATAAATTATAAACAATGAAAAAAAGAGAAAAACTTATGATTCAAACTTACAGCACCTCCTACTATACTTCCTTTCTCCTTCAATTTTAAAATCCAGTTGATATGCCGGACCATAGCAACGATACTTTTTTTTAGGAACAAAATTATTACAAATAAGAAAAAAAAATTGTAAAAATTAATTATCCATTACTTTGTTTTGTGGGGGAAAGTAATAGATTAAAAAAACTATCTAAAACATATCTTCTGAACATGAAAAGGCAACAATATAATATTCGATCATGTCTTTATTGCTTAAAAGATAAAAATATTAATTATAAGAAACCTTAAAAACTCTCTATTTATATAAGACGATAAACTCTTGATAGGTGTCACGCCCCGAGCCCGCCAATTCGGTCGGATTCGGCGCGCCGGCAGACCGCCGAACGGACAGAATTTTCCCTGTACGTCCAAGGCGTCGCAATCGATACAATTATAAGAAGGTTCCAAACAGGAACGGTATTTAATACCAGATTGCATAAGGAAGTACCAAAAACATAATCACATCCTATGTTATTATAACATTCACTTAGCACACATTTTACATCGCATTTACTTCCACATACAATTAAGTTACCACAAATTTATTACAAGTTTGATACATCTTGCTTTTTAACATTCTAAGCTGGACCACCTCGGAGTATTGCTATCTCTGGTCTCTGGGGTAGGGCGCTATCTACTGAGCTACGCCCTTGTCTCGCACTGCTGTTGCGCCGCTCATGTGTATACCTGTGCCCCCAAAAACAACACGGGGGTGAGAACTATTGTCCATAGTTCTCAGTGAGTACGGCACCCAAGAGAAAAGCTCGACCAATAGGTCCAAGGAGGCATTGCAAATATGTTAGTCCAAAAACATATATAGATATATAACTTGCAACTAACATAAAAACGTGCCTCACAATATGCAATATGTAACTCTTGCAATGATTTTTAGCTTCTCTTTACTTTATTGCTATTCTGTACAGTAGCCATTTCATTCTTACTTAGCTATTCATTAATTTAGCTATTCATAACTCATACCAGTTATAACTCTAAGGTTTCTACTTACCTTAGCTCATGTCATTAACTTCCAAGGTTTTTATAACCCTAGGTTTCCATCTCAAGTCCAACTTGCTTCTAAGGTGTCTATTACCTTAGGTTCACCATACATATCACTAGCCCTCAAGGTTCTTTCTACCTGATTCCAGCTAGCCACCCGACTCGGCCACGAGTCAATCAATAGCGGATAATCCGCACTTTCCCTGGCTCGAGGTGAAGGACTCTGTCACTTGCACCTCAGCCTGCAAGCCAAGAACCACATCGCCCAACGGTCCGCCCGAAGGTCCGTGCACAGTGGTCAGGGATCCGCCAGTGGGAGAGGAACATGCCGCATACACCCATAGCCAAGATTCCCTGATAGGGAAAGGACTCTGTCACTTGCACCTCAGCCTGCAAGCCAAGAACCACATCGCCCAACGGTCCGCCCGAAGGTCCGTGCATAGTGGTCAGGGATCCGCCAGTGGGAGAGGAACATGCCACATACACCCATAGCCAAGATTCCCTGATAGGGAAAGGAACATGCCGCATACACCCTAGCGCTCACTTTGTTCTTGCTTAGTCACAATCCTCGAAGTTCTTCCGGTGGGAGAGGAACATACAGCATACACCCGCGGAACCAGAACTATCGAGCTCACAATTACCGGGATTCCTAATCCATTCCACTTTGCTTGAGGGTTGGCCTTAACCCTCAAGAGTCGACCCACTGGGTCCATTGTTCCTTACATCCTAGGTCCACTTGACTCTAGGGTTCATTCCTTGTCACATAACCTAGGTTATCTTAACTCTAGGTTCAATGTCATTCTAGCCCGGCCTATGTTTACTCACACTAGGTCCATTGCCATCGTTGTTCAACCTATGTCCTTGACACTAGGTTCCATGCCACTCACCTAGATCCATTGACTCTAGGTTTACTATAACCTATGTTCATTAACAACACTAGGTTAGTGTGAAGACCGAAATTTTGACTGTGTCATTTGACTCTCTATTGACGATGTTTATGTGTGTAATTTAATTACATAATCACTCGTCAAGTTTCAGGAGAAAATGAGCTAAAACGGAGAAGATACGCGATTATGAAGTTTGACTTAAAGTGAATAGTAACTTCAGTTTTCCGGATAAGCCGGGAATAGAAGTTAGGTTCGGGTACGTGTTGGATTCCAACTATAGGCTTCCAATAGCTCGTTTCGAACGGCTCAGATATACTAGAACAGTTGGCACTGACGGAATCGAATTCCGATGCACGGTTGTCGAGAAAAAGGGTCGCAGACGATTTTACATATATAAAGTATATATGTTAATAAGTTGGTTTATTACGGGAATTGATGGAGAGATAGGTTTCGTCGCAAATCGGCGACCAAACTGGGCGAAACAAAATGGTAGTTTCGATGCCCTCGATGTACTGAACGCGATGGCGCAATCCGTTTGGAAATCCGCCGGACGGATCGTCGGATATTACAAGATGATCGCAAAGGGGGGCGATGTGTATTAATCGGATTGTTGCGAGGGGATGGATTTCTTCGCGAATCCGTGACCGATCGAGGCGAACCAAAATCGTGGGTTTGATGTCTTCGACGTGCTGATCGCACTGGTGCGATCCGTTCGTAAATCCGACGGACGGATCTCCGGCAATTACAAAGTTAATGCTAAGAGGTTGATTGTGGCAATCCGAGAACCTAGCAAAAGTGCTTATATTTTATGTTCCAAATCGCGTGAAATCGCACATGTGGGTACTATCGCGCATAATACACGCGCTGTGAGGGACTTGGATCAAAATATCCACCGGGATCTAACTTGCAATTATGTATCCTAGGTATATAGAGCTAACTAGGGTTTTTCTCCAAGGAACCCTAACCTAGCAATGAGCCTCTTCACCCGACCCATAGCCGCAGCGACACCCCTCGCCCTTCCCGTGCGCACGCCCGCCGCCGGCGACCACCCCCGCCACGGAAAAAGCCCCGCAACACCTCCTCTCCGTCCATCCTCCATCTCTCTTTCCCTCTCTCTCTCTTCTCGGGTTGAAGGAGACAGGAGGTTGCACCACCTCCGCATTTGCGCCGCCGTCGCCCCGACCCCGCCGGAGCTTCCCGGCCGGCCCCGCAGTTCCCGCGCGCCGCCGGAGTTGCTAGACCACTGCGCCACCCGCACCGTGACGCCCCAACTTCCCAGGTGGTCACCCATCCTAGGACTACTCCCGTCCTAGCACGCTTAACTCTCTTAACCTTCTGGGCCTTGCCATCACCCAAAATGCTTAAGCCGGGTTAAAAGTTTTAGCCCTATTATATCTTATATATAGGACTAACTGGGGTCTCACAATCTCCCCTCCTTTAAGCCCTGACGTCCTCGTCAGGCTCAGACTCCCAAGTACCAGGCGATGTGAGACTCGTCTCGCTAGCCCGTCATCCGCACTCCTCGCCCGAGACTCATCTCACACTTCCGGCTGGTAATTGGCTCTAATACCATCTGTGACGCCCCAACTTCCCAGGGGGTCACCCATCCTAGGACTACTCCCGTCCTAGCACGCTTAACTCTCTTAACCTCTTGGGCCTTGCCACCACCCAAAATGCTTAAGCCGGGTTAAGAGTTTTAGCCCTATTATATCTTATATATAGGACTAACTGGGCCCAAAGTATAAGTAGAGAACATGAACCATATAAATGTCTAAGTCGTAAACAAAGTAATATTGGATTTATGTTACAAAACGGTTTTCTACCCCTCGTGGTAGCGTTTTAAAGAAAGAAAAGGTTTCCGTGTGGGAAACAGTTTTTAAAAGGTTTTATCGTGGATTTTATAAATTAGTATTTCAAAACCAGTTTCCGAGTAGGAAACATTTCAAATGATAGATGTGGTTTTATGAATGAGTAAATATGAATGAACCTGTGGTGAATGGTGATTGTGTATGAATGTAAGTTAATATCTTTGCATTTACACTTCTTGTGGTTGTATGGTTATATGTTATTCACTCTCTGTACTTGTGCGATGCCGTGCAAATACAGGGGAGACTCTGTCCGTGTGTACAGTGGTCTCTCTGTATTTGTGGCAGGTCTGGTACGTCCTTGGGGGTCAGGTTTAAAAAAAAAAAAAAAAAAATTTGCTGTTTTTATACTCCAAAATGACCCGGGGCGTGACAGATTAAAGTGGTATCAACGAATTATTGTTGGGCTGTTGGCTGGGCCCAACGAATTATTGTTGCTAGTGGGCTGGGTCGTTACATTTGGTATCAGAGCCGGTTCACCAGCAGGACATGTGTGGCGAGTCTCGGTTGAGCCAGGGTCTGGATGACGGGCTAGCAAGACAAGTCTCACATCGTCTGGTGTTCTTGGGCTGTGTGTGATTGGACTGACGAGGACGTCAGAGCCTTAACGGAGGGAGTTTGTGACACCCCAATAGTCCCACATCGGATGGGAATGGGGTTGTCATTGGATTTATAAGAAGACTTAGACACTAGCAATAATAACCCGGCTTAAGCATTTTGGATGGTGGTAAGGCCCAAGAGGTTAAGAGAGTTAAGCGTGCTAGGACGGGAGTAGTCCTAGGATGGGTGACCCCCTGGGAAGTTGGGGCGTCACAGTTAGACGCCACACTCCTAGGTCCATTGACTCTAGGTTTACTATAACCTATGTTCTTTACACTAGGTTAGATACCACTCGATCTATATGTGCATTTAGTCCATGACTCACATTCTTTACTTGGCATTCTTTACTTGGCTCTCTTATGTCTATCAATCCACTCATATGCATATTTCTATTATGCTAAGCATGCGTTCTTTTACTCTTCTAGCATTATACATTATGCTACTATCATACATCTCATTTATTTACATGCATCTACTTAGCATTTTATTATATATCACTAGCATGCATTTCTTCTTATGCGTTATTAAACATGCATCAACATGAGTTATGTAACTCTTACACATACAGACGACCTAGTCGTTTCGGTCAGCACAACCCACATGTTTCGCTCTCCGATTGTTCGTCGACACTCGCAATCGACCGCCCGCGACACCCGTGATCCGGTTCGGCTCAACTCTTGCGCGACCAACCAAACGATCTCCGAATCTCAATCTGAGACTTCGTGCCGTTGCGCCACGCCTTTAAGTTGCCCCAGTTCCGTTTTCATGAATTTAGGGCTTCTATCTTGCGTGCTGCGGACATCTGGTAAGAATATATTATTTTATTAATATCTTTGCACTCGCTCGTCGGATCACCGAACCGAACGCGCCAACGCGTTCGTTAGGCCCCCAATTAGGTTTACATGGGGTCAAATGAGATCAATCTCATCTACTTCTAAAAACCCTGGATGCCCTAGATGCTACTATAGCCAAATCCACCAAATCGATCTACGAAATGGGAAATACTCATCTTGCTAGCATGCTAGGGTTCCATACATCCTAACTCTAGGGTTTAAGACCCACTACAAGGGGATCTACCATGAAAGAGAGAGAGAGGAATAGCTCAAGCTTACCTCTCAAGAGCTTGCCCGCTTGAGGGAAAAGGAGGAGATGGTCATCATCATCATCACCATCATCTCCTTCTCCATCTCCTTCTTCCTCTTCTTCTTCTTCTTCTTCTTCTTTCTCTCCTTCTTCTTGCGGTCGAACACAGAGGGAGAGAGAGAGAGAGAGAGAGCGATCAGAGTGAGGGAGAGAGAGAGAAGAGGTTTTATCCCTCTCTTTACAACTAACCCCCTGCACAATTGCTATATGGCCCCTCAACTCTTCACCCTTCACACTGCCTAGACTGGGCACTTTTTGTGCTCAGGGACCGGTCTCCCTAGTCAAGAACCGGTCCCCAGAGCTCGCTCCACACACCGCGCACCCGGGGACCGGTCTCTCCCTAAGCGGACCGGTCCCAGAGCCTCGCTCCACTGCGCACACGGGGACCGGTCTCCCCTCGGCGGACCGGTCCCGCAGAGCCTCGCTCCACTCTGCGCACACGGGGACCGGTCTCTCCCTCAAGAGACCAGGTCCTGCAGAGCCTCGCTCCACTGCGCACGGGGACCTGCCTCTCCCTCAAGGGACCGGCCCTGCATGCCCTACTCTCGCGGATGACCTTCAGAACCGGTCTCCTTTTTACAGGACCGGTCCCCACAGGACCTTCACCACTCCAAGGACTTAGCCAATTTTTCAGCTTTTCACCGTTTCTTCTCTGTTTCAACTCACTTTTGGCCCGTTTGACCTTCGATTCGTTTCAAATCGAACCGAAACTCTCCACACATGATTTAAATCATGTCCACATCATCATTTCACCCGTGCAAGTGCCGGATTTGGCCTTTCGGGCTTCGTTCTCGCACCTAGTGCACCGAAAACACCCGAAAGCTCCCAGACTTCACCGAAACCACTCTTATGGCCTTCCAAGCCAACATACCTGGAAACTTCAAGACTTTAGAAATTCGATATGTTACAATTGGTTCTTCCGCTTCTTCTCTTCCGTTATTCATAAAAATATGATTATTTAGTTTTTTTTATTTCTCATTTATTATTTGGAAGATGAAAAGATTAGTTATAAAAAATTCTAAAAACTTTTTATTTATAGATAGACTATTTCACTTCCCTTCTCATTACTCATATAATTTATAATATAATAATTTCAAATAAATTTAAGTAGACAATTTAAATTTGAATTCACAACAAATATTATTGAATAACTACTATTAATAGTGATGTGAAGGGTATTTTGGTAATTATACATGTAGGGACAAAGAAGGAGTGAGACGGAACCAACAAACATATTTGCTTATAATAATAATAAATAATAAAATAATAGATATAGAGTACGGCAGGAATACTATCGATGACACTAAACATTTGGTGCTATAAATTAAGTTTTGCACCGTTAGATTAAACTCTTTGACTATTTTCACATATCAGAGTATATTATTAAACTAATAACTCACTCAACCCTAAAAGGCCCACATCATTCTAACCGTTCATTTTTTCATCCAAGGGTCGAAAACCTATTAGGATCAAACGCTTGGTGCTATTGATAGTATACCAACCTAGGTTTATATATATATATATATATATATATATATATATATATATATATATATATATATATATATATATATATATATATATATATATATATATAGGGTAAATTACCTTGTCTCCCGAACTTTTGGCGAAGTTTCACTTTACCCCCCGAACTTAACGGTCATTTACCCTCTATACTTTAATATTGCATCATGTTGCCCCTTCCGTCGCTTAAAGTTAACGTAGGTGAACGGGAGTTAACCGAGGGTTAGATTTTGGCGGAAATCTCTGCTAAACCGTCTCTTGTTCCAACCAACTCACTTTTATTCCTTAAAAATTCTTTTTTCTCCATTTCTATGCCCTCCAACTCTTCTTCTCATAGTTTTTGCATCCCAAAAACCGCCAAAACCTAACCCTTCCGTCAACTCCCGTTCAGTTCCGTTAACTTTAACTGACGGAAGGGGCAACAAGATGCAATATTAAAGTATAGGAGGGTAAATGACCGTTTTAAGAGTTTGGGGGGTAAAGTGAAACTCCGCCAAAAGTTCGGGGGCAACAAAGGTAATTTACCCAATAATATATATATATATATATATATATATATATATATATATATATATATATATATATATATATATATATATATATATTATATATCAATCGAGCACGGTGCTACCAAGTTTTCAGATTCATTGAGATTTTCACCCGTTGATGATTTTCACCGATTAATACTATTCAATCAACCACCCACTTAACCCTAGGGGCCCACATCATCCTAACCGCACATGTCTCAATCCAACGGTCAAAAATTTGGTAGCACTAATAACTTGGTGCTATTAATAGCATAAGTAGCCTAGTTCTATATA